>OU342550.1:7059602-7594672 GCA_910589475.2 Bembecia ichneumoniformis
CGCCATATAGCCCTGACCTTGCACCTTCAGGTTTCCACCTGTTTCAGTCTCTTCAGAATTCTTTAGGCAGTATCAGGTTAATATTAGGAGAATCATCGCGTTTTTTTGATTAGAAGTCCATAAATTTCTACAGCATCAGGATCATGTGATGTAAAGTCTTTTTCAGTATCGCTGACAAATTTCATGGTGATCGGTTGTGTAGTTAGGGTGTTGATGTGTAACAAACAACCAAACTCTTTAGCTTTAGTTAGAAATTGCATACCTGAATTGGGTCCGGCTGCCATTCCTGGCGGAGGCTGTCCCACCATTGGGGGCCAACCGGGCCATCCGCCCCAACCAGGGGCTCCGCTGACCGGTGGCCCGCCGACACCCGGCGGAGGTCCACCCATAGGTCCACCGCCGATCGGCGCCGGACCACCGTTTGGACCTGCGATTGGCGGCGGTCCTCCCATCGGGCCGCTTATAGGAGGCGGTCCACCCATAGGCCCCCCTATCGGCGGCGGCTGTCCGCCACCTGGACCGGGGAATCCGACCATATTACCTTGAAAAAAAAAAGAAGAAAATTCAAATACAGTAGAGCCTCGCTAATCCGGACAGGCAAAAATTCGCCCCTTGGCGGATTACCAAGGTGTCCGGATTGTCGTCTGCAAAATTTGGTTGAAGTTTATATGTATGTACATAAATATGTATAACCAATAATTAAATGAAAGACTAATTTATGTGTTTAGTTATTATTTTTTATTATCGAAAATAAGTTTAAAAAAAAAAACAATGGGACATGTCATGACCGGATCAAACTCGGACCTCTCTACATGATAGGACTGCGCCACCTACGCTCCCATTACCCATGTTCAAAATTAAGTTGTACTTAAGAGTCTCCAGTAAGCAGCGCTCAACTCCGCGTTGAGATCACGCGCTAACGCTTTAAAATGTTGTTGTTTCACCTAGAGTGAGACAGGGCGTAAACCAAGGACAAAGGGCGGCGCCTACCGCCCTACCTCATACCGTTCCCCCGCGCTAGAGTGATTCGCTGCAGATTCGCATCAAAATTTTGTAGTTTTTTAACTAATTTTCGTAGTTTCGTTCTCATTTGAAAACCACAAATCAATTTCGAAAAATGCTTTTTCTTTTTTTTTTTTTTATTATAGATGGGTTTGCTCTTGACCAGCATCTATCCATGTAGGAAGGATGAGGCCGAAGATGGAGCGAGCTCACCCAAAAATGAACTACGTAGGCGGGATGATAAGTAACTAGCCACTGCTATTTAAAAAGTTAAAATTAAAAAAATATATATGTCATTTTTAAATTCGTGTCTCTGGCAACCTGTGTTCTAAATTTGAATTTGGTGGCGTGAAAATTTTATTGATTTTTTTTCATTTGAAAATATATTTCGTTAACTGTTTTCAAAATGGATAAAATTGAACAAAGAGCGGTGATAAAGTTTCTTCATATGAAGGGCATGAAGGGGAAAGATATCTATTACGAGTTAAAGAATGTTTTGGGTGAATGTGCTCTTTCTTATGCCACAGTAAAAAACTGGGTGGCTGAGTTTAAACGCGGTCGTACATGTGTCCAAGATGAAGCCCGCCCCGGACGTCCAAAAAGCGTCACGACTCCGGAAATGGTCGTGAAAGTACATGATAAAGTTTTAGTAGATCGAAGATTGAAGTTATCTGAAATAGCTGACACTACAGGTATCTCAAAACAACGGGTACATCATATCCTAAGTGAGGAATTAAATATGAAAAAGTTATCGGCCCGTTGGGTGCCGCAATTGCTTACGCACGATCAAAAAATGATTCGGGTGCAAAACTCCAAAGAATGTCTGGACCGTTTTCAGAGTAATAAGGCCGATTTTTTACGTCGATTTGTAATAACAGATGAAACATGGGTTCATCATTACACGCCAGAATCAAAAATTCAATCAAAACAGTGGACTCAATCGAGATGCCCGGCTCCAAAAAAGCCAAGGCTGTAAAGTCGGCTGGAAAAGTGATGGCTTCCGTCTTTTGGGATGCAGATGGGATCTTGATGATAGATTACCTTCCTAAAGGTCAAACAATTAATGGAGAATACTACGCTAATCTTCTAGATATGCTTCATCAATGTAATCAGCAAAAACGACCAGGTTTGGCGAAAAAAAATCATCTTCCACGAAGACAACGCTAGAGTTCACACATGTGCTAAAGCTATGGCAAAAATCAACGAATTGAAGTATGATTTGCTGCCTCACCCACCTTATTCGCCTGATCTAGCGCCATCAGACTTCCACTTATTCCTTAAGCTCAAAACTTTTTTGGGCGGACAGAAATTTGCCACAAATGATGAAGTCATGGCCGCTGTAGAGGAATATTTTGCAGGCCTCGAAAGAAATCATTTTATGGAAGTCATTACTGCTTTAGAACGAAGATGGAATAAGTGCGTAGAGGTTCACGGAGACTATGTCGTAAAATAAAATTAATTTTATCACGGAAAGTTAAGTATTTTCTTATTAGGCTAGTTACTTATCATCCCGCCCTCGTAACATAGATTAATCGATGTCGGAAATAGATTTTGACTTCGGTCTAAATTATATTTTGGCTGTAGTATTCAGCCGAACTGAACAGGGTTTTGGGGGCTAAACTTGTACTCTTTCTATTTTCTTTTTAATAACATTTCAAGAGTCATTAACTAATTTCAGGCATAGATATGTCTTATCTCATTGTATTTACAAAATTTCATGATAATGCAATGCGTTATTTTAAAATAAGGACGTAACTACGTTTGTATGGAGAATTGAGCTTGCTGAGGACCCTTAAGTGAATCTTTTAATTATTATCATTATTTTTCAACTTACCATTAGGTGGATGCGAAGCCTGTGGCAAAGACTCTCCCGGAGGCATTTCGTCATTCTCTATTGGACTGTTGGAATCACCATGCTGTTCCGAGTTGCCTAGAAATATATTTTCTTATTTATTAAGAAAAAAAAAGCAAAACGTGGCCCGCCCACGTTTTTTCTGAGATAAAAATAGCCTAAGTTACTCTCTATAATATCAGCTATCTGACAGTGAAAGTCCCGTCAAAATCAGTCGAGCCATTTTATAGATTAGCCAGAATAACACAAAGTACTGTATACTTAATATACTTTCATATACATTTAGTAAATAACAATTATTTTGACATTACAGAAACTTATAACCTTTTTTTTTAAGAAAAATTCATGAGCTACTTTACCGTCTTTGACCCAAGGCGGTGGTTGCGACATAAACGGAGGAACTCCCGGACCTTGAGGCATCATGCCACCCGGCATCATGTTTCCCATCATCCCCATGGGAGGACCGCCCATAGGCGCTCCCATTGGGCCGTTCATGGGCACATTTTGTGGTCCGCTCATACCCGGCAGTTGACCTGAAACAATTATGAAATGAAGGATTTTTATTCATTGTTCATTATATGTAAAATTATAAAAAAAAGCTTTTATTGGCTTTTTTTATTTCAAGTAGGCAGACAGGCTGACGTCTACCTCCACTTGATGGTAGGTAGCTACCTTCGCTTATAACACAAGCAACGCCAAAGCTGTTGTAAGTGCGCTGCCGACAACAGTAGGATTAAGGATAAGGAATTAGGAGGGGATAGGGAAATGGGCTCTGGCATCCCTTACTCACTCACCGAAACACAACAACACACATGCTGTTATTTCACGGTGATCTTCTGTAAGGGGATGGTTACTGCCTCCAGACGGGCTGCGCAAAAGACTGCGAAACGCAGTGTGCCCTGCCACTACTTTCCAGATCCAGAACAGAGCCAAATTTGAAAAGTTAATTTTTCAAAGTTGACCCTGCCGGGAATTGAACCCGGGAACCCTAGAACATAGCGTTAAGGAAGCACCCTAACCACTCATCCAACAGGCTCGTCAATATATATGCTGCATTATATACAATAAAAAAATAAATATATAAACTGGTATTTTATAGTAATGGCAGGACAACTGCCACAAACTGGATCATGAACTGAGATGCCAGTCTGGCTGCTAGTGTACCGTGAGACATGTTTTACACTCTTGCTATTATTATTATTATTCTAATACACTAGCAGCTTTAAGCTGTTGCGAGTATATTGCTTTCAGTACACAGCTTTCAAACAGTTCACGGACGGGGCACTAATCACAGATTCCGGCAGTTTATTCCATTCAAAATCAAAAAATCAAAAATCAAAATATTTATTTATCAATTAGGTTTCTCCAAGAAACTCTTATGATCGTCATTTAGAATTACCAGTTAAATTTAAGTTTACCAGGGTTTCGGAAAAAAGCCAAGATGACGATCCTGAGAAGAAACCCCGAAAGAAACTCAGGAAGTTCACTACACGGTTAGGCAAGAAGTGTATTTTGGGATTGCTAGCGAGTGTGTTCATCATAAACTCATTACAACCTTAGAGAATTACAACCTATTCTTGTGTTTCGGTTAGTGAATCTTATTTTTTAAGGTCAGCAGCTCACTTTTTTCCAGTAAAGATTGCGGGCAAGCACGCTGACGAGTCACTCGATAGTAGAAATACAAGTCTTTTCTTACCAGCAGCAGCCATGGCTTCCATATCAGCCTGTGTGATCACTTTGCACGTGGGAGTCTCCTGTGGCCTAGTCCAGGTCGTTTCACGAGTGCGCGAGTGGTAGTAATAAGGTTTGCCTTCTTCAGATTTCGTCTCCACCCAAAGTTCCGGTGCAGGCTGTGAAGATGGAGTACAAATATAGTTTAGTAAGATTTATATCGTATGATTACTACGTTCCAATTAAGAGCCTCTTTTTAATTACGATCGATGAATCTTTGAGAATTTTATCTCCTATTCTTCTTCTCTAAGTGCCATCTCCTCATCAGCTATCATCATAGCTATTCTAATCCTCGCGGCAGCGGCTCGAAACAGCGATCAGGTACAAATAATTTGTAAGAAGTACTTATGTAATAGAAGTAAAAAAAAAAACAGTTTTTAAATTTATCTGTATGTCTGTGCGTTTGTTCAAGCCAGTGTCTCTGAAACGGCTTAACCAATTTGAATGCGGTTTTCACTGATGTATTGTAGCCAGCTTCCCGTAACATTTAATGTTTGTTTCATTCCAATCGGTTTACAAACAAAAAAGTTACGCGCTATACCGAATACCACCGCATACGAAGTTGCAGGCTCATGGTTTAAAATATGAATAGAGCCAGTTTTTTCAAACGCACAATACCACCTTATCTACACTAGTACTATAAAGAGAAAACATATGTTTTTTTTTTGTATTTTTGTTTGAAATGGATAAATTCAAAAAATTACTTAAAAAATTATTTCGAATTTAATTTAATTCAAATTTAATTCAAAAATTTAAAATATTATTTTTATTTACTGATAATGTAGCTTTCTAGGCTGTTTAACATACCTACGAAAATTACAAGAATAAAAACTATTGATGATACATAAATTTAGTACCTAGTGGCAGGGCACACTGAGTTTTGCAGTCATTTGGGCAGCCCGTCTGGCGGCAGTAACCACCCCCTTACAGAAGACCACTGTGAAATAATAGCACGTGTGCTGTTGTGTTTCAATGAGTGAGTAAGGGATGCCAGAGCCCATTTCTCTATCCTTTCCCAATTCCTTATCCTAAATCCTACTGTAGTCGACAGTGCACTTGCAGCAGCTGTGGAGTTGCTTGTGTTATAGGCGACGGTAACCACTTACCATCAAGTGGACTGTCAGCCTGTCTGTCGATCTTATCATAAAAAAATTTAAAAAATCATATTTGCACGCCTAACTAATTGGGTCATTTATTTATACGTACCATGTTGGGCGGTGGCATTCCCGGTGGTCCACCAAATGGTGGAGGCTGCATCATATTGGGCGGTGGGCCCATCGGTCCACCGGGACCCATCATTGGTGGCGGACCGAACGGAGGGGGACCTCCCATCATACCTGGAGGAGGTGGTCCCATCGGACCCCAATTGCCCTCATAATTGGGTCCGTTATTTGGACCGAAACCACGGGGTCCGCCTCGACCGCGAAAAAACCCGCGACTGCGCATTGGCGGGCCGCCTGGACCGTATCCGCGTCCTCGGAAACGCGGTGGGGGCCCATTCATCCAACCTGGCGGGCCGCGGCCTCTACCTCTGTTAAAACAGAATACACTCATTATTTTATTTTTATTTTTTGGAGTTTGTGTGACAGCTGCCGTATGTATTTATATTCCCCAATTCTATTCTCTGGACTTATAAAAACAAACGTCGAAATCTTGTATGAAAAGTGTAGTCCGCTTTGAATAACGAAACGATAGCGCGTTATAAACTGCCAGCGCAGCGACATCTGTCGTCGAAAAAATTGAACTATTTGAAACGTAGTGACATCTGTGTATATCGTACGCAACTAGCGTAACTTTTGTTGGAACACGTGACATCTGAGTATGCAGAATGTAATTAAATAATAAAAGACATTAGGTATCCAGTTATCGACAGGAGGAAAATTTTATACAATTAATTTTATATCTTTGAAGGGGTAAACTCCATTGTGTCTCAGAGTTGACACACATTTCTTTTTAAGGGACGCCAACAGCACATGTAGTTAGAATTATAAAACATATCATTGACAAATTTATGACAGCTGGTATATATGGGCCCATAGGGTATTTTAGTCTCGTTCGTTCGTTCGTTCGTTTCAGCCGATGGACGTCCACTGCTGGACATAGGCCTCCTGCAATGACCGCAATGGCGGTCATTTTAGTCTATATGAAAAAAAATCTAAAAGTATATTATTGAGATAGCTTAGGCAAAAAGCAGTCGGAAAATGTTAGTTTTAGTTCGTAAAATAACAAAATAAATTTTAAAATTAAATTAAGTTTTCAGAATTTTTAGTCTATTCTTGAACACAATGAAATAGTAGCCGCCATGTTTACGTCATACGGTTGTGTAAACAAAAAAGTGTCAGTCAGTGTCATGTCAATTACCGGCGCTTTTGTTTACACAGCCAACTGGCGTCATGACCACAGAGCAAAATGGTTTCCAGCGTTTTCGTCAAATTACGCGCGAAATTTGAAAATGTAAATTTTAAATGCATTTTTATTAAACTTATCGATTGAATAAAAATTTGGTATTTTTTTTTGTGGTTCATTAGCACTACAGAATCTAATTGAGACAATTTTTAAAAATGGGTGTAATACCCTATTTTATCAATCAATAAATTAAAATCAAATACTTACACTAATTAAATATTCATAATTAATGCAAAAATACAAATTACCATCTCAAATGTCATAATTGAAATAGTTATTAATAAAAATTAATTATTTTAATGATGACAAAATTGTTATATCAGTTAATTTTATTCGAATTTTCTTTTTGAATCCAGCTATTTACTATTTACATATAGGATGTTAGTGATTAATAAGAACAGTTCTATTGGTTTTTATACTAAAATTTCAATATACAGTAGGTGTTCAGTAGACAATTATTAAAAAGTTATGTTTCTGATGCATTTATATAATTTTATATGAATTATGAATTCAACAATTCAACACTCCGGTGTTGAAATTATTATATTGTGTCGTTATCGAACGACCGACCGAACTGATCCATCTCTTTTTATTGAACTAAGTCGGTCAGCTCAAAAATCTCAACAAAACAGCTCACTTGATTCATGTTTGTTCGTTTATATGGCAGTCGTCGGAACACTTCACTTTCGCAAATTGAGCTCTCATTATTTGAAATTAAAGATTACTTTTTCTTAGTGATGTGAAATCGTTCGTTTACCAATACCGTCTCGTTTTGTATCGTTTTTCTAGTCTACCTTGCTCGCTTGCTCTTGTTAAAAACTTAATTACACTATCCCGCTTTACATTTCAGAATATTGGGCATACGCTCAATTGAGCGCTCGAAACCAAAACTGAAAAGAAACAAGTGAGTCAACTGACCGATCTGAACGATTTGAACGACCTAGTTCATTTAAATCAGTGACCAATATTGAGTGAATCACTGTAGTGACCGAGTAAGTACAAGTCTACTTCCAGGTCTCATATGATTCGATCCTAAGTATTCACATACACCATGACACTTTTTTTCCTTTAAACATTTTTATACCCTTTGTAACTTCTAAACTAAAGGTCCAATTAAAATAATTTAAAGAGTAATTTACATGTACATAAAACATCCTTCATTATGAAACTATTCAGTTGAATTAATATCTTGAAATGATCATAATTGTCGTCATCTTTCTATATTTTTTATATTTTGACGAGCCTGTTGGATGAGTAGTTAGGGGCCTTAACGCTCTGTGCTAAGGTTCCCGCGGTCAATTCCCGGCAGGGTCAACTTTGAAAATGAACTTTTTAAATTTGATTCTGGTCTGGATTTGGAATGTAGTGGCAGGGCACACTGTGTTTTGCAGTCATTTGGGCGGCCTGTCTGGTGGCAATAACCATCCTCTTACGGAAGACCAGCACGTGACATAAAAGCACGTGTGTTGTTGTGTTTCAGTGAGTGAACACCATTTTCCTAGCCAGTCCCCTATCCTCAATCCTACTGTAGTCGGCATCGCACTTGCAGCAGCTATGGCGTTGCTTGTGTTATAGGCAATGGTAGAAACCTATCATCAAGTGGACTGCAGCCTGTCTGCTGATCTTAACATTAAAAAAAAATAAAATAAACGATCCCTCGGAAACATAACAATTTTGCAGGATAAAAAGTATGTTAATCCTGGTAATAAACTATCCGTGTGCCAAATTTCATCCAAATCCGTTTAGCCGTTTTGGTGCAATTGAGTAACATACAAACTTTCGCATTTATAATATTAGTAGGATTTGAGATACATTGGTTTATTTTTATTTTTTTGAAAATTTCGCAGGAAACTATTTTTATTTTTAAAAAAATTTACCACATGCTACTCGATTTAAAAATCGGTCCAGTATTTTTTAAGTGTATCTAATACATACAAGCATACAAATAACCGAACCTTTTCTCTTTGTAATATTAGAAAACAGAAGAGACCTTTATGTTTTTGTTACCTAATTGTTTCATATTAAAGGTTATATTTATAAAAATAATAAACAGAGTTAAAAGCATACAAAAATGGATCGTGGAATCAAATTTCTATTAACATATTAACGGTAGAATTGATAGAAACGCGTCAATTTATCGCAAAAAAATCATACAATACAGTTACTAACTAAAGTACGAAGTACATAGATACCTATTAATAAATGGAGGGAAAAGTACATATGTACTGAAAAATTGTTTACCTGAAGTTCCCGCGACCACCGCGACCGCCCCTAAAGCCGTTACCACCTTCTTCATCATCATAACCCTCCTCATAAACACCAATATCACCAAAATCCTTACTGGAGTCGTTTATGTTTTCATTCGCTTCACCGCGATCACTCATAAGTCCAACGGAGTCTTCCACGTACTCTTCCTCCATCTTTCGATTAAGCACAAAATTCACTATTTTACAAATATGTCCACATAATGAAATTATTTAAATAATGGTATTCACTAATAAAATAAACGCTAACAACAGCATGCAAATGCAAATGTCGAGACAGAAAAACAAAATGGCGGCATATGGCACAGTAGCCGGTAACCATAGATACTTATGAACTCGTATCTATGGTTCTTTGTTGTTATTATATAGCCGAAACGTTTATCGATGTAACATTTATTATTAAATAATAACTGTGGCTCTAGCATGAGTTTACGATACTACACTCGCTAGCGAGAGTGTAAAACATTTATATGGAAAATTGGTAATTTGACATTCACAGTTCACGATTTTCCATACTAAATTTTTACGTTCTCGCTAGCGAGTGTAGAATTAGTGTAGTATCGTAAACTCATACTAGAGCCTCTGAACTCGGCCACGCTTCGCAGAGTACATGTGGGGCGCGCGGTACTGGACAATGCTTATATATAATACTATTGATCGTAGCGTGATGTTATATAGCCTATAGCCTTCCCCGATAAATATACTATTTAACACAAAAAGAATATTTCAATTCGAACCAGTAGTTCTTGAGATTAACGCGTTCAACCAAACAACAAACTCAGCCAACACGTTAAACGGGATACTCAGTCGGGCTGTCACGGCCGGCGAGTGCTTAACTTACTTAATTTAACTGCTCTTTGTTTAAACTGCTAAGTAGAGGCTCATGAGCCCCTATGGATTAGCCAACACAAATTCAAAAAAAAATCAAATTTTAAAATTTTTGCTTCCGTCCATCGTTTGTGAATCGTTAGTGAACGTTTGTGACGCCCTTAATTTTATTTGTGACTACGTAGTTAATTAAAAATGTGTACTGTACTATATGTGTAAACAGCCATAGACAAGGAACCATAGACAACGATCTATTTTAAGCGGCATAGTTGGCAATAATTTTGAAGTAAGAAATAAGAGTGCGGTTTTTATCAATATATTCGGATTTCACAAACGATTTCCGATCGACTGACTACACGGAAGCCTATCTTATAACTAATTTTTAATGTTTGTTAGCTAATCAGTATGCCTTAATTAACAATTAAATTTTTAATTAACTACGTAGTCAGAAACAAAATTAAAGGCGCCACAAACGTTCACTAACGATTCACAAACGATTGACCGAAGCAAAAATTTTAAAATTTGATTTTTTGAATTTGTTTTGGCTAATCCGTAGGGCCTAGGCTCATGGTTAGAATAGGGTTATAATTTACTTATTAGTCTGTGATGACTGTGATCTACTATTTAGTTTGTGGTACACACATACTACTTCAGTACTAGTCAATAATCTGTGACACATACTTATCTATGGTTAGTACATCTTTGCTTTTCAAAATCTCATTCGTAAAAAAAATACAAAATGCTACTCATGTTCCGTTTCCGCCTCGTCCACGTCCGACCGAACACATATGCACATAATAATTACACGTATGCGGCGACCTAAATGCATGTGCCCATGTGCATACGTCTATAGATATTGTAAGATGCCTTTTGGTTTTCTCTCATAATTCATAATGTTGGGGCAATAAGCAGTCGTGATTTTAATATGTCAAAAGTAAATTTGAACAAATATTATATCTACATCAAAGAATATACTCTTGTAGTAAAGAATTTAGATTAGAAGACGCTGTAAATTAGGTACTACCAAAATTTTTTTTTTGCAGCCATCAAATGCCATATTAGACGAAGTAATGACGAACGACGTCCTTTGAAGACTTAAGCATTACAAAGAAAGTAGCTCCATTTAACACACTCAAACATGAGACTCAACAGCGGTATCAGCCCAGGATAAAATGTAAGTATTCAATAGATATATGTATATAATTTTTTTTATTCATGTTGAGATTGGCAGACAGGCTGATGGTACACTTGATGGTAGGTGGCTACCGTCGCCTATAACACAAGCAACGCCACAGCTTCTGCAAGTGTGCTGCCGGCTACAGTAGGATTAAGGATAAGGTATTGGGAAGGGTTAGGGAAATGGGCTCTGGCATCCCTTACTCTCTCAGTGAAACATAACAGCACACGTGCTGTTATTTCACCGTGGTCTTATGTAAGGGGGCAGTTACTGCCCCCAGACGGGCCGCCCAAAAGACTGCAAAACGCAGTCTGCTCTGCTCTGTTTCTTTTATTTAAAACATACCAAGGCACATAAGCTACAATTCAAAGTACTTTTGACTGGTATCTTTATATGATACTGATATTTGATGCTTCAGGTGGTGATGATGGGCAAAGTTACTAGAAAGAGAAAAGTTGGGCGAAGAAAGAAGTTGTGACTGAAGAACGTCAGGCAGTGGACTGGGATAGCTAATGTAGTTGAGCTGTTAAGAAGAACAAAGACAGACAGGACTGTTCCAGGCACCAGGCTGATCGCCAACCTTCACTAGTTGGAAGGCACTGCAAAAAGAAGTACCCCAGAGTAGCGAGAAATGTGGGTTCTAAAATCACTTCAGTGAGTTGTACAATGTATAAAAGTATTAAGCAAGTTACAGGTTAACAGCCCGTTCACACAGGGCTAGTCCTGCATTTTTGCCGGATGTTATTTTTGCTGCTCAATTTTATTTTCAGCAATGACCTGTGATTTCCTATAGAAACGTTCACATGGAAGTCTTGCATGCAGGATCCTTTTTTTTTTTTTCTAAAAAATAACTCCAATCGGCTCTCCAGCCATAATCAGTAGTGTGCCAAGTAGATAAGGTGACATTACATTAAATGTCACCATTACAGTTTTGCTTTTTATATTCTTAGGTCAAGGTTTAATATATGCCATCTCTTGAGGCGATTTATGTTCCCGTCTGCTTGTAATAGACCTTTTGACAATTTAGTTGAGTGGGTTTCAAGTTTCTTGTATTTTCTGCATTTACTGTTTACTCCTCTCTAACAGTAGGCGTCTCCAAGAACTCATGGATCTCTGTGTTTCTCATGAACCAAAAAGTTCCTTCATTCATCAATGATAGTGTTCCTCTCATGTAACAGTATCAGTACTGAGTTACTGACACAAAAGAGGGATATATATCTTAGAATCGAAAAGATACATATTATCGTGAATTGAAATCTTTTTTCTTGAAATCACGTATATGGCACATTTACATAACAAAAAATGACATAATTGAACATTTATTGCAGTAAGTTCTCACTGGTCTTCCCGTGACACTTGCCTTGAGAGAAGCTAAAAACCAGACGTGGAGTGGAGGAATATAGTGCACATAACCATGAAAGACTCGTGGACACAACCTTCAGCAGTTGAAGTCTACAATTGAAAAGAAGATAGTAGTGAGTTGCCAATATAGCTTATTGTTAGGAATCCATCTTTATAATGAACTCAAACTTCAACTAGAAATTCTAAGGCATTAATTAAATTATCTTTATAGTGAGATCAAAACTTAAATCTTTGTGATTAAGGTAACGTAAATAATTTTTTTTTTAAATATAAAACAGTCACATTTTCAGGAATTTAAAAAAGATATATGTGTCATAATAGGGAAAAAAGAGCTTAATATTTTTTTGAGTTGGCAATGAAACCAAGCCCTAAATGTCTTAAACGAAGGTTTGATCTGTGGGCAAGCCGCAGAGTTTAAGTGTATGTAGTCTATGACACACGGACGTTGTCATCTCAATTTAACAGAGTATATTATACTGAAATATTCAAAGTCAAGTCAATAAAACAGTGAATTAAAACAATCAGGAGATATCTATCAAAATCTCCTGCTCCCTAATATTTTTATTAATTAACATTATTGCTTTAGAATTATTTATATGTGATTTTTTTTATGTTATTTCTTTTTCGTTAAGAAAATAATAATTATTAAAAAGAGCAAAAAAATTGCGGGAAATTCAAAATACTTAAAACGGTCAGTTCGAATCGAATGTCACGTCAAAAACTATGAAATGTCAACAAGTAAATGTTTGTGATTTTTAACATTTGATTGTTATTGTAGACTGTGACGTCACGACAAGCGCGCCAAAACGGCGGCTGTTTAAATTGCCCGTAGCTGTTTGTTAAATTTAACATTTTTTTGTTATTAAATTTTAGTTTATCGGCCCGGATATTTTTTTACGGTTGTGTAACGATATAACCTAACGTATAAAAATATTAAAAAATGTGTATATTCCCTATTAAAATGGATTAATGGCAAATTGTACTTCGAAAGGAGTAAATGAGTCAACATTCATTTCAATGTCACTCGTACATTAATCGTACTGTCTAATTAATTTGGTAGACACACTAATTTTTTTTTTTTTTTTTGTCTCCTCTATGCTACAATCTGTCACCTTTGGGACATTCAGTAGTTGTTATGTCAATTAAAGTCATGTCTTGAGAGGTGCTAGTCCACAGACAAGTCCTCATGTGTAAAATTTTACTGTAGTGACAGTAAGTCTTGAGGAATTTTCCTTTTCAACCTTCTCAGCATTCCTGGCTTCACCATAAGGTTCTTGGCTAAGCAATTGGGGTGTTTGTCTATCCTTAGCTTATACTTTTTAGTAAATTTCTCAATTGTCTCCTCAACGGTTGGTATATTGAGGTCTTTATGTAAGGTTTCATTTGAGACATACCATGGTGCCCTAGCAATCATTCGTAGGGTTTTAGATTGGAGCCTCTGTACAATATTGATATTGGTCTTTGAACAGGTGCCCCATAATTGTATACCATAGGTCCATATTGGTGTTATTATGCTCTTGTAGACCATTACTTTGGAACATAGCGATAGTTGGGATCTTCTATTCAGCATCCAATACATTTTATGTAGTAACAATTTTATTTGTTGTCTTTTATTTGCGATGTGCTTCCGCCAAGTGAGCCTACGGTCCAAATAGAGACCCAAGTACCTGACATCATTTTCCTGAGGTATTTGAACATGGTTGATTTGAACACAGGGGCAGGTTTCGCGTCGAAGCGTGAACGATAGATGGACGGACTTGGATTCATTAACTTTAATATTCCATTTTCTTAACCAATCGCTTATATCGTTAAGGTGGGCTTGAACCATTTTCGAAGCCTCATGTGGGTCTGTATGTGATGCCAGGATGGCAGTGTCATCCGCAAATGTTCCAGTCATTGTTGTGCTCGTTGTTGGAAAGTCAAATGTATAGATTAGATAAAGTAGGGGCCCCAGTACACTACCCTGGGGAACTCCCGCTTTAGCTGCGTGCAATCCTGTTGTGGCAGAGCCATATTGGATCATGAAGTGTCTTCCATGTAGGTAGCTCCTGAGTATTTCAAATATTTGGCCTGGCAAGTTACTCTTTACTTTGTACAGCAAACCATCGTGCCACACTCTGTCAAACGCCTGTGAAATATCCAAAAATACGGCGGAGCAGTATTTTTTTTCATCAAAGGCCTTATTTATGTGTTCCACTATTCTGTGTATTTGATCAATTGTCTCGTGTTTACGTCTGAAGCCAAACTGGTGGGTGGGTAGTAGATCTTTTGTATCAATAAAAGTCATGATACGCTTCTGCAATATGATCTCAAAGACTTTTGACATTATCGGCAACAGGCTAATTGGTCTGTACGATTTAGGATCGTGTTCGTCTTTTCCAGGTTTAGGAATCATAATAGTTACTGATACCTTCCACTGGTGGGGGAATGTGCGGGTCGCTAGTATTCCATTATATATAAGAGTTAATAGTTTGATGACTTTGTTGGGCAGTTCCTGTAGGATTTTAGCTGTGATCAAGTCATATCCTGGAGCCTTTCTTTAGTCAATCTGTTTAATGGCTACTTTTACCTCTTTATCAGTAAAGGGCTGGATCTCGGTGTCTGTATTGAAGGCTAAATCCCTTAGGCTGCTCTGTATTTCTTCTTTATCTTCCAGGTTACCTTCGTATTTATGAGGAGTGAAGACATTAGTCAAGTGTCTGGCAAATGTATCGGCTTTTTCAACATCGCTCTTTGCCCATTCGTTGTTAGCCATTCTAATAGGTGGTTGGTGAGGTATAGGTTTTTTTACCTTTTTTGTCGCTTTCCACAAAGAGTACTCAGTAGCGGGTGTGTGGTCTAGCTTGCTTAAATAAGTTTGTATGTCATCGTTTTTTTCTTTATCTAGCAGGTTTTTCAATTTTCTTGTCAGGTGATTTAGTCTTTTTTTGTACATTGGAAATCGAGTTTTCTGCCAATTTTTCCTAACCTGGCGTTTTTCAGCTACTAAGTTTGTAACTTTCAAAGAGAACTTAATTTGAGAGTTCCTTGTATCCTGTACTGGAGTATTATTCCAAGCTGCCTTTTGAATTGCGCAAGTAAGATTTTCAACTGCCTCAACTATGTCTTGCTCAGTTTTGAGTGTTAGACTTTGGTGGATAATGTTATTTAAATCATTTCTAAAGCCATTCCAATCTGTGCGCCTGCTATGCAGAGTACATTTCTTACTTTTTGTAATAATTTTTTTGTCAACAGTGAAGATAACAGGAGAATGATTTGATGACAGCTCATAGCATGATACTGCAGTAATAGATGTTTCAGCTACGTTCTTAACTATACAAAAATCGATAAGGTCTGGGATTTTATTTAGATCACTTGGCCAGTTTGTTGGTTCGCCTGATGATATTGTCTTTAGCCCCAACTTTTCTACACATCTGAGTAGTTCTTTGCCTTTCGGTAAGTTTATTCTGGAGCCCCAGTGTTTGTTTTTGGCGTTGTAGTCCCCACCAGCAATGAATTTACTGCCCAGTGTCTTAAAGAAATTAATATACATATCACACTTAATTTTATGTCTCGGTGGGCTGTAAATAGCTGAAATTGTAATAGGTCCACGTTCCTCGTTTATAACCACATTTGCAGCCTGTAGATAATCCTTTTGGAAGCCAGAAATTTGGTGGTGTTGGATGTTAGATCTTATAATTACTGCAGCTCCCCCTCTTGCATTTCCGCTGGGGTGATTAGTGTGGTATATGTTATAATTGGGTATAGTTACGTGGCTTCTTACAGTGAAGTGGGTCTCAGATATCAGCATAATGTCTATGTTTTTATCGGTCAAGAATACAATTAGCTCCTGAATATGATTTAATAGCCCATCGGCATTCCAAATAGCAATTTTTAGTAGCTCTGTGTTAGTTTAGTCATGAGCTCCATAAAGAGGGACATCATGTTTGTCATTTGTTGTATGGCTACCTGTAGAAGGTTTTTAATTTCTTTCTGTTGATATTGTAGGTCATTCGTATTGGAAGGATCTGTATTGTGGACTTCTCTTGTGGGATTATTATTAGGGACTTCTCTAGGAATATTGATTTTAGACTGAGACTTAGCTGCTTGTGCGTATAGTCCGGTGGAAATTTTTAAAAAAACCACGGTTAACGGCATTTAGTGAAACTTTTTGCCACCGGGTCTTTTTAGACTAATTCGATCCTGCTGAACACGATTCTGCCCGGTGTCACCCCCTCCCCCGCTCCCTTCCCCCCCTTTCCGTCCCAAATGTGTCCCGATCTGCGGTTTTTTCAATTTTTTTCGGAATCTATTAGAGATAAAAGAAAACTGTCTATTACAAAATTAATCTGCATTAAATTCTCTACAAAATTCGTCTATAAATGATTTAATAGACATAATAACTTAAGAAATAATGTGTGTCCAAACTATGTAATTTTTTATTTTTTTCAACATTTTTGTATTTGCAGTTAATTTATCGAAAAACAAACGAAGCTGTTATAAAGTAGTCAAGGAGTGAATTATTCTTTATACATTTACCTACAAAACAAGGCCTTACTTATCCTCGTACGAGTATTCGTTCACGAGTTATAGGCCGTAGCGTAGAAGCCCCGCTGCCCGCCGCGCGTCGTGAAGATACATAATATAGGTGGTATGAAAGACTATACTTAAATATCATAAAATTTATTATATAAATTATAATTCATTAATAATTTAGTGCTTCAGTGTTTATAATTGAGTGTTTTACATATTGATCCATTATTGAGTTATGTAGCAATGTTTCATATTAAACGCACCATCAAAATTAAGCTATGCTCGAAACGCGCATGTACTTATTTAAAATAACTAGGCACTGTTTATAAACATTTCCTCATCATAATAATATCAGCCAAATGGTCTCCACTGCTGGGCTTAAAATTTTATATAAGAAAAAAATTAAATTTTATATAAACATCTGTGGATGATGGCAGGAACCAGTGCTGAGAAAAAGTATATCCCTATCCATGAGATTGCAAACAATGTTAGCAAACAGGAAAAAGAAAATTTCCCAGTCCTGCACGCTTTGACAGGGGCTGACATAACGTCTTATATAAGCCGAATGAGCAAATCAGAGGCTCTAAAGGTTTTTTTCTCACTAGATCAGCTCCTCTCTCTTTTAGGAGTATCCCCATTGACCAAGGAAACGCTCGCGGACGTAGAAAAGTTCATGGTTCCACTGTATAAAATTAAATCTCCTATAAACACAACAGACGAAGCAAGGCAAGTACTCTTTTCCAGAGCTACCACACCTGAGACTCTTCCACCGACATCAGATGCAGCTCCACTACATATATACAGATCACATTACCAAACTTTCATCTGGAGAAACGCACAAGTTGGAGAGATGGAGCGGCTTTCTCCAACAGATTATGGATGCCGTTAGGATGGCAATAAGCTGATACCAGTACTTAAAACTTTAGAAGCAGTTCCAAAAGCTTGCAAGGATCTCCTTACATGCGGCTGTAGGGTAGGTTGCAAAACTGCGGCTTGTATTTGTCGTAGGGAAATCAAGGAGCCTTGCGCACCTGGCTGCTATTGTAAAGGGATTTGTGCCAACAAAAGACAAGAAATAAATTAATTTCACTTGATTTTAGTTATATTTCATGCAGAGTTATCATTCAGTCAAAAAATTACCGCGAATTGATTATTTAAAAAGCCTACTTAAAGGAATTGTCGAATTTTAATTTGGATAAATAATCCATATTTTGTGTTTTATTGACCGATTCCAGGCACTTTCTTAACATAGTAGTAAATTATGCAGACTGTATTGAAAAACTTATCTAATTATCGTATTTAATTACCTATAAAATTCCAGAAAACCTTAGTTGCTCCAAATCTGTTAATCTTATATAGAAGTTTGATATATAGACATTCGGTTTATATAAGACGTTATGTCAGCCCCTGTCAAAGCGTGCAGGGCTGGAAAATTTTCTTTTTCCTGTTTGCTAACATTGTTTGCAATCTCATGGATAGGGATATACTTTTTCTCAGCACTGGTTCCTGCCATCATCCACAGATGTTTGTATAATTTTCTTTTTTCTTATATAAAATTTTAAGCCCAGCAGTGGAGACCATTTGGCTAATATTATTATGATGAGGAAATGTTTATAAAAAATGCCTAGTTATTTTAAATAAGTACATGCGTGTTTCGAGCATAGCTTAATTTTAATGGTGTGTTTAATATGAAACATTTCTACATAACTCAATAATGGATCAATATGTAAAACACTCAATTATAAACACTGAAACACTAAATTATTAATGAATTATAATTTATATAATAAATTTTATGATATTTAAGTATAGTCTTTCATACCACCTATATTATGTATCTTCACGACGCGCGGCGGGCAGCGGGGCTTCTACGCTACGGCCTATAACTCGTGAACGAATACTCGTACGAGGATAAGTAAGGCCTTGTTTTGTAGGTAAATGTATAAAGAATAATTCACTCCTTGACTACTTTATAACAGCTTTGTTTTTTTTTCGATAAATTAACTGCAAATACGAAAATGTTGAAAAAAATAAAAATTTACATAGTTTGGACACACATTATTTCTTAAGTTATTATGTCTATTAAATCATTTATACACGAGTTTTGTAGAGAATTTAATGCAGATTAATTTTGTCATAGACAGTTTTCTTTTATCTCTAATAGATTCCGAAAAAAATTGAAAAAACCGCAGATTGGGACACATTTGGGGCAGAAAGGGGGGGAAGGGAGCGGGGGAGGGGGTGACACCGGGCAGAATCGTGTTCAGCAGGGTCGAATTAGTCTAAAAAGACCCGGTGGCAAAAAGTTTCACTGTTTGCCGTTAACTGTTGAAAGCAGGCCCTTTTTGAGATTTTTCCGCCAGACTAGTATGACTTATCGATCTTTGAGGGAATACCGTATTCATGGGATCCTTCCATTTTTTCTTTGTTGTTGGTTGGAGCCTTTTTTGGTCTCAGGGGCGGATATACAGTTTTCTGCAGTTCTTTGTAAAAAGTACAACCCTTGTAGTTTGCAGGGTGATTACCTTCACACAAAACACACTTGACAGAGTCTGAGCGTTCTTTCCGTTTGCAGTTTGATGTTTCATGTTCGCCAGCGCATTTTACGCAGCGTGGTTTGCGATAGCAGAAGCTTTTAGTGTGTCCATATCTTTGGCATTTTACGCATTGTGGTAGCTCCCTCTTGCTACGTGGTGGTTCTACTTTGACTATGCAATGGAGTAGGGTTCTAATGTTGTATAACTCCTTGTTGTTCGAATCAGATTTCACTTCTACAAAGAAGAGGGGAAGAGGCTTTTTCGTTATTCTTTGTTTTGCATTCCATATATTAATTGTATTATGACCAAGGTCAGAGAGTGCGTTTTTGATTTCATCAATGTTGGTTGAGTGATGAAGATTTTTTATTACTACTTTAAATCCTCTCTCATGTTTTAGCTTATAGGTATGAAATTCTGTGTTTTTCATTTTTAGTTCCTTTATTATCGTTTTGTATGAGTCAGCGGTTTTAGGTTGTATTTTAACCTGATCATCTCTGAGGACCTTAATATCGTATTGCCCAAGAGCAATATCTGTTAGCAATGCACGCAAGGGCTCTATGTTCCCAACTCTATCAACAAATATTGGCGGAGGTTTACTCTCTTTGATCAGTGCCGGTTTATCGATAATCATTGGTTGATTAATCGAATCGAATAGGTGTATTTTGGGGAGGGGGGCTAAGCCAATAATCACTGAGCTTTGCCTGTTTTGATTCTTCAGTAGTTTTATTTGGGCTGCTTCTCCGTCGTTTCTTAGTGCTGTTGATTACGACGAACTTCTCCTGATTTGTGGATTTGGTTAAATTATCGCTGAGGCTTTGAGATCTAGGACGTGCATTAAGCATGGCTTTATGGAAGATCTGTTGAGTTATTGTTTTCTCCCTTGCAGCAGACTTCTTACTTTCGTCATTGTTAGTTATATAATTTTGACCAGTAATATTAACTAGCGAATGGGCCTGGTTATCCACCCTTCCGTAGTTTCGTTCAGATGTTGGCGAGGTTATGCCTCCCCCAGATACGGTAGGGCTGCCCGAGTTATACTCGGGGAGGGATTCTCCGGTTGAACCGGTACCCTCCTGGGGTATTCTAGTTTTTAACTTCGCTTCCATGTTTGATATCTCCTCCAACTCCAGACATTTTAAGGGGTATTTAGTCCCCAAGGCTCGCTTTAGCCTCTTCCAGTTGACTCAACTGGGGGTATGGTTATACCGCCATTTATTTATCGGTCGCCATTGCCTCGTTGGTTGTCTTGCAGGGGGCACCACGAAGTACACTCGGTACACCGCCACCATCCGGTGCGTGCAGGTGAGGTTGACGATTGGGTCGGTTAAGATGTTGAAACCGTACACCCCTTACCCCCCTTTTGATGCATATGCATATTTGTAAGATGCATATTTGTATCCAACTCTGGGGATCTACATTCTTAATTATGTAAAATATTTCATAAAACATTGTGTGATACTCTGGGATCCGCTGTGACTGAATCATTATTGATTGGCGTTCAATTCTGAAGACAAATAAATCCGTTTGCTTTTGTGACGGTTGTAAGTGGCTTTCACTGGCTGGTAAATTATTCAAAAAGACTATTCTTTCTAGCCTTTGTTTTGTTTGACTTTCTATCACCGCCGCGTTTTTCTTTGAGAGTTTCACCTTGTAAACCTTATTTAAAAATTTTTTAGTCTAGAAACACTGAATGCTGTGTTAAAAAATGACCTATAAACCCTTTGATTATTTTTACCTTTGAATTTCAGAAAATACCGCAGGTACCGCTTTTCAGAGAGTAGTACATACAGCTATTCAGAAAATAGTAGGTAACACTATTCAGATAATAGTAGATACTACTATTAGGTACACTATACTATTACCACTAGTACAGTTTCTGTTAGTAGACCGGGCTCAGAATTTCCTCGTCTTCTAGGTCCTGTGGAGCCCAAAGTCTCACTAAAAATATGTCTAGGTCGACTTTGTCACTAAAAATATGTGATGGAACTACAAATTGAACTTTGTGTTTTTAGCGTAAAGGTTGAAAATTGACATACAACGGGTCTTTGTATATGTCCTGAAAAATAATGAGAAAATAAATAAGGAAACCATAGATCAGTTATGCGTGGTCGCAGCGAAGGATGCAAAAAAATATACTTTATTTCTTACAACTTAATTTAATTGTAGTATTACAAGCTATGAACTAAACCTAGTGTCTTCGACCGATGTTGGGAACGAAAGTGAGCGGCTGTCGATTCCGGTCGTAACTTATACCCTCGGATTGACGTCAATGGCTTCGGGTTGATGTCCGTGGGGTGCAGCGTTAGCTCCTCGTGGATCGCGTGATTCTTGGTGTTGCAACCGCAGACCGTATTGAGGGCAATGCAAGTTCAATGATCTTCATGCATTGGGCTTGCGTAACATCAATGGCTTCGGGTTGACGTCCGTGGGGTGCAGCGTCAGCTCCTCGGGAATCGCATGATTCTTGGTGTTGCAACCGCAGGCCATATTGAGGACAATGCAGGTTCAATGATCTTCATGCGTTAGGCTTGCGTAACAGATCCCTAAACAAAATTGAGATTGCCATAAAACAATATTTACGATAAGTTGAACGATCTTTTAGTGTTTTTGTTCTTAATCCACTATTCAGGTCCTGAACGTCACTGTTTCAGTAAGAATTTAAAGATTTTTTTCAAGAGATCGTTTTTACTCGCGTCGTATACATTTTACTGAGCGTAAAATCGGACACTCTGTCTCTTGCCAGTTCTCTCATACGTCGCAGGAGGTGTGAGGGCTTTTGACTACCCAGGTCCATATCGCTTATCAGCTTTCCGATTCTATCGGCTTCACTTTCCTCATAGACGCTTAGTAGTCTGTCCTTGAGCGCCTGGTATTTACCTGTCGCAGGCGGATTGGTGATGATGTCTGTCGGTTTTTAATTCTCATTAATCTTGAGAAAATATTCTACTTTTTTTTTCTGTGCAATTCCCTTGAATTATTCCCTGGTGCAATTAAAACAATTATTAATACAGCCGACAATATTACTAACATCTTTATTTTTTCTGACTGAAACAAATAATATAGATCTGTGGAAGTCCTAGTTTATCTTGCCCTAGATAATTTAAAAAAATTTATTCACTAATTAATATAAATATAAATAACAATTGTCTTTCCTACTATAAATTAAAATCTAATCGGGGGCCCCTTGGGAGGGTCTCCATCACGCAGGCAGCATTCCCGCGCTGAATTGCAATTGCAATTCTTTGCGCGAGAAAGCCGCCAGCGCGAGGGTCACCTGTTGCCTCCCTCAGACGTTTGCATAGGTCCCTGTGGAGCCCGAGCGCACCCTTAATGGTTTTTAATTCTCATTAATCTTGAGATAAATATTCTAGTGTTTTGTATCGGGTTTCTGTTTGAATGCGAAATGCAACTCCCTTGAATTATTCCCTGGTGTAGTTAAAACAGTTTGGAAGATTATGAAGATTGATCACTTTTTTCTAAACTCTTTGGATGTTTAATGACGTGTACTAAAAACTTTATTACAGGTCTATGAATACATTTATTATTAAATGTTTCATCCAAATATTTCTCGTTCAGAAAACCTTCTGAAATATTCATCTTTTTTTCATAATGTAGGTGTTCAACATTTGCCACCGTTTTTTGACTTTAATTATATGTCTTTTGACGTGTTTGCCTAATTATTATGGCAATAAGTATAACGAGACAAGGTGTGATAACGTTTGATTTATTTTGGATAAAATATGGCTTATATACTATGATAATGCGTGCTTATTACAATCTTAACTTATCGGTGAACAGTGTGCTCAATCTTCCTACGTGCAGATACGTGTAGGTATGTAGTCGCTACATATACACCCCCCTTTAAAAAAATCTTAGAATACTTCGTGTAGCAAAAAATAATCGTGTGCCCTGATATTACAATAAACATCGTAGTGATCTTAAACTTGCTGTGTGGAATTTGCTGATGTTGTGATGACGCGTTGTCTGTTTTGATGCGTAATATTTGTAAGGCACGCACCATGACCTACGTTATCCATTACACTTGTGTTGGTTGTTACTTGCCAGATTCCTCATTCTCTTGTCTATTATTTTGAGTATTCCATAGAGGAGTAAAATATCCAGTGTAATGATAATTTGTCCCAATGCCACGTTCTTCGTCCACCGTAATTCTTCCAAGACGAGACTTGCGAGCTGGTCGGCTTCATTTTGCTTGAGGCAACTATCGGCGTTGTACACTATTTGGTCTTTGGAGCTTTGGTTGCCCATTGTTCTTTGAGGGTGTTAACGATAACTGATGGTGTTAGCTGTGATACCGCGGATAATTGCTTGCATCAGCGAATACCGAAACGTACTGTTGGCTTAACTGTCCGCCCTGACTTGGTTATGTACGTGCCTGAATCGCTGTGGCTGTACTCTGCATTTGGCACGTTTGTAGTCTTGTTGTTGATGATAAATGCTGGTTTTAATCTATCTATTGATATTATTATTATAATAATAATAATAAAGCCTTTATTATTTCCCATCACCCAAATATTACATGCATGTTTTTATACAATACTGAGTTTTTTTTTTTCAATTATACTATTCACACAATTAATCTAAATATTGATTTTTCTTTGCCATTATAAATTATCTGTGATAGGAACCCCTATTAGGGTATAGGCCTCCTCCAGTTTTATCCAGTTTTCTCTGTCCTTAGCTCGTTTCATCCACTCCTTTCCCGCTGTAGATATGATGTTATCGCTCCATCTTTTCATCGGTCGTCCTTTTCGTCTTTTCCCGTTTGGTCCCTTCCATCCTGTCGCTTCTATTGTCCATCGCTTATCACTATATCGTGCTATGTGGCCAGCCCATCGCCATTTTAACTTTTGACAGTAGTTTAGGACGTCTATTAGTTTAGTCTTTTTTCGTATCAATTCGCTTCTTATTTTGTGTATTCTTCTTATTTTTAGAAGGCTTCTCTCCATAGCTTTCTGGCAATTTACCAATTTTGTTTTTGTTTTGGTGCTATAGATCCACGATTGGCATCCATACGTGAGAGTTGGTAAAATACACGTATCCATCGCCGTTCTCTTTAGGTGAAGCGAATAGTGCCCTTTCATTAACTCTTTTAGTGACCAGTATTTTTTCCAGCTCATAATTATTCGGCGTTCTACCTCTTCTTCATTTTTGTCTTCAAATGATATTTCTTTCCCTAGGCATGTGTATTTATTTACATATTCAAGAATTTCTCCTTCGAGATTTATTGTATGTGTGTAGCTGTTTGTCATAAGTTTTGTTTTATCTTTATTCATCGAAAGACCCACTTTTCCACTTTGTTCGCATAGTAAGTTTATCATTTTTTCTTGTTTTGTGCTACTTTCAGCAAAGAGGACTATATCGTCTGCGAATCTGAGATGACTTAAGTATCGAGTACCTATTTTGATACCCTCGTTTTCCCATTTTAGATTTTCAAAGACATTTTACAGCACTGCTATGAAAATCTTAGGGGAAAGGGGGTCTCCTTGTCTCACTCCTCGCTGAATAGGTATTTCCGGTCTTCGACACTCTAGTTTCACACAGCTGCTGCTGTTATCATATATGTTTTCCAAGGCTGTCATATATTTTTCGTGACGTGACATTTGTTCAATGCTTCCCAGATTGCATCGTGTGATATAGTATCAAATGCTTTAGCGTAATCGATAAAAGTCACATATAACGGTCTGTTAAACTCCTTCCGTCTTACTACAAAAGATAACGATATAAGTAAATTATCAAATTGGAATAAGGCACAAATTACAACAAATACGTTAGATTGTTTATAAAATTTTGTTATATCAAAAAACATTGCGCTTAATATAACGTAACTGACACGGGCGTAATTGTCAAATGTCAAGTTGGATTTGTTAATTTAATATTCTTATTTTCATAAATTCCAATTATTATTATTAACATGGATAAAAAACGTGAGCGCGGCGTTGCGTCATCGTAATATTCGAATGGATTAATTCGCTCGCGATGTATCCTATCTCACAAAATTATATATCCTTATAAATAATTCATATCCTCCATACGTAATCAATTAAATTTAAAATATCCAGTCATTTCAAAAATCAAAAGAAATCTTTAATATTACGCAAAACGATTACAAATTTGACAGCACGTCCAAGGAGAAGCCGCTAACTAGATAGACACTCGTTAATCAAGCATCTGGCGGTATTTAAATTTAAATAATGCTCAAGCATTGTCTAACCCTAAACAATGCCTAGACACTCTTTTGTAGTAAAATTTTATTTAACCACGTGTACAAAGCCTGTTTAAAGTATGTTTAATGTTTTTGTAGTAAGACGGCTTGTATTTTTCTATTATTTGCTGTACTACATGGATATGGTCTATTGTTGAGAAACATGACCGGAACCCCGCTTGTTCTATTGGTTGAAGGTTTTCGATTTTCTCATTGATTCTGCATAGTATTATGGATGTAAAAAGTTTATAAATGCTAAGGAGAAGGCTAATTGGACGATAGTTGCCCAGATCTTGAGGGTTGCCTTTCTATATTATATCTGATTTCTTCCATTGTTCGGGTACTTGTCCCGTGTTTATAACTTTGCTGAACAGATGTGATAGTGGACATGCTAATAGAGTAATTCCGAATGTTAAAGCTTCATTTGGTATGCCATCTGGTCCTGGACTTTTCTCTGATTTAAGTTTTTTAATATGTCTTACTACCTCTGTCGCAATGACGTCTACCGGATCGTCTTCAGTGTTGTTATATTTTCCAAGATGTTTGTGTTTAATTGCACAATTTCTATCGTTACTCTTATAAAGCGCTTTGTAGAATTCTGTGGCGCAATCTATAATATCTTTCCTTGTGGTAATTCCTGTGGTTCTTGTTTTCAAATTTTGTATCCAATTTTTATGTGTATCTAGTTGTTTATATGCTCTTTTCGTGCTTCTGTGTTGTTTTAAGTTTGTTTCTATTATCTGTTTTCTGTAGTCTGCGTAGTCCTGCTTAGCTCTTTTGAATAACATACTTAGCTCATTCTTCATTCCTTTAGTTTTTTTCTTGTTTTCAATAGTTCTGAGCGTCTTGCCAGTAGTTCTAATGTAGGATTTGTGAGTATTTTGTTTGTATTGATTTGTTTTTCCTCTTTTGGTTCTTTCGTCGACATGCTCTTTTTAATGACATGTTCTATTTTATTGTATAAAGTTTGGACATCTTCATCGTCGAATGTTGAGTATTTTTGTTGCGCTTCACTTAATTTTTTTGAGAAAAAACCCAATGGTTCCCACTTAAGTCCGGATTTTTGTTGTAGAACCGCGCCGACACATGTCGAACTGGCGTCCGTCATCAGTGCGAGTGGGGCGGTGCGCGAAGGGTGTACTGTTAATAATGCGTTTGCGATGATTTCCTTGCATTTCTCGAAAGCTTTTTCAGCCTCTGTTGTCCAAGGAATGGGAGAGTTGTCGTTTTTTTTTTAACCGTGCAGATAATTGTTTAAAGTAATTTGATATTTGGCGGCGTGCGGTAGATTACTTCTATAAAAATTAATCATGCCTAAGAATCTCCTTAATTCTTTAATTATGTTTGGTTTGGGAAATTCTGTAATTGCTTTGTAATTCTCTTCCGTCGGGCGTATTCCTTGGCCTGTTATATGATAACCGAGGAAGTCTATTTCGTTCTTAAGAAATTCGCATTTTTCGAGGTTAATAGTTATCCCATTCTCCTGTAAGCGTTTGAAAACTGTATCTAGGTGCTGGTAATGTAGATTCTCGTTTTCTGACGCAATTAAACAGTCGTCGATAAACACGAAGACGAAGTCTAAATCTCTGAATAGCGAGTCCATGAATCGTTGGAATGTTTGTGCTTTAATTAGTTTCCCTGATCCCTTGAGATAAAATTCTGTTTCCAACCACACGATTTAGCACATTTCCTTGCATAATTTCCGAATTTGTTGTGATAGAAACAATAGTGTTTCCTTTTTCGACTGTTTGCTCTTGAACTTGGTCTTGCTGAAAAATGCTGACGGTTGAAATGACTCGGATCTTTTTCGACTGTTTGCTCTTGAACTTGGTCTTGATGAAAAATGCTGACGGTTGAAATGACTCGGATCGTGCCGATAGTTTCTGCGATCGCGCTGAATTGCACTTAGTTCTAACTGCATATTTGTTAATTGCGCTAAAATGCATGCCATTGCGCTTTCGTCTGTTTTGCTTTCGTTAATTGCCGACACCTCGGTAATTTTTGAATTTGTTATGATTTTGTCGGCGATTTGGCTCATTTTGTCAATATCCATGTCCTCGGTGACAGCCAGTACTGTGGTGACTGATGTTGGCAAAAGTCTCAACCACAGGAGTTTGATAGTTTCGTCGTTGATTTTTCCTCCTCCAAGGCTCTGCATTTTGCGTAAAAATTGCGAAGGTTTTTGATCACCCAGGTCCATTTCCGACAATAATTTTTGAAATTGGCGCTGTTCTGATTCTTCGTAGCAACTTATTAGACGTTCCTTGATGATTTTATATTTTTCTGTGGAAGGCGGTGAGGTTATGAGGTCACTTACTTGTATTATTTCGTCCTTCGATAATTTTGCTATAACTGTAAAATGTTTGTAATCATCTCCTTGTTTCTGTGGCGCTACTATGGCTTCAAATTGTGTAAACCATAATCTGGGTTGATCTCTCCAAAACTCCAGAATGCGGGATAAAATGGCGGTGCCGGTTGCGATTTCCAGTGTTCCTTGTTGACCGCAGTTCGATTTGCAAGTAGGTGGATTCATTCTGCTGGTATCACGTCGGGGTCACCAATTTGCCTAATTATTATGGCAATAAGTATAACGAGACAAGGTGTGATAACGTCTGATTTATTTTGGATAAAATATGGCTTATATACTATGATAATGCGTGCTTATTACAATCTTAACTTATCGGTGAACAGTGTGCTTAATCTACCTACGTGCAGATACGTGTAGGTATGTAGTCGCTACATATTCTTTCACATTTGTTTCGATTTGCTTGTCCTGAAGCCGTTTATTCATTTTCTAAATTTCATTCACATATTTCTGTGATACATTATTTTGAATTGGGTCTTTATTTTGAGGAAGCATTATTGATCAGTTTTCTACGGTTAACAACTACGTATTGCGTGATGTATTTCTCATTTTTGTATCACTATTAATATTTAAGAATTCTGTTAACCATTTTTGAAGTGAAACTTCTTTACGCACGCTTGACTTGGGGAGTAAGCTGGCGAACGCGTGACGTAAGCGTTACGAAAAGTGTGATCGGGCAAGGCGAACGGAAGTTATGTGGGGGATATAAGCAAGAGACAGCAGTGCGCGCGCACATTTTCTTTCTCTCTTCCTCTCATAGCCAAATACGTTCCGTATATCTAAGCACACTGCAGGCATATTGTACACATATATATATATATATATATATATATATATATATATATATATATATATATATATATATATATATATATATATATATACTACTCAAAACAAAATAAGGGCCACTTGTTTATTGACATTTAAGTGCACTTTAGTAAACTGAAAGTAACTGATAAGTAGCATTATATTGATATTACGAACTCTTTGGTGTTTGATCTCTTTTATGCTTCCTAATTTGAAAAATATTGGCCATCGTTTTAAGAAAAAAATAATAATTGGAACTTATCCTTATGTTTTTCTTCGATTGTCTTCTTAACTTGTTTCGGTTATTTTAGGAAAAAATTTTACTTTTTCAATTTTAATTGATTCATTTATCATCTCGCGTTAATCATGCCACCAGTACGAAGGCACATGGATACAATTACAGCAACCAGAGCCATAACTATGATTCAAGAAGGACGTTCTCAGCGTTACGTGGGTTTGCAATTGGGTATTTCTCGAAGAGCTGTCCAAAATGTATGGAATCGCTTCCAAGAGACCGGCAGTGTTGCCAGGAGACCCGGTTCAGGTAGAGTTCGTGTAACAACGGCGCACGAGGATCGGTACGTCCAACTAAGTGCTCGTCGTGATCGTACAGTAACGGCCCGTAAGTTACAACACCACCTACGGCTGACAACGGGTACCCGTGTCAGTGATCAAACTATACGTAATCGATTGCACGAAGACCAGCAAATGTCAAGACGTCGAGTTGTTCGAATTCCTCTGACTAGGGTTCAACGTGCAAACCGTTTAAGATTCTGCCGTCAGTATTTTAACTGGGGGATTAATCAATGGGGCAAGGTGCTTTTTACAGACGAGTGCAAAGTAAAAATTTTTAATGATGATCGGCGTGTTAGGGTGTGGAGACGACGCGGCGAGCGTTTTTCGAAGTCCTGCATCCACGAAGTTGACCGTTTCGGTGGTCCCAACGTAATGGTTTGGGGTGGGATTAGTTTACACGGTAAAACCGAGCTCACCATTTTAAATGCGGGTAACGTAACTGCAAAACGTTACATCGAAGACGTCATCAGGCCTCAAGTGATCCCATTTGTACAGCGAGTGGGGCCTGGATTCATCCTGGTGCAAGACAATGCCCGTGCACACACAGCTCGATCGACACAAACTGTCCTAGAAGGGTCTCATATTGAGGTATTACCATGGCCAGCTAACAGTCCGGATTTAAATCCAATCGAGCAATTGTGGGACCAATTGAAACGAAGGGTTAGAGAGAATGAGCAAGGGGTCTACAACCAACAGCAGCTGATTGACGCTTTAAAACGAGCCTGGGAGGAGATTCCAGATGAAAACGTGAGGAATTTGATCCAGAGTATGCATACGAGGCTTCAGGAGTGTATTGTTAAGAGAGGAGGACATACTCGTTACTAAAAAGAAGAAACAAAAGTGACCAGAACAGTATTTTGTCTTTTTCCGGTGATTTCTTTTGTTCATGTTTTTCATTCAAAATGGCCAATTTCATTATGAACTTAAAAAAAACAGTTCATGATCATTATTTTAAACAATTGTTAGCCTATATTATAACCAATAACATTATTTTGTAGTTACATAAGTTAAACAATTTAATGTCTTTATTGTTTTCATGGTACAACAAAAAATCTTAGTGGCCCTTATTTTGTTTTGAGTAGTATATATATATATATATATATATATATATATATATATATATATATACAGATGGAGCGAAAGAAGTTTCACTTCAGTCGTGTGGTCATAAGCACACTCGTTTTTTCGGATTTATATTTTCTTAAATTTGAGTTATTTGTTCTTTGTAATGACTTGGTACGCTTTAGCCTAGCAGCTAGGGTTTTAAGCAACTCCTCAGGTGGAGACTCTGTTTTTCACTATTATTTAAATGAAATTGCTCGTTTTTTTTTGTCCGAGATATTATTGGTTTTTAAAATCTTCTCATTTCCTTTGGAAGGATTCTCATCAATCTTGACCCAAATATTCTACTCTTTTGTATCGGGTTTCTGATTGAATGAGAAATGCAACTTCCTTGAATTATTTGCTGGTGCAGTTAAAGCAGTCAACAATAACACGAATAACTTAATTTCGGCTGTGACTGAAAGAAATAATATAGATCTATGGAAGTTTTAATCTATGGAAGTTTTAGTTTCTCTTGTCCGAGATATTATCGGTTTTTCAAATGTTCTCACTTCCTTTGGAAGGATTTTCATCAATCTTGACCTAAATAGTCTACTCTTTTGTATCGGGTTTCTGATTGAATGAGAAATGCAACTCCCTTGAATTATTCGCTGGTGTAGTTAAAACAATTACATTTTGGACATTTTGGTAATAAGAGTCTTTCTTAATTTCAGTAATTTCCTGTGAATATTTCAGTTTTTGTAAATGGGGATAGCATTAAAAAAGTCATTATTTTTTGGAAGAATTGTTTTTTTTTTAATACTTTCAAACTAAATATCTATGAAACTCAAATACCAAATTACACGATATTTGTACCTGTAAAATCTATAATTTCTTTTTACCTAATGATACAAGTATCAACCGTTAAAACGAAAATAACAAACAATGATGGCCCGATCTCTAAACAAAACTGATTGATGTCCTGATCATCAATTGATGAGGAAACTGTTAAAATACCAACCATTATTGAAGAACTAAATTCTGATAATTCAGACACACGGTTATTTTGTTACGTAGATTCTGGCCGCACAACTAGGCGTATGCTGGCGTGCAGACATTTCTGCGCGACGCAGATCTGTGCGGCACAGTCCACACAAATTTTGTATTGTAGGGATATGAGAAAGTGAGAAGTGAGCCCTATTTTTTATGACCCTGGTCACCCTGACTATTCGAATAAGACTTTAGAAATGTTGTGAGCAGTGGCGTAACTATACCATCTGGGGCCCGTGGCAAATTCTTTTGATGGGGCCCTATCAAAAAATCGTCACGTTGGACTTAGTTTAGTTTTAATAAACCATTTAAGAAGTTATCCAACACTAATAATAATTTTATTTTCAAGAGCATGGGTATATATATTTACAATGAAATAACAATTTAATTTAAATAAGATTAAGATAAATCTTTTCTTCGAGCTTTCTGCTCCCTAAAAGTGTCTATAACATTATCAATGTTTAAAAATCGGGCCATAGAATTTTCAGTAGACAGAATAGCCTACACTATTTGCTTCCATTTTCCATATACCTTTCCAATTCTTCTAGACAAATTTGCAAATGTTTTAAGGCATGTGAAAGATCGGTGGCTTTAGAGTGAAGTGCTTTAGAGGCTGCATCGGTAGTTTGTAGAATTTTGCAATGGAAAACCAATAACATAATAAAATTGATTTTCTTCTTGAGTGAAACAGTTTCATTTCTTTCATCTGATTTGCAATTTAACAGAATTGTTTTTGGACTTCAACAAACCGATCTTTTAAAGCAAAAACAGCATCATAACGTCCTGCTTATGTTTTTAATGTTATTGAAGTTGAAGACTCCCTTTCTTTATTAGATATAAAACTTGATAAAATATTCAATTTTTTGATACTATGCCCAAAAAAATTATAAATTTATTGAACTGTATAAAAAAAATTGCATACAATAACCTCTCTCGCTGCATCATTGAGTACTAGATTTAAGTTATGATAGCATAGTCTTGCTAGCTACCCCAGCGGCAGCACCACGAAAAAAGTACTTTCTTGGTTAACAAAATGAGGGAATTCCCCGACCGTCAATGCTCGCCCACGCTACCAACGCACCGCGACAAAAAATGTAGAAACTAATTGATGCGTTCTAAAATTGATCAACATCTTTTTGTTTAGGATGTGTTGAAATGAAATTGTATTATGGTCTTTACATGTCTCACTTTAATGGATTTAAAGCAGATAAGTACTTAAAAAAATAATTAAAAAATATACTTTTCAAGTAAAACAAAATACTCAGGTAAAATGTTAAGAAATTATTTCTAAGCTCGCGGCCTCTTGGGCCGGGGCCCTCTTGGGTCGGGGGCCCGTGGCATTTTGCCAGCCCTGCCACCCTATAGTTACGCCACTGGTTGTGAGTTAAGAATGCAAAAGAAACAAACTAATGATGGCAAAGTATATACTGAAACATACTGAAACTGTTCTCTATTTAATCTGAAGTAGTTCTTGAACATTTGGTCTGGTAACTCTTTGTGCAATAAAAACTCGTCACGGGTTTTGCGTTTTTGCAAATATTCATTCTGCCATATTGACATTCTTCTTTTAAGACTACATATAGTAAAATAAAATCGTCTAATTCGTAGTCAGAATTGGATTCTGAACTTAACATTTTGGAATTGAGATAAAAGAAACACTTTTGACAGACAAAAAGGACACTAGGCCCCAGCCAAGCCCCAGCCATGCCCCAGCATACGCAGTAGGGTTGCCAAGTTTTGGCTATCTGTACTATATACTGTTGAAAAAAATATAGTACGCAAAAATACTATATTTTAAAATCGTTCCAATGGGGTTAAAAACTGAAAGTTAATCGTAGGTGGCGCCACTGTTGAGTGATCCTAATCGCCGCCATATTGCGTTTTTGTTTCCCTGTATTTATCAGCGAATTTGCCTTTATTTCTACAAAAATGTATTCGACATACAGTGTTAAGCAGTTAAAACAACAGTTGAGGAAAAGAAAAGCATCTACTGCACTTAACTTCGAATATTTAGTCTGCTTCCAATTTTTTTCTTCGTAAAGCTTTTATCCATTGTTTTTTTCTTTTGAAATCTTTAGGGAATATATGGATTCCCGACTTTTTAGAATCAAAAGCTGAACATAAGCGTCATGATAATTAAATAAATTCAGTTCTTTTTGTTTGTTTACAAAATTACTATGGAAAATGACAGCTACTTGTCAGATTTAGGGAACAACCAACAGTGCTGCCATCTGAAGTGAGAAAAAGTCAGTTTTTTACCCCATTGGTTAAAATTGATTATCAATTTTGTTAAATAACAACACTACCTAACCAAATTATACCACGCATTGCGTTATGCTGTATTGTATTGTATTGTAGTTGTGCGTGTTTCTGAACGTGCAGTCGTGAGCTGTCATGTTGACAACTTGAGTGACTGACACTTTTTAAATGTTACGTTCAACTCAACGCCAACTGTTTGTGTTGTGTCTGGTAAACTCTGTTGTGTTACTCGTGTTTACCAGTCAGCTCTCGCTAGAGAGTAGTATATTCTTTGGTCAGAGGCTGATGAAGTGATGAGTAAGCAGTGAGTATTCATGATCAACAGAGTGCCAGTAAGCATAATTAAAGTATTTAAACGTATATTTCACTTATTTTAAGATTTTTATCTTAGAGTACTATATTTTTTTGAAATGTACTATTATTTTGATGCCTTTATCTGAAAAAATACTATATCCCACCAAAAAATAGTTGGCAACCCTAATACGCAGGGTGCCGTATCTGCATTACCTGCCTCGCAGATAGGGTTGCCAGGCCTCAAAATCGAGACTCATATTTAGCCGGACATTTTGCCACAAAAGCCTGACACACGAGTTTTTAAAAGAAATAGTTCTTTTTATTTGTGCATTTATTACTTTAAGATTGCATTTATCACATATTGTTTTCTTAAAGTAATTTGTAAGATCGCGAATCATGCATGTCCGTGTGTTTCTGGCCGCTGCGGGGTTGATCAAATCCTAACAAAAGCCGTACGAGCCGGACTCTTATATATTTGGCCGGACACGACTGTAAAAAGCCGGACATGTCCGGCTTAAGCCGGACACCTGGCAACCCTACCCGCAGAAAATCTGTAGTTGCGTCTCTGCGTCGAATGTAACTGTGCCGCCTGCATACGCCTATATAGCCTTAACATTGACGTTCGCATTAGTGTTGCCGTGTAAAAAGTTTGCAAATAATTCCAGTGCCAACTTTTGCTAACCAGACTATATCTTAAAAAAATTTTTTAGATTTATATAAGTAATAATAATCTGTATTTATCGAACCAGAGGCCTATATATGTTAAGATCGGCAGACAGGCTGACGGTCCACTTGATGGTAGGTGGCTATCGTCGCCTATAACACAAGCAACGCCAAAACTGCTGCAAGTGCGCTGCCGACTACAGTAGGATTAAGGATAAGGGATTAGGAGGGGATAGGGAAGTGGGAAAATATTTCAATAGTGCTTTCGTTTTATTTTTCTGTACGTGTAGCTTAAGTTTAATTTGTATTAAGTTGTCGAAGAATGTAATATGTTTTATTTTGTGTGTTCATCTCAAAAATAAGCCGCTATGTTAGTCTAAGGGTCAGCTCATATCGGAAAGCGGAGCGGTACATACTTTTTAAAATAGCTATAGAGAATATATAACTTATTTACTACGCTAAAAGGTACACAGTTCAATGATTCATGCGGACGTCGCTTTCCGGTGTCAGCTGACACTTAAAGGCTGCACATAATCGCCGCAAATTGCTAATACGTGACGTCAAACATAACTAAAAACTCCTCGGCCAGTCTTGCTAACGGTACTGAGTGTGTCACGAGATTGCGTCACCAAAATGGCGGCCAGGCGCATTAGCAATTTCCGCGGCTTATATCATAGAGCATGGCAATATGTCTCTTTAAGTTTTGTTATATCGTTTCGTGTGCATTTAAATAAAGAATTTTAAATTATAAATGTCTTTAATTTTAAAAATATCTTCATTAATTCATTATTCATTAATTCATAACAGACGAGTCCATGGGTGAGTGGTTAAAGTGCTTGCCTTAGCGGCCTGTCTCAGGAGCCCGGGTTAGATTTCCGACAGGGCTACTTTAGAACGCTTACCTACATCCCATTCAACACAACACTGTGTACTATCATAGTCAAATAGGAATTTGGTTTTGGTAAGTGAATAAAGGATGCCAGAGTCCATTCCGATTTCCCCAACTATTATTCTGCTAGGGCTCCGGTTCGATTTCCGGCGGGGTCAACTAAAGTTAATTTTTTAATTTCGCTCTGGTCTGGATCTGAAAAAAAGTGGCAGGACACACTGCGCTTCGCAGTCATTTGGGCAGTAACACAGAAGACCACCGCGAAATAACATTAACTGTGCTTTTGTTTTTCGGTGAGTGAGTAAGGGATGCCAGAACCCATTTCCCTATCCACCCCTAATCCCTTATCCTTAATCCTACTGTAGTCCGCAGCGCATTTGCAGCAGCTTTGGCGTTATTTGTGTTATAGGCGACGGTAGCCACCCACCATCAAGTGGACCGTCATCAGCCTGTCTGCCGATCTTAACATTTAAAAAAAAACAAGACAGATAATAATTGTCAATCCTTTATAAGAGTTCAGGTCACAATAATATTCTTTTCCATTCCAGGTTTAAAAATGTATCGCTATCAAAACTGTAAACAGTGTATCCTAAATATAATCCATTCAAATCTAATCAAAGGCAGCATAAGGTTTCGGGTAAGGACACCTGAACTGGGGCATCAATGCATGGTCAAACTCTCCAGGCTTAACGTGTGGCCTGTCTCTTTCCTCGCGTGATAATATGACTCTGGGCTTCTTCAACAAAATACACTTGTCACATATACATCTTCTCATCCCACGATGATCCATTGGCCTGTTCTTTTCCTTTTTGTCATAATCAGACAACGATTTGAAGAACGCATGCGAAGATTTCCTGTGAACTGGCTGAGTTGAAAAGTTGCAGCTTGAAGTTGAACTTGTACTAAAATTGTTGTACTTCGTCTTATTCACGCCTGCCCTGTGATCACTAAAATAGGGACTGCTAAAAGTCTTTGCTATAGATGGCACCGTCTTCTCAGCTAGATGTGATTTTATAGTCGCGCTAGCTGGAGCAGGCATTGTTGTATTAAACGGAAACAACCTTGAAACATTTTTGGGTTTCTTCATGTAATCTTTTTGCACTGGAGGCCTATAAGTGGACTGTGCATACACCGAAGTATATCCCTTCCCGACGTCCCACTTATCTTGGCAAACCTCCGACGAGCGAGTGGTCCCAGGCCTCTCTAAACCTTGATAAATATTGCTGTGTTTCGGTATTTTATAATCGGGATAAGAAATTTGTTCTACAATTGAATTTGCCGCGTCAACAATGCCCGTAGCGCTCGCTGCGGCTCCAGGACAAATGCACGCTGGGCAGGCGCATTTAGGACAAGTGACACACGGCGAGTTGACCGGTGTACATTGGCTGGCGACATGGTAAGGTCCGCAGAACCAGCCCCCGTACGGATAATAATAGTAGCCGTTCATCCACTGCATGCATTTGGCTGGAGTGTTGCACGGTGGTGGGAGACAGCCAGGATCGCAGGGTGGACAGCAAGGTATTGAGGGGCAGCATGGAGCACAAGGTCTACAAGGTCCACAAGGTCCACAGGGTCCACAGGGTCCGCAAGGACCACAGCAAGTGTAATTTCTTTTCGTCATCTTAAAAATAGAGCCAGACTCTAACAGCGATGGAGAAACCTCTACACACAAGCTTGTGGCTAAAGTGTGATTGGCTATCTTAGTTTTTGATGGATAAGGCAAGGGATCTCTTCTATTGGCTTCACTAATAAGATTAGGACAGGACGCGCAGCGAAGAGGCATACATTTGAGAAGCTTGCTGGTGTCACCCTCATTTGAATCCTTCGTAGGTCCTTGCATTTGCGTTCCCTTTGGCTTATTCGAACTTCTGTCCTCTTCGTGCATTTGTTGGGTGTTGGATTTAGCTGGAATTAAATGGAATATTAGGTTTGTATCGAAAAATATCTTTTTTACGAATAGAGTGGTGTGTACAAGATAAATTCTTTTGAATTACTTATTAGTACATTACTGCAGAGTCCACGAAGTGAAGGATTGCCGGACGAAGTGGTTTCAAGGCCGAGCCTTAGCGAGGCTAAGAATGCTTACATTTCCGAGCATGTTTGAGAAAATTTTATTTATTTATTTAATTTATATCAACAATCGAGGGTCATAATAATCATAATAAAATTTAAAATTAAGGTAATTAAATAAAATATATGTAGGTACATAATAATAAAATAAAATCTTACACAATAAACAAATCATGACTTAGTGGTCAATACATGAAACATGGAGCAAAATTCAAGTAATCTTAACCGATAGTTTAGTTTGAAGGTTGAGCCCACCAAACTTTTTTATCGGCCGGCCGATATGGGAAGAAGTGTGTGAAGCAACTGTTCCTAATTGGAATCAGCTTCGTCCTTCTTCTCCTTTGCAGAAAAGCAATAATAATATTTCTAGGCAACATTCCACGCGACTGATTTCTTCACCAACTTCTAGCGAACGTCAATCGGCCGATAGTTTGGTTGGCTGGTCTGCGCACTCACGTCCAACCCAACTGTTTTTTTGGCCCAGTGTGCGCACGAGCAGCCAACTCGATCAAACTATCGGCCGATAGGAAAGTCTGTAGTCTGCGAATTTATCAGTCATGCCAAAGAACAGTGGCGAACTCCCATACAAATTTTTGTTGACTTCATTTTTTTGCGTCTATGTATGAAATATATTGAAAAGTGTAGAGTTTTGATTCCTGAACTGATTGCTCTTTGGTTTAATAGTAAATAAAGTCTGCAATTAAAGATATCCTCGTTTGAAGTTTTTGAGGTTGATGTATTTTTAGATTAAATTGGTACAAACTAAATATTTTTACGTATATGTAACATATGATTTAGTTGTGTGTTTGATTTTTATTATTTTAAAAGGTATATACATTTCCAAAATAAACTAATGTTGTGAAAAAGTATTTGCTTAAAAGTTGTGAAGTTAAGCCACTGAGTGCACAAAGAAAACTAAGTCATTACAACTACTAGACTAATGACGATTTATTCATTGTTTAATTTAATATTTATAATAATTTCCAGACTTAGACATGGCATTAATGTAACTTGAAAAAACTTGTAAAAATATTTTTCTTCTATTTATATTAATGACATTTAAAGACGTTTGAAAATACTTTCAACAATTATTTCACGAGCGTCTCGCGACAGTAACGTTTTGGCACCCGACATCTGAAGGCGCGAAATTTTGAATTAGGAGATGGGTGACATACACATTTTAAGTTTTTTTGTAATATTTATAGGTTTTTATATTTATATTGCAAAAAATATAATAATAATGTTTTATTAATCAGACAACAAACTTATGTACTTACATTGATTGTTTCGCCATAGCATTATTCAATCCAGTTTTTAATTGTAGAAAGTATGACTACTTATAGTGGATAAAATTTTAATTCATAGTTCTATAAATTTCAATTATACCAAACAAATAAGTTGGGTGAACGTCAGTTCGCGCAAGTACAGTCAAAAGAATATTTATTTTTATATATCACTGAATCAACGGAGAATGCAGGAGAAATTGAGAATGTCACTTACTCCTTTTACCACGATTCATAAACATTTACCTACTTACTACAATTTACTACTAGATAAAGTCGACTAAGTACTCGAATTTTTTATTTTACGACTGCGTACGTAAAACTAAAACACGATATAAAGTCTATTTTAAATTTTCAAACCCGTATGTATAAGTAATTGTAGTCTTTATTTTCAACCATACAATTATTTACGTAATACATAGTAATAATAAAAACGTTATTTAATAAAAAAAGTATAAACTATTCTCCTCCCACTGCGCCGACGCAGGAATACTCATCTTCTAATTCTATAATTCGCGCCTTCAGATGTCGGGTGCCAAAACGTTACTGTCGCGAGACGCTCGTATTATTTCGCCATTGTTCTTTCATTTCAAACGTCTGTCAGTTGTCTCCTTAGTGCTTTAGTTTCAAAAGGCACTAAGAGTCTACGACTTGATAAAGGAATTAATTTGAAAACTGACGAAGGTTTTCGTACCCCGACTTTACATAAACGAGAGCCAATTTTGAAAAGTTCATTACCAAAGTTGGCCCTGCCGGGAATCGAAGCCTCAGAGCCCTCAGTCAGAGCGTGACATCTTGCGAAACTGACATTGTGCGTCGGGAGGTTAGCGCAGAGCCATAAGCAGACCTAGAGTTCTTCGTTTTTCTTTTTTTCTTTTTTTGTTTTCTCTTATTATTTTGTACCTCAAGAGCTGCGGGTCAATTTACACCGATCCAAAGACTCAGACTAACCTTTAGTTCTACTAACTTTTGCGCGCTACGTCCGCCTCCCTCGGAAGTACTTTTTAACACGACCAAAGAGTACTCCATGTCGAGGAAAATTCCATGATGACTTCTTAAAGCGTGAAAGCGTAAGAAACAAACTCACTCTCGCATTTATATTGCCTAGTTAACATATAATTCTATAAACAAGTTTATCAAATACTTAATAGTAATTTTGAAGTACTCTCCGATTACTCGTCATTTTATATATAACGAAATCTAAACTAATATATTAAAACTGAAGAGTTTGTTTGTTTGATTGATTTGATAGATCAGAGGTTCCCAGACTTTTTTTCTCATAGACCACTTTCAAAATTCAGCTGGTTCCCGTGGACCCCCTGCACATTTCTACCATATTCCCCAAACTCAACAAAAAATGTGAAGATTAGATCTATGGAAATTTGCGTTGCGGTTGAGTTCCAACCACGAATGGGGGGTTTTCTAAATGAAATAAGTGAGAAGTGATGGTTTTTTTTGTCACGCCAACATAGACCCCGTCGAGTCTCCCGTGGACCCCTGGGGGTGCACCTGGACCACTTTGGGAACTAAGGCGACAGATGAACTTGCTAATCTCTAGAACCAATCGGATTTTTAAAAATATTTTTGATAGCCCCATTTTTAAAGAAATTTTTAGGCTAGGCTATCGAGAATAGCCGAAATGTAGATAGATACCATTAGAAATTTAAATTAAAAGGGGAGTGAAGCTGCGGGACACAACTAGTGTTGTTAACACAAAATAAAACAAATAAACTATTTTAAAAAGTATGTATTATATAGTTGGAATCAGGAAAAAAATAGAATTATAAGGTTTAGAGCATTCTGTAAGTCATTTTATACAAGTAGTCTATGGACGAATTTTACCCAGAGACAGTACAACGCCCTTGCGAGTTCAATATAATAATGCGTTTAGGTTGCTGTTGGGACTGCCAAGGTTCTGTAGTGGGTCGGGGATGCTCGCTGAATCCAGAGTGAACTGCTTCTATGTGTGCATCTCTGGTGCGCAGGGTTTGCATCAGCTCCAATAGCATCCTCAATGCATTTGCCGAAATTGTTGTATGGTTCAGCTACTGACTAATGAAGACAGCAGTCAACTTAAATTTTTTTTACTAAATTTGTACTATATTATTTTTAATTTCAACACTTTTTCAGAAATTATGCTATTTTAGTAGTTTTGAGTTTAACGTATCAGAGTTTTCTTGGACTTCTTCTTTGCAAATTATAGCAGTTTTCGTCGCAGGCAGTGCGAAATAAGGATATTTGCGGAATGTAGCCGCTTTCACTCGAATATTATCAACTAAACTCCTTCCCACACATGCACAGGACTTTTCCGCTAACTCGACTCGGTTTCGATCAAATCCAGAGTGGATATAACCAGCCTTTTTCCTTGGCTCAATTCTCGTATTGGGCACAGCCATCCCGGGACAAATACACGCTTGGCAACACTTCGGACACACCGGTGGGCTTGGCAATTTACCATTCTGTACAGAAGTGCACAAGTTCCCCACATGGTAAGGTCCACAAAACCAACCCCCATACGGATAATAGTAATAGCCGTTCATCCATTGAATGCACTTGGGAGGTGTATTGCACGGTGGCGGCAAAAGTCCGCAACTATCGCACGGTCTCGTAGAGTAACTTCGTATAAATGTACCACGCGTTACATCTGCTTTGAGTAGACTTCCAGATTTATTAGTAATGACATGGATACTCCTGCTTGTCAAATTTCCAAGTTTCTGCCGTGACCCAATTCTCAACAAATCTGCAAAGTCCGGACAAGATTTCGAGCATCCCAATCTTGGAGTTGTGGCAGGAGATGGAGGTGCGATTAAAGTGTACTTCGGTTGCTTCTTGAAGACATTGCCTTCGTCCTTGTACATCTTTTTTCTCACTTGACGTACGATTGTCTTCACTGCAATCACATTTCTACATTAGCCCACACAATCCAGGATACAAAAACAATGAAGTGGTAACGGGAACTCGTCAACCAAATAAACTTCTTTTTGGTATTCTTCTAATTTTTGCCTAATTTAATTCACAATTTAAACGCAATCTGACAATGGGGCAGAAACAGTTCATGGGGCAGAATCTAGATCATTTAGATTCCTAAAGTGGGTTTCGCGGAACCTAGGATTTCTGTGGAACAGTCGTCAGGCTTCCGTGAAATTCCAACATATCCATTAGGATACCAAAACTCTGTTACCCGGGAGTCCATTTATCCAAATGGATGCATGATCCGGTAAAACTAACTAAATTTGGAGTTAGCAAGAGTTATCAAAACCTTTTTAAACAGTGATTTGTCATACATCCGTATAATCTTTATTAGCTCTTTTGTATTTAATTGCTATTTATGCCATGTTAAGTACCAATTTATTGGAACGGACTGTAGAACGTACAATTTCTACCATCTACAAAATTTGCCATTTCCAGAATCTGCCATTAATTTAGGGAATAATCCTGCTAATTGAAACATACGAATTCATAGTCTCAAGTCCCAAGTTATCCTTTTGGATACAGCACAAACACACACAAAATCGGATTAGGCTCATAAAACTTACTTTCCCGAAATGTGCACTTTTTCCAAAGGTACAATTGTTTAGAAGGATCACCTTCTTGGAAAGTGCACTGTTTCAAAAAGTAAAAAAGTGGAAGGTGCTCTTGTAATGTCAAAGTAACTGCTTCCTAATAAATGTATTGTATATAACAAAGTACGGTACCTACCTTTAAAACAAAAAATGTTAGTTTTGTAGTATAATATATCGTAATATATAATTTAGGAATCTCCAAACAAAAAAACAACTTTTTGTCTATTTGTTCCGGCTAATCTGAAAACGGCTGGTCCGATTTCAACAGGACTTTCTTTGGCAGGTAGCTGATATAAGGAGTAACGTAACTTAGGAAGTGCACTTTTCAATTATTGGAATACTTTATCAGATGGTATATTATCTCAGAAGGTGCACTTTCCCAAAAAGTGCACATTTCGGGGAAAGTGAGTTTTATGAGCTTAATCCACAAGTTGTACTTTGTCTTTTTGTGAATCTGGCCTTTTGAGAATCTGTCTTTTTGCGAATCTGTCCTTATACGAACAAACCATCAAATTAGCATTGCTAAAAATAATAATAAACTCAACCTGATGTGGAATTTCTTAAAACAAAAAGGGATTTGGTAGCTATCTTAAAAGTTTGGGAACCTCTGTTCTAGATAATTAACTTATTCCGACTAACCCATGATAATCGATAATTCATGAGATTCTAAATGGAATTTATTGGGAGCCATAGAATTTTAATGTACCGAATGCAGGTGTATGAAGGATTTTTCATTCGCACCATTAATGGAGCTGGTCAATGGTGCAAATCAACCTACAGCAACTTTTATATCGAAAATAAACCATTCCTTTCAAAATTGTATAACATTTATTGAAATAGCAATAAAACATCAAAACAAAGTGATAATTACGGGAGTAACATAAATTTTAAAATATTCAAAAAGCTCGTCAGAAATTTTATGATTAAGGCGACAGTTTTGCCGTACCGGTGACACGGGAAGTAATTTTTTTATCTGCCTTGGCTTCTTCAGTCTTCTTTTGTGGATTCGTTGAAGCCTTAATTGGATTAATGTCCAATGGCGCCGCATCACCCATTTGACAGGCGTCATGGTTTCCAGCCGGGCACGATACGCAGGCAGCGCAAGAACACTTCTTCGGCGGGCACTTCGCAGGGCACGGGCACGGGCCGGGGCAACATGGACCGCAGGGGCCACACGGACATGGGCATGGGCAGGGACAGGGGCCGGGGCACGGGCACCGACATGGGCCACACGGGCCGCACGGGCCGCATGGTCCACACGGTCCACAGGGCCCACAAGGGCCTGGACACCGGCACGGTCCACAAGGCCCGCACGGGCCGCACGGGCCACACGGTCCACACGGTCCACAAGGGCCACACGGCCCGCACGGCCCGCAAGGCCCACAAGGTCCGCAGGGACATGGACATCCACACGTCGGGCAACCGTCACCAGACTGCTCATTCTTTTTCTTCGCGGCAAAATAACGAACAGAGACGTATTGGTCGCCGCATTGCGTCGGTCTTGCGCACCAGTTGCAAAGACCAAGAGACGCATTCAAATGGTGCGCCGCTGCAAAAAACATTCAAGCTTATAATACTGCGAGTGTCACCGCTGGCGAATCAGTGTATTCAGAAGAACGAGGGGCCTCGCGAGTATTATAGCTTGGAGGTCTTTTGGCGGCGACCACCGTTCTCCAAAATATACGCAAATCACCAGCGGCGGTAAGGGAACGCGAGCTTTTCACTTAGTCCATTTCAAATCATGTCAATGCAAAAGCGACCTTAGGCTCACAAATAAACAAGTCATAAATTGCAAGTACAAATACTCGTATATTGTAAAAGTCGTGTAAAAAAAATAAACAGACTATATTAATATATTAATTTTATTGTTGTTTGATGTTTTTGCCCCTGGCAACTCGTTTACAAAAAGCAGAACTAAAGTGACAGAACGAGTGTTGCCCGCTTTTTTATAAAATGAAATTAGTGTTGTAATAAAAAGCATCACTTATTGAACTCACTCCAGTTCAGTGATACATTCAATTATTTTATATTCTAAGGGTTCCCAAAAGTCGAAAATAATGTCTAAAATATGTATAACGAGCCCGTTGGATGAGCGGTTAGGTTGCTTGCCCTTGTTCTAGGGTTCCCGGGTTCGATTCCCGGTGGGGTCAACTTTGAATTTTTTTTTTTTCAAATTTGGCTCTTGTTTGGATCTGGAAAGTATTCCAGGATACACTGCGCTGCGCAGTCATATGGGCAGCCCGTCTGGCGGCAGTAACCACCCCCCCCTTACAGAAGACCACCGTGAAATAACTGCACATGTGCTGTTGCGTTTCGGCGAGTGAGTAAGGGATGCCAGAACCCATCTCCCTATCCCCTTCTAATCCCTTATCCTTAATCCTACTATAGTCGGCAGCGCACTTGCAGCAGCTTTGGCGTTCCTTGTGTTATAGGCGACGGTAGCCACCTACCATCAAGTGGACCGTCAGCCTGTCTGCCGACCCTAACATAAAAAAAGTATTTGTATTTATCTAGTATTAACTTTATTGCAATCAAATTGACAGTAAAAATAAGTTTTTTTTCACTGTAGGTAACACTAAGTAAAAAGGTATTAAACCCTATGGTTTATTGCAAATCGGCAACAGATGGCGCTAAACCAGTTATATGTTTAATTTGATTTTATTAAGAAAACTTATAAGCACATCTTCGATTTAGGCATAGTTGTAGTTAAAATGGGAGTACATAGGTCAAAAAAAATGTAATTTTGATATTTCGCATTTTGACAAAGTGTTGACTTTTTGCATTTTTTTTTACCCAATATATAAATAGAAATAAAGAAATGTCCCTAAATTATTTTCCAGTGTCTTATTTACCATGATATTCAAATTCTCAATCATAAATTAATTATTATTTCTCAACGTAATGAATTTTCAAAATACTTCAAAATACTCTTCTCACCGCACTTTCGATGTTACGAAACAAAATAGATCAAAAAAATTGGCATTTTTTTAAATGTTAAAATCAGCAGACAGGCTGACGATCCACTTGATGGTAGGTGGCTACCGTCGCCTATAGCACAAGCAACGCCAAAGCTGCTGAAAGTGCGCTACCGACTGTAGTAGGATTAAGGATTGGATGGGGGGGAAATGGGCTCTGGCATGCCTTACTCATTCAGCGAAACACAACAGCACACGTGCTGTTATTTCACGGTGGTTACTGCCGCCACACGGGCTGCCAAAATGACTGCGAAACGCAGTGTGCCCTGCCACTACTTTCCGAATCCAGACCAGAGCCAAATTTTAAAAGTTCATTTTTCAAAGTTGACCCAGCCGGGATTCGAACCAGGAAACCCTAGAACAGAGCGTTAAGGCAAGCACCCTAACCACTCATCCAACGGGCTCGTCGAATTAATGCAGTTTAAGACTAATATTTAAAATTAGTCCAGCATTTCGTCAACCTATAAGTAATTATTGATGGCAAAAAAGCAAAAAAGATTACACAAAAAAGCGATTTTGTACCACATGGTTCTAAATGACACATTACGGATTCTTTCGTCTTGCCCGATCTATATAGTTGAAAATCTTTGTAAAAAAAAGTAATATTTACCTTGAGGAGTAGCGGTCCTCTTAGAAGACGCAGTGGCAAGAGGTTGACCCTTGATGCATTTTAGCAATGCAATGTTTTTCGGCAAAACTGCTTTCCTCAAAACCAAAGCCATTTTTATTGTCGATTTTCTTCGATTGTTAACTGTTTTGTTAAATATACTTGAAAATTTTTATTTTACGGGATGTAATTAGAAAAATTTGGGCATGGCCTGGAAGCCTGGAAATGTTGTAATGTCAGAACAAAAGATGGAATAATTATTGTGTTTTTGAATTTATTTCTTATTCTTCTTTTTGCGTTCTTTTTGAAAAAAATCTCCACGAAGGTTGGAGTCTTGAAAATCCTCATTTCGAGGTACATGCAAAATATAAATTTAATTAAGAATTTTAGTTAAATAGGTCAATAATTGTTAATTTTTTAACTGAGATTTAGGCTAAATGTGAAAAAAAAAATATTATACTTAGGTACTTATCTAATTCTCTTTAGGTAAGGCTAAAATTATGTTTGACCTTGTTTGTGTCTACAAGTAGTGTTAGAACTCTCTTATGTTATTAGTAAAAATAATAACCCGTTTTCTATTAAACTAAACTATCTCTGTCTTTTTTTATGTTAAGGTCGACAGACAGGCTGACGGTCCACTTGATGGTAGGTGGCTACCGTCGCCTATAACGCAAGCAACGCCTAAGCTGCTGCAAGTGCACTGCCGACTACACTAGGATTGGATAGGAGTGGAAATGGGAAATGGGCTCTAGCATCCCTTACTCACTCACCGAAACACAACAGCACAAGTGCTGTTATTTCACGGTGGTCTTCTGTAAGGGGGTGGTTACTGCCGCCAGGCGGGTTGCCCAAATGGCTGCGAAACGCAGCCCTACCACTACTTTTCAAATCCAGACCAGAGGCAATTTTGAAAATTATATTAAAATTTACAAAGTTGACCCCGCCGGGAATCGACCCAGGGCCCCTGAAACGTTAGGCAAGCGCCCTTGCCACTCATCCAACGGGCCGTCAATTACATATCTGTCTGTCTATTACCTTTTCACGCCTAAACCGCTGAACCGATCATCATGAAATTTTGCACACACGTTGTCAGGGATGCAGGAAAGGACATAGGATACCTTTCACCCAGAAAAAGTAGGTATTGTTTCCTAGGTATCATATAACGCCTGGCAAAGCTATAACTGCAATAAAGATATTAGGCGTTACATTGCTCATATATTTAGTTAGGCGTTATTTTTCTATTTTTCAACGCGGGCGAAGCCGCGGACACCAGCCAGTATAATAAATGTGAAAGTGACTCTGTCTGTCTGTTACTCAACCAATCACGATGAAATTCTGGATGCATAAAACAAGTATTATAGTTCTTGACACCTGGCAAAATTATAAGAGGAATAAAGATGGAATAAATTATTGAGCATATATTTTTTTAGCGTTAATTTTTTTTTAATTTTTTCGACGCGTACGAAGTCGCGGGTACCAGATAAATAAAAGTATGATCCTACTTGTATGCAATATTTTATACTTTTTAGTCTATTCATCTCTATACTAAATATAAGCTGAATATAATATAATATAATATAATTCATCTCTATACTAATATTTGCTGTCATGGCGCACACGCAATGGGATGAAAATATCTGAGAAATGTATTAATTTTAAATTAGTTTTTAATTCTTTTTTTGTTTTGTTAAACAGTTTTATTGTAATTTTTTCTTTCTCTTTGTATGTGTGTCATGTTTGTGCAAATAAATGTTCTATCTATCTATCTATCTATCTAAGAGTTTGTTTGTTTGTTTGAACGCGCTAATCTCAAGAACTACTGGTTCGAAATGAAAAATTCTTTTTGTTTTGAATAGTCCATTTATCGAAGAGGGCTATAGGCTATATAACATCACGCTACGATAAATAGTATTATAAATAAGCAGTGTCCAGTACCGCGCGCCCCATGCGCACGCCGCCGCCGCGCCGTATGGGCCGCAGCAAAGCGTTTCGGTATTAACCGAACGTGCGCGCGCCCCGATCTCTTAGTATATCGGCTTCGGCGCCGCTCGTATGAGGCAGACCGCGTTGTCGTGCGAAATGGTCGATCGACGCAGATGAAAGAATCTTGCGTTTTACATGTGGCCAAGCTCGCTTTGGTTAAAACTAAGGTATAAATGTCTGGTTCGAGCAGCCATACGCTTCCCGTTGCGTTTTCGATTGCTGTTGGTAACACGAAGGTTTGTACATTATGAACTGATACCTTCAATTTCCAAGTGCAATCGAACAAATAATTCCGGTAGCATAGTTACGGCGTGGATAAAACAAAAAAGTTCCTGAGTGTCGCAACCAACAGGAAGCCTTCCACCCGACGATACTTCTCGTCCACGTAGGATTCTTGCTGTCGGGACTTCGAGGATTTGTCAGAAGGCGCGATTACGTACCCGCTTCCCGCTCCCGACCCATATTTCTATATTTCCCTGCCATGCCAAGATGACTGGATCGCGGCGACTGATGGTGAGTGGTCTTACGTACCTATTTTTTTAGCACCACGTATCGTAGTCAATGTTAGTGACGCTCGGCCTTCAACAGAAACTCTAAGACTTCCACTGCGCATTTCCTGCTAGAGGGCCGGGGGTCTCCAACAATATATATTAAATATTTGTTCATATTATAGCCTATTCTGTCCTAGAATTAGTGCATAAATACCAAGACTACCAAATATCATGACTTACCTGTTGCTTTTTCTGTGAAAAATAAATAATGAATTTTGGATTAAATGACACGTAACCAAGCTAGAAGTGGTTTTACAAAATATGTATTCTTGACAGTTCTGTAATGACAGCTTCCTTCAATCAAAATTCAAAACATTTTACACTTTTTGTGTTTGTTTTTGTGAAATGAAACTTTGCTTTTGCTTTTATTTTTAACTTTGTTTGTAAAAGCTATTAGATAAATGTATACGAAAAGTGTCTGTAAAGAACTAAAAGTATGCAGATTCTGTTTGAGCTATGATAATTTAAAACCTTTATTTATTCATAAGAAACGTGTCGATCGATATGCGGCAGTTTTGGCCCTTACTACAGGTTTAAAAGTAAGTTCAATCAACTTCTAAATGCTTCAATTAAACGGTCTAAATCTAGAAAGTAGTGGCAGGGCACACTGCGTTTCGCAGTCATTTCGACAGCTCGTCTGGCGGCAGTAACCACCTCCTTGAATAACAGCACGAATAACGAAACCACAGTGAAATAACAGCATGAGTGCGGTTGTGTTTCGGTGAGTGAATAAGCGATGCCTGAGCCCATTTTCTTATCCAATCCCTTATCCTTAATCACACTGTAGTCTGCAGCGCACTTGCAGCAGCTGTGGTGTTGTTTGTGTTATAGGCGACGGTAGCCACCTACCATCAAGTTTGCCTTTAGCCTGTCTGCCGATCTTAACATAAAAAACACCTAATACTTGCTAATCAAATAGGTTTCTTAGCTGATTAGTCATTTATTGATTAGGTTAAGTTAGATAACAGCCATTTCTAATTTTTTTTGTTAATTGAAAATACAATTGCAGGGTCAAAAAGCCTATAACATATCTTTATGATCTTTACATGAGGTAGCTATTGGTATAATTCTGAGTGTGGCTCTGCAACTTTTTCTTAGACCAACTGAATGAAAATAGCTTAAGGCTCGAGTCTCCTAAAAATTAGTGTTCTTGCATAATTTACAGAAAATAAATGTTTTTTTACAGTTACTAACAAAAGAATAAATGAAATATATTTTACATTTATTGAAAGTGATGGATTTGAAATTTCAAAAACACTTTTTTAATTTTATTTTGATGCACATTTTAATAGCTCTATTGGGCGTTAAAAATGCCTCTATTTAGGTTGAACGCGTTGAAGGTCTCATTCAAGCACATGCTACGTAAAAATTATAACAAAAATACGAAATATATTCAGTTTACATTTATTCTCATATCGTTAACAATAATCTAAACTGATTACTTTTTTGATAAACGCTTTAGTTTTCTTATTTAAAGTGGTTTAAAAAGTTGTAGTTTCATGAATTTTACCACTGCAAATACATATATTTTTCTGTTGAAATTTTTTTTTAATGCGGTCGCTCTTAAAACCACTTAGTAATGACCTATTTTTTAATAAATTAATGAAAAAAAAATACAAAAAATAATTTTTTTATGTACTTTTTAATAATTGCAATTCATAACAAAAAAGACGCGTGAAAGTGCGCTTAGTTCTGTTTGCTAAGGTAGAGTCGCAAAGCGAGACCGGAGCCTTAATGTCTTATTTTCTTAGCATTAGCATTCACATATTAATATAATAATTTTTTTATTATATTTAATATACTTTATACCTGAAAATCTTCATATTAGAACACCAATTTCTTTCAGATTAAGCCAGAGGATGGATTGCCCCAACAAATTTGTACAGACTGCACTAAAAAGGTGAATGCAAGCTTAAACTTTCGGAACAAGGCACATCAGAGTGAATTAAAACTTATACAATTATTAGGATATAGTCTGATAGACACAGAAAGCCGTCTGAAGAGTGAAATTGAATTTGAAAATGAAATAAAGCCGGTTATTATTGAAACAAATAATCTAAATGAAGATGATAAAAAATTTAATTTATTTTTTGATGCAAAAGAAAAAGAGATTAGTAATGAATTCAAATGGGAGAGCGAGGAAGAGTGTGACATTGAAAATAATGCACAATTAGAAGAAAAAAGTAACATATCTTTGGAAATAAATAAAGATATTGTGAATATTTATGGCGATTGCAAAGACTTTGACAGTTTAAAAAAACACAATGAAGTGGATTTCTTGACAGATGTAGAAAATGGCGGGAAATGTGAAAAAACCGGTGATGCAGCGCCGAAAGTTAAAATTTCCAGAAAAGAAAGGAAAGCATTGTATTTAAGTTTGGTCGATGGTGAATTCAACCCGAAAGGTCCGATTAAGTGTAAAATTTGTCACAAAAGCGTTAGCAAGTGGTCTTGCTTCATATGCCATGCAAAACTGCACTTGGGGTTTAAATTTATGTGTGAGGTATGTTTTTTTTTTTTTTTAAATAATATTTCTTCTATCGGACATGCAGACGTACGGCTGGTTACCATCCTCACCTTGTCGAAATCCCTCTAATTCGGACCAAGCGCTTTAAAACATCTTTTGTGATGCGCACTGCTAAGGATTGGAACTCCCTGCCGGCGTCTGTATTTCCGAGCTCATATAACCCAAATCTTTTCAAGGTTCGAGTGAATAGGCATCTTCTGGGTGATCTCGCTCCATCTTCGGCCTCATCCTTCCTACATGGATAGATGCTGGTCAAGAGCAAACCCATCTATAATAAAAAAAATAAAAAAAAATGCCTAGATTATATTATAAATTAATAAGTAATGGCAGGGCACACTGCGTTTCGCAGTCATTTGGCGGCAGTAACCACCCCCTTACAGAAGACCACCGTGAAATAACAGCATGTGTGCTGTTGTGTTTCAGTGAGTGAAGTAAGGGATGCCAGAGCCCATTCCCCTATCCTTTCCCAATTCCATATCCTTAATCCTATTGCAGTCCGCAGCGCATTTGCAGCAGCTTTGGCGTTGCTTGTGTTATGGGCGACGGTGGCCACCTACCATCAAGTGGACCGTTAGCCTGTCTGCCGATCTTAACATAAAAAAAATCCGCTAGCGACTAAACAAGGTTTTCTAACAAATGTTCACGTGGCTGTGATCGCTTTAGTTTTCAGAAGAAGAAAAAGAAATAGTTTTCGTGTCAGACCTCACCTGCAGACACGCACTTTCAACATACCTATATTGAGAACTGGAAATTGAAGACAGATTTGGAATAAAAAATTATTTTCGAAACGAAGCGAAACGTCTTCTCGCGTCAAAATTCCCTGTTTTGTTGGTTACCAAAGCACGTCATGAGTCATTTTTAACACGCTTTTTAGGGTTCCGAATAAAGAAACGGAATGTGTCCATCTGTCCATCCGTCACTGTCAATTATCTCCGAATCTACTAGACCGATTAACTTGAAATTTGGTACACATATCAATTTCTGTGACCCAAACGCATAGATGAAATCTGTATATGGGAGGTCATTTTTGGGAGGAAGGTGGAAAATTCAAAAAAATATTTGAAAACTGCATCATGAGACATATCAAATGGAAGGTCTTGTTGTGAAGATCTTAAATGTTCTTCACAACAAGTATGTTCACACAACAAGTTCTTTGTAATTTTAAAATAAATAGTTTCCAAGTTATTCAAGAAAATAGACGAAAATTGTCCATTCCCCCCTCCCCCCTATCTCCAAAACTACTGAACCTAAAATTTTGAAAAAAATGCAGAAATTAGTTTTCTACTTATAGATTATAGGAAAACCTATGAGAAGTTCACAATATTAAAATAACATGGTAAATTATTTTCCATACGTTCAAATAAAAAAACGAAACCCTTATAGGATCACTCGTGTGTCCGATTGTCCGACCATCCCCCCCCCCCCTTATCTCCGAAACTACTGAACTTGAAATTTTGAAAAAAATACAGAAATTATTTTTCTACTTATAGATTATAGGAAAACCTATAAGAAGTCCATGATATTAAAATAACATGATAACATGATAATCAGTCAATATTGTGCGGAAAGGTAACATCGTACGATGTTACCTATCCGCAAAATCCCTCTTCATGCGAGTTCAACTCGCACTTGAAGTTTTTTAATTTTCAGTTTTGTGGCAAAAAATTCGTATCAACGACCCAGCTGAAACGCCACTGTCGTTCGAAACACGGACTCAAGCGCGAAATATCCTGCAAATTGTGCAACTACCTGGCGATTGACTCGGCGCAATTGAAGGTAATTATTAAAATTGACATAAAATAGGAATTGTTTCGGCACAACGAAGTTGTCCCACGAATATGGACTTTAAAGGTTCATATTTCTATAGTGAAGCAAGTTAAATTAAGTTTAAGTTAAAATTAAATTAAAATTAATTTGTGTTATTAATATTTGTTTATATTCAATTTATGCACTAGTATTTACTTATTACAATGCAAGTTTATGATGACCTTACCATGACTTTTACTACCCTCATTGTTTTATTTTTCATATAATTTACCTTACCCTAAGGTTGCCTGGGAGAAATCGCTATTTATTTATTTATTTTCAAGGAAAACTTACAGTGACATATTTTATTCAACATTTACTTAACAACTAATCAGACACATTAATTTGACACCATTTATAAGTTTCCGCATATTGAATCTATATATAAAATTAATAAAAACGTTTCTAACCAAAGCTAAGTAAAAAAAAAGAGAAATTAATACTAAGTAAACAAATAAAGCAAAAAGAAAAGGGAAAGAAAAAGTCTGCAAGGAAGAAGTCTACAGTGAACCATCAAACGAGCTCTGGAAATTCAACTAAACTATTAACAAATTTGACAGATCTGGGAAAGAAAGAGTTCTTCCCATAATTTGTGGCGTAATATCTGGAACTTAGTTGTGATGCCATCCTAACAGACCTAACAGACCTACAAGGAACTTTTAAATTTATTTTTGATAGCAAATAAGGAGAATCAACAATGTTTTGGGCAATTTTCATAAGAAACAGAAAAAAAGAAGCGATTAGGCCGCCTTTTGTACTATTACTTGTTGTTTCTTTCTTTTTTTTGTTTATAGTACAAATAACGAGTTTTAATAATAATAATAAAAAGTGCGATACAAGGACTATTCTAGCAAATAGACCTGATATTGTGTTGATGGACCGGGAGCAGTCGCGGGTGTTTTTGGTGGATGTCACTATCCCGCATGACGATGGTCTCGTGAAGGCTGAAACCGAGAAGAGGAGGAAGTACCTCGACTTGGCCCACGAGATCGTCGACATGTGGGCTGTGGCCTCCGCTGAAATCACCCCAGTTGTTCTGTCCGTGAATGTTCTAATCCCGATCAGCCTCAGGGACAACCTGAGGCGGTTGGGATTCCGTGGCGGTTCCCTCCCGGGCCAGATGCAGGGAGCGGTGCTGCTCGATACGGCCAGGATAGTGCGTCGGTTTCTGTCCTTGTCGCCCTGAGCCCCGACCGACTGTGCTTCTGTCGGGGGTAACACCGTCTCCCCCTCATTTTGGCTTTTGGAGGGGGGGACGAGCCAAAAATTTCTAATAATAATAATAAAATTAAGTTATGAGTTGTGGGTTTCCGGGTTGATGGCCCAGGTCTGTTGGAAATTCTTCCAAACGTTTCGTCAACAACTGCGGTTGACATCCTCAGTGGTGTAGTCCGTGTTAGAAGAAAAAGTACATCACATCGCTGCACTTCACTTCTGCACTTTTCGACTTCTCGAGCAAGACTGATTTGTCGACTGGAATGTATCTACGAGTATATTTAAATTTATATCCCCACCCCGTGGTTGAATTGGTGGGGTGTGGTCACTAGGAGAGGGATTATAATGCCCTCTCTTTCTTTCATTATTATTATTATTATTCTTGCGTAGTGCCGGATACCAAATGTTGTGAGCCTTAGATTTTCCTCCTTCCTGTTGAAATTAACACGGACTACACCACTGAGGATGTCAACCGCAGTTGTTGACGAAACGTTTGGAAGAATTTCCAACAGACCTGGGCCATCATCCCGGAAACCCACAACTCATATGGATACCGGCCGAGAAAACCTACATTCTAAAATTAAGTTAAATTAAAATTTAAATAAAGTTGATTCTATACATTCAAACACCCTCTCATTGACATGTTTCATACCTGTTGAAGGTCCACGAACGTCGATACCACACAGGAGAGCGTCCTTATGTTTGCGACACGTGTGGCGCGTCTTACTACAGCAGGAATTGTCTCGTTCAGCACATTGAGAGCCATAACACCATCGCATCCATACAGGTATCCTTATCCTATCGAAAGTTCGTAAGCAGACCCTGTTGGTGATCCTCTACGTCGTGAGGTTAATTCAGTTCCCAGTAGGACCAACTATGCAAGTTGACTCTTGTCTCTGGCAGGCAGTGTGCCCTGCCACTGAAAATAAGTTTCGAGAAAACACCTTTTTTTATGTTAAGATCGGCAGACAGGCTGACGGTCCACTCGATGGTAGGTGGCTACCGTCGCCTATAACACAAGCAACGTCAAAAGTTGCTGCAAGTGCGCTGCTGACTACAGTAGGATTAAGGATAAGGGATTAGGAGGGGATAGGAAATGGGCTCTGGCATCCCTTACTCACTCACCGAAACACAACGTCACACGTGCTGTTATCTCACGGTGGTCTTCTGAAAGGAGGTGGTTACTGCCGCCAGACGGGCTGCTCAAATGACTGCGAATCGCAGTGTGCCCTGCCACTACATCCAGCTCGAGAGAAGAGCGAAATTTGAAAAATTCATTTTCAAAGTTGACCCTGCCGGGAATCGAACACTCATCCAACGGGCTCTGTTATAACATTATTAACATTTATTATCTGGATTAACATATAAGATCTGGATAACATACTTTTTATCCTGAAAAAATGTCTGGTTCCCGAGGGATCGTGACGCCAGTGGCGGCGCCACCGTCGTTTCAACGCAGACGAATTCGCAGGCACCATCTAGTGAAATATAATTTAAAGACAATATCAATGTTCTTTATTTGGCTATAAATGCCGTTTTAAAATCATAATGGCGACAGTCTTACAACCCTTCTGTCATAGTTCTTGTGGGTTTAAAATCTGGCAATTTCTTTATATTATTGAGTGGTTTCATGTATGCTTCCATGTCCAGCAAGTGGACGTCCTACGGTTGAGATGATGGTGACGTTGAGATGATGGTGACGATGAGATGGTAATATTTAAATGTATTTCCTCCAGTGTGACCAGTGCAATCATCTGTTCAAGTCTCGCCGCCATCTTGCCCGACACAAGTACAGTACGCACAAGGGGTCTCGATCGACCTGCCCAGTGTGCTCTCGGTCTTACAGCAAGAAGTATTTGCGTGTTCATATCAATAAACATCACAAGGATGGGGGTGGATGATTTGTTTTTAAAATTACTAATAAAATAATTTAAAAAAAAAGAGGATTTTAATTGTGAAACTTTTTTTTAGATTAACCCTTTGTATGCCGGAACGTGGATCCATGGTATTAATAAATCATGGTAGAACCCCCATGACTCCTGGGAGAACAATTAGGTCAGTCAGAGTCAGTAGTTAAATCGGCAAAAACGGTTGAAATTTGAACAACCTGTATATATCATGGCAAATGGCACTTGAATTGATAAATTTATAAGCACTGGCAGACAAGGGTAATTCGGCTTCAGGCATATAAGTGGTTAAGATCGGCAGACAGGCTGACGGTCTACTTGATGGTAGGTGGCTACCATCGCCTATAACACAAGCAACGTCAAAACTGCTCCAAGTGCCCTGCCGACTACAGTAAGATTAAGGATGGGGGATTGGGAAGGGATAGGGATATGGGCTCTGGCATCCCTTACTCACTCACCGAAACACAACAGCACACAAGCAACGCCACAAGTGCTGTAAATGCGCTGCCGACTACAAAAGGATAAGGGATTGGATTGGGGAATTGGGCTCTCGCATCGCTTTTAATCACTCACTGAAACACAACAGCACACATGCTGTTATTTCACAGGTGGTCTTCTGTAAGGAGGCGATTACTTGGTTACTGTAGCCAGACGTACTGCCCCAACACAGTGCGCTCTGCGATTACAATATTTTTTTATTAAATTTCAATAAAAAAAGTTTCTCTTATTTTATCCGCAATCGGTTTAAACTATAAACGGATTTATTGTTTATTTTTAAACTGTGAGGGTATCCTCCTTCAAGAATACCACTCTAATTAAAAAAAGAATGGACAAATTTTTACTCCTCCGGTTGGATTTAACTGAAAGAGAACTTTTTGTCCGGCTCCAGAATGTGTGACCTTTTTAAGCGGGAGACAAACGCTAAATGCTAAAAATATCCATTGTTTAATGAAGATGTTACAAGAAATAGACAAGACAATTGCTTTGAAAAAAAATATATATTATACTTAAACATGTGAAGAACCAATTGTATTAATTAGAATTTTCGTTAAAGTAATAGAAACTCCACAAAAAAAGTTAGAACACAAGAAGAATTTGACCTTTATTGAAAATTCTCTCGAAAACGGCTTATTGCACGCATATGAATCCTGTACCTATTAATAAGTTGATATCAGATTAAAAAATTGTATTGATAAAAAATTTTTTTTTGTGTAATGTTCTAATGGTAAAAACAAAAAAACACCATTTCTAGGCCCGTTTAATTGGATCCGCCGCCAGCGAGTTCTATAGTAAATGTCATTTGCTTCAGTGAATGCCTTAATGTTTTCAATGGATTGCTGGAGAGTAGCTTTTGGGCCAGCTCATTCGGGTGATCCCTCAGACGATTTTTATAATTTTTGCAAATTTTGGCAGTCTAGTAGGTAGTATATATGTAAAGAAAAAATGTAATTTTCTTTAATTTGTATTTTCCCGCGCATCAAACGTCATCGAACGCGCAGTGACATGACAAATGAAGTTTGTGAGCTATGGAAAAGATAGACAAACCATAGATAAGTATGTGTATATTAGGAAAGACAAACATCTCGTGATTGTTAGGGTATCTTACAATAATTTAAAATATTAATTCCATTGTTAAGGTATTCTAATTGTGATTTAGGAACTGACATTTTTTAATAATAACATAAATGTCGTTTCTTTTCTTACTGGTATGTAAGTTTTGGTATAGCACTAAGTAAATACACACTTTAATTTCATGTAATATGTATATTTGACGGCCCGTTGGATGAGTGGCAAGGATGTTTGCCTAACGTCTCAGGGGCCCCGGGTTCGATTCCCGGCGGGGTCAAGTTTGGAAATTTTAATGTAATTTTCAAAACTGACTCTGGTCTGGATTTGAAAAGTAGTGGTAGGGCACACTGCGTTTCGCAGTCATTTGGGCAGCCCGCCTGGCGGCAGTGACCACCCCTTACAGAAGACCACCGTGAAATAACAGCATATACGTGCTGTTGTGTTTCGGTGAGTGAGTAAGGGATGCCAGAGCCTATTTCCTTATCCCCTTCGAATCCCTTATCCTTAATCCTACTGTAGTCGGCAGCGCACTTGCAGCACCTGTAGCGTTGCTTGTGTTATAGGCGACGGTAGCCACCTACCATCAAGTGGACCGTCAGCCTGTCTGTCGACATAACATAAAAAAATAAAAAATAAAATACCCAATAAATCTTTACTTACAGAGAAACTCAATTGTGTTTGACTTACTGTGTCGTCCTAATCACGAAAATATAAAAAAATATCCTATATATATTATATAAAAGTGTGTATGTATAAGAATAAATTTTATTTGTGACTAGCGTTCCGCCCCTGGCTTCGCCCGGAATGCAATTTCTATATATGGACATTCCCCGTTTATCCCTCCTTCCATTAGTGAAAACCGAATTAAAATCGGTCTACCCGTTCACGCGTGATGCCAAGGGAAATAGGGATTCATTTTTATATATTAAAGACAAAGGATAGAGAGATGTTATATAAAAACACACACAAACCGGCTCCAAGTCAGCATAATGCAGGTTGTGAAAACCTGCGCTGGTCTTCCGTTGGAGCCGAGAGTGAGGTCACGCACTTGTCATTACACAAAAAAAAAAAAAAAAAAAAAACAAAGCTTAACCAGATATATGTCAGCTGCGACGCAAGACACGATTTTATTCCTTTAAGCGTATAAAATTTTCCTCGTCTCAATAGATAACTGGATACCTAATTACTTTATATTATTTAGTTACATTCAGCACACTCAGATGTCACGTGTTCCAACAAAAGTTGTATTAGTTACGTTCGCTGTACACAGATGTCGCTGCGTTTTGCAAGTTCAAATAGTTAATTTTTTTCGACGACAGATGTCGCTGCGCCGGCAGTTTATAACGCGCTATCATTTCGTTCCACAACGCGGACTACACTTTTTATACAAGATTTCGACGTTTGACGCAGCCCAGAGAAACCCTCTAGCACAGGCTAACCATACCTATTTTTTTTACCATACCATACTTACCTTTTTTTTTATTTTTTATTTTTTTATATGCAGACATTTATATTGTTGCTGATTCCAACTTTTTATTTTGTATTTTCTTTATAGTTTGACTTGATCATATTTTTTGTAAAATGTATTATTGACCAAAGCAATTGTGTATCGTATCATATTATTAATTGTAATAATTTCTGTTAAAATTCATTAATTTTTCCATATAAGTTTGATATGTAAGTTAATATGAGATTATAATAGTGTAAGATAATAATATGGGTTTGTACACAGAACAGAAACGACGAGTTCAGCTTTAATTGGCTTGCACACTGGACCATTAATGTTGAATATTAATGCTAGTAAAGCTGTTGCTGAAGTAAATAAATACCTAAGTCATACAGTCGGGCAACGCTCAATGTTCGGGCCTGCAAACTGAAGCGAGTTCGCCGAACTTTGTTCTACGCAATTACATTCGTTGCCTGACTGTATGACACAAGTATGGTTAGATTGTGCGTCTAGTTTTGATTGTTATATAGAATTAGGGAACATAAATACACGCGTCAGCTGTCGCACAGATGTCAAATTGACAGATAACGTAACGCGTTTAAGTTAACGCTTGTGTTAATTACCTCCTTATAAAATTTCCATACCATACAAAAAAACTTTCAAAAATATTTATTTATCAATTAGGTTTCTCCAAGAAACTCTTATGATCGTCATTTAGAATTACCAGTTAAATTTAAATTTACCAGGGTTTCGGAAAAAAGCCAAGATGACGATCCTGAGAAGAAACCCCGAAAGAAACTCAGGATACTATTCTTTTTGTCATCTTTAATACCTAAAGTAAATATACAATACTAAGCATAGTATGAGCTCCGAATACAGGCTTTAATTCCAGGCTTCATTGTCACTTAAATAATCAGTAACCTTATAATAGCCTTTCGAGAGGAGTTTGGATTTAATGACAACTTTAAATTTATTTATAGATAAGGTTCTGATAGATAAGGCAGTTTATTATAAAACCGTATACACTGACCCATAAAAGAATTACTTATCTTGTGGAGTCACCTCTTATGTAAATCTAAATTATTTTTAAACCTAGTACCTATATTGTGTACATCACATTGACAGATAACGTAACGCGTTTTAGTTAACGCTTGTATTTTATTGTACCTCCATATAAAATTTCCATACCATACAAAAAAAAAACATTTCAATACAACAAACAGTTTATTAAGTAATTATTTAAAAAAAGGCGAACAATAATTTTCAAATATTTTTTTTAACAATATTGCGGAGTAAATGCGCTCAGTACTCGTCGTGGAAAGGATAATACTTGTGGTCGACACTGAAAAAAAAAACATATTTTTATTTAAAAAAATGCGTGTGTCAGGGTTTACTCGTTAAGTACTATTGTTCGAGACTATACAATACATTAGGATAGGTGAAGCGGCGACACCTGTCGGATTTGGGTAGAACTGCTTATTTTATTTATTTTATTTTATTTTATTAGGGAAAACAAACAATTACACCATGTATATTAGACTAAAGAAAGAAAAAAAAAAGAAACAAAACATAAGAGTTGTGGGTTTCCGGGATGATGGCCCAGGTCTGTTGGAAATTCTTCCAAGAATTTCCAACAGACCTGGGCCATCATCCCGGAAACCCACAACTCATATGGATACCGGCCGAGAAAACCTACATTCTACTATTAAACAAAACATAAACTTAAATAATAGTGCAATCAACAACATTTTCCACAAAGTAGTAAATCAATTTTATACAGAGAGGACACACCAATAACAAAATTAAAAAAAAACCAAGAGAGAAAAATCAATAAAAAAAAAAGAACAATAAAAACTCATTAAGCTAATGCATTGATTTGATTATCTCTTTTATATATTTTTGTGGACCAATTGCAAACAGGTCAATTTGTGTAAAGAAACTATTATATGCATTCATAACACGATACAAAGGCGCACGTTCACCAGCGATAAGAACATAACGCTTACAAGAACATAACGCTTTTTCGTTAACGCTTGTATTAATTTCACACCTCATAAAATTTCCATACCAGGGGGCCTTATATGAAAATCAAAAGTGGACCGTCAGCCTGTTTAACACTTTAAAATGCTTTAAGTGCGCTGCCGACTACAGTAGGATTAAGAGATTAGGAGGGGATAGGGAAATGGGCTCTGGCATCCCTTACTCACTCACCGAAACACATCAGCACACGTGCTGTTATTTCACGGTGGTCTTCTGTAAAGGGGTGGTTACTGCCGCCAGACGGGCTGCCCAAATGACTGCAAAACGCATTGTGCCCTGTCACTACTTTCCAGACCAGAGCCTTTGAAAAGTTGATTTTTCAAAGTTGACCCTGCCGGGAATCGAACCCGGGAACCCTAGAAAAGAGCGTAAGGCAAGCACCTTAACCACTCATCCAACGGGCTCGTTGGCTCGATGTGTCTTCAAGGGAATTGGTATCATTTGATGATGGCTATTGTTGCCTTTGAACACAAGCTACAGGAGAAAAGGATGCCAAATCGTGACGACCTTAATTGGAATAAAGGATTTAGAGACAAGTTGGGGTTAGCGTATTAGGTCTGTTTCATCCTTTATCCATGCATGTACAACCAACAGCACAAGTGCTATATAACATAATTCGTTAAAGTTTTATCCTTGGTTTCCCGAGGGTTTGCAAGTTGGAGTTCATCAAGCAGTTCTACCCAAATCCGATAGATGTCGCAGCCGCACCTAATTCTATCATAGTGTAATAGATGGCGCCATCAATAATCTTATATTTTTCAAAGCGGACGAAATCGCGGGCACCAGCCAGTAAATTTTTAAAATAAAATCCGCTACTCACTCCCCCATCTGGCAGACTCGGCCCTTGCACTCGAAGCTTGCGATCAGTTTGAGGTCCTCCGGGGACAGCTGGAAGTCGAACACCTGGAAGTTCTGTGCGATCCTCGACTTGTTCACGGATTTTGGGATCACTATCATTCCACGATCGATTGCGTATCTGCAAAAATTAAACATTGCCAATTTTAAATTGATTAATGTTTTAATAAATGTTTGATATAGGAACCTATCATTATTAGTGAGTAAGGGATGCTAGAGCCCATCCAATCCCTAATCCTTAATCCTACTGTAGTGGGCAGCGCACTTGCAGCAGCTGTGGCGTTGTTTGTGTTATAGGCGACGGTAGCCTGCCTGCCGATCTTATAATATAAAAAAAAATAGTAATAATAATAAAAAATCGCAATAGTGTATTTTCAGCAATAATTAAATGTCAACTGTCTGAAGCACGGACAAGGATGAGTCTAAGTCTAGTCGGAACACTAGGCGTGGGCGGGGGTTTCATCCCTTCGTGGTCGATGTACCTCGATCACGCACGAAGCGTTTCAGTTCCACCTTCCTCGTTCGGACTGCTAAGGAGTGGAACTCATAGCCTGCGTCTGTGTTCCCACAGAACTACAACCTCGGGGTCTTCAAAACCAGGGTAAATGGCCATTTACTGGGTAAGCGTGGTCCACCTACGGCCACATCTACACCTCTCATCAGGTGAGATAGTGGTCAAGCGCTACCCTGATCTAATAAAAAAAAAAGTCTTTTAATTTTCGAAATCGCGTCGTTATAAGTGAGTTTGCAAGGCTTATAAGAAGGTTCAATAGAGAAAAACAGCCCAAGTTGACCCTGAAGTAATTCAAAAATTGACTAATAAATCGCAATTTTATATTAATTATTGTAATTCGAACAAGTACCTTACAATAAATACAATTCATTTATGGAGAAAGGAAAAAAAACTAGCTGAGCCCGCAGCTTCGTACGCGTGGTATAACGGTATAGGGCGTAACTTTTTTGTTTGTGAGCCGATTGGAATGAAACAAATACTAAATTTTGCGGGAAGCTTACTACAATACATCCGTGAAAACCTTATTTAAATCGGTTAAGCCGATTCTGAGATTAGCGTGCACAGACAAAAATTCTAAAAACTATTTTTTTTTTGACCTCGGTAACATAAGTACAACGTGTATATTTTTTTTTTTCATATTTAATACACAGACATACATTACGATTTTATTATATGATACTAGCGACACGCCCCCGGCTTCGCCCGGGGTGCAATTTTTATATATATGAACATTCCCCGTTTATCCCTCTTTCCATTAGTGAAAACCGAATTAAAATCGGTCTACCCGTTCACGCGTGATGCCGTGACCAAGGGAAATGGGGATTCATTTTTATATATAGAAAGTCTAATCAAAGTAATATAATATGTAATGACAAATTTACTTTAAACTAATTAAATGTTTAAACAAAGGTATAATTTTAAATATTTCAAAAAAAATGTCTGCATCCGGACACTTGGAAAAAAAAAACATTCAATGCAGCACTTTACTCACCTAATAAGCACTTGTGCGGTACTCTTATTGTACCGATCGGCGATCCCCTTCAACCTTGGATCCTGCAGGAGTTGGGGGTCGTCGGGCTTGGCCCAGGGCCTGTCCGGGGAGCCCAGGGGGGAATACGCTGTGACTACTATGCCCTGTGAGGTGCAGTACTCCAAGAGTTTCTGGTTGTTGAGGTAAGGATGAACTTCGACCTGTCGTACGAGAACATTTTATTTATAAAACACTTCGCCCGCCTTGAAAAATAAAAAAAAATAACTCCTGACTAAATATATGTATGAACATAATTTAACGCCTAACATCTTTATTGCAGTTATAGCTTTGCCAGGCGTCAGATGATCCCTCGGGAACATTACTTTTTTCTGGATGAAAGGTACCCTATGTCCTGTCCTGCATCCCTGACAACGTGTACGCAAAATTTCATGATGATCGATTCAGCGGTTTAGGCGCGAAAAGGTAACAGACAGACAGAGTTACTTTCACATTTGTAATATTAGTATGGATTCCGTTCTTTATTTATACGTCACTAGCTGGACTAGCTTTACCCTATGTCTATCCTGAAATTCTGTTGGTGTAAGATTTTTTAAATCAGATGAGTAGTATTGAATCCCTTATCCTTAATCCTACTGCAGTCGGCAGCGCACTTGCAGCAGCTTTGGCGTTGCTTGTGTTATAGGCGACGGTAGCCATCTACCATCAAGTGGACCGTCAGCCTGTCTGCAGACCTTGACATAAAAAAAAAATATTAGTAAAGAAACGAGGGGTTCAAATTGAAATAGGAAGTCTCACAAAAAGCCACATAGGTAACACGAACAACTGATAAGATAAAGAATCACAGAGTCTAGATGAGACCTTTTTTAGGGTTCCGTACCCTTATAGGATCACTCGTGTGTCCGTCTGTCCGTACGTCACAGTCAATTATCTCGGAATCTACTAGACCGATTAAGTTGAAATTTGATACACATATCAATTTCTGTGACCCAAACGCAGAGGTGTGACGTGAATAGATGAAATCTGTATATGGGAGGTCATTTTTGGGGGGAAGGTGGAAAATTAAAAAAAAATTTTGAAAACTGCATCGTGTGACATATCAAATGGAAGGTCTTGAATGTATTTTTTTGTAATTTTAAAATAAATAGTTTCCAAGTCCCCCCCCCCCCCTCCTTACCTCCGAAACTACTGAACCTATGGTTAGTTTTCTACTTATAGATTATAGGAAAACCTATAATAAGTCCATGACATTAAAATAACATGGTAAATCACTCAATATTGTGCGGATAGGTAACTACGTACGGAACCCTCTTCACGCGAGTTCAAATCGCACTTGTCCCTTTTTTTAACGTAAAGGTTCTCACAGGCTGACGGTCCAATGAAACGCTACAGGTGCTGCAAGCGCGCTGCCGACCATGATAGGATTAAGGATAAGGGATAGGGCTTATGGGCTCAGGCATCCCTTACTGCCACTGCTAACCCAGCTGGTGTCCGCGTTGAAAAAATAAAAGACATATTTTTTCAAAATATGTAAAGCAATATATCGCCTCGCCCGCGTGGAACATTTAAGCCTCTCATAAATGTTTAACCGCTAATAAAAGAAGAAACACCGATTTCACCTGATTGACAGCTGGCTTGATCCTCGCGGCTGCCAAGACTCTTTCGATCTGATTCTTATTGAAGTTGGAGACTCCGATGCTCTTCGCGAGACCCTTGTCCACTAGCGACTCCATCGCCTTCCAAGTCTCCACGTAGTCGACATCCGAATATATGACCTTGTCGTTGGGGTCTTTGGGAAACAGATCGCCGTTCTCCTGTAACGTTGATTTCGAAATTTAAAACTATTCACATTAGGTACACGAAGGTATTATATCACTATCCGTTGGATGAGTGGCAAGAGTGTTTGCCTAACGTCTCAGGGGCCCCGGGTTCGATTCCCGGCGAGGTCAACTTTGGAAATTTTAATGTTATTTTCAAAATTGACTGGTCTGGATTTGAAAAGAGTGGTAGGGCACCACTGCGATTCGCAGTCATTTGGGCAGCCCGCCTGGCGGCAGTAACCACCTCCTTACAGAATACCGCCGTGAAATAACAGCATATACGTGCTGTTGTGTTTCGGTGAGTGAGCAGAGCCCATTTCCTTATCCCCTCCTAATCCCTTATCCTTAACCCTAGTGTAGTCGGCAGCGCACTTGCAGCACCTGTAGCGTTGCTTGTGTTATAGGCGACGGTAGCCACCTACCATCAAGTGGACCGTCAGGCTGTCTGTCGACATAACATAAAAAAAAAAAAGTAAGGGATGCCAGAGCCCATTTCCTTATCCCCTCCTAATCCCTTATCCAATCCTACTGTAGTCGGCAGCGCACTTGCAGCACCTGTAGCGTTGCTTGTGTTATAGGCGACGGTAGCCACCTACCATCAAGTGGACCGTCAGCCTGTCTGTCGACATAACATAAAAAAAAAAAAAAGTAAGGGATGCCAGAGCCCATTTCCTTAACCCCTACTAATTCCTTATCCAATCCTACTGTAGTCGGCAGCGCACTTGCAGCACCTGTAGCGTTGCTTGTGTTATAGGCGACGGTAGCCACCTACCATCAAGTGGACAGTCAGCCTGTCTGTCGACATAAACATAAAACACGAAGGTATGTATGTGTGACATGGCCATAGGACGTAACTTGTAGCGTGAGCGTCAATTTTTTTTTAATGTTAAATGAATATTTTTAGTATTTAGCGTTTATCTCCACCTTAAGTAAGTTTATTCAGCGTTGGGTGAACTATGGTATAGTCTGAGCATTAACCCTATAATGGTCTTGGAGTACGGCACAGCGGTCAGGGCCTTGGGAGACTAAGGGTTCACCACCGCAGTATAGTCCGAGAGCTAAAAACCATAATCGATATCTAGAGAAAATGAAATAGTTTCCGCGGACGAAGTCGCGGGTAAAAGCTAGTAGAATAAAATGAAATATACATTATCATGGCTAATACTTATTATCAGGAAAACATATTGACTGGTAATTGACTTTTGCATCAAGACGCCGGCCGTGACAGCCCGACTGAGTATCCCGTTTAACGTGTAGGCTAATATCGTAACCTTGAGCATGTCCGGAGCGGGAGTTTCCAATCTATTTGTTTTTATTTATTCTTATGATTTTCACTCTCATTTAAGTAAATTATTCATATCCATGGGCGTAGCCGTCATATCTATACACACTATAAAATAAATTCGCTGTCCGCATCTGTCTATTTCTCCGCTAATTTCTTCTAAACAAAGCAAAAAAATTGAGATGTTTGAGATGTTTTTTCGCTGTTTCTTTTTTTTTTTTTTTTTACGTACTTACATGTTTTATTGTAGCAAACAGTTTAAAAAAAACATGGCAACGGGAAACGTATCAACAATCATTATTACAATGATCTCTACACTAGGCGAGGTCTGTCATGTAGATGATCTAAGGTTGCCAAAATTTGGGTCACTATTTTAATTTAAAAATACTTTGAGAATGAAATTAGTAACTTTTCTTATTTTATGATCAAAGTGTGATATGATGAATACGATATGACCAGTTCAAAACTCACCTTATAGGCTTGCGGCCAGTGAATAAGATAAAGGTCCAAATACTCAAGACCTAAGTCCTGTAGCGAAGTCTTGATAGCCCCTTCCACCAGATCCGGCCGGTGGAAAGTACACCAAAGTTTCGATGTAATAAATAGGTCTTCTCTGTAAAAAAAAATATCTATGTAATAGTTAAACAAGTCTTTAGTAGTGGTAGATGAGACCGTGAAGAGCGACCTTCACCGATCTGATAACTCGATGAGACATATTTGTTATCAAGAATAATTAATAAACAAATATGCCTATAATGACTTGCCTATCGAAAAGTGTTCATAGCTATTTTTAATTTAATTAATTTTAATCCATTTTCTTTCATCACCTTCACTCTTTTGATAAACGAATGAGTTTTATCTCAACTGATAGATTTTAACACAGAGAGTATGTCTAGGTAAGCTTGCCTACTTATTTCTGTGCATGGCTACCTGGCAAACAGATGTGAACAGGTAAGTCAATATAGGTAACTACACCGATCTGTTAACCAATCGAAATTGATAACATAGGTAAGATATTTTAATATCCGTATTTCTTTCATCACCTTTAGGTGATGAAAGAAAATGGATTAAAATTAATTAAATTAAAAATAGCTATGAACACTTTTCGATAGGCAAGTCATTATAGGCATATTTGTTTATTAATTATTTTTGATAACAAATATGTCTCATCGAATTATCAGATCGGTGAAGGTCGCTCTTCACCGGCTCTTAGACCATAGTAATAATAGTTATTTCACGAACATTTAAGATGTTAAGATCGGCAGACAGGCTGACGGTCCACTCGATGGTAGGCGGCTATAACACGAACAACGCCAAAGCTGCTGCAAGTGCGCTGCCGACTACAGAAGGATTAAGGATAAGGGATTAGGAGGGCATAGGGAAATGGGCTCTGGCATCCCTTACTCACTCACCGAAACACAACAGCACACGTGCTGTTATTATGCTAACATCTTTATTGCTGTTATAGCTTTGACAGGCGTTAGATGATCCCTTGGGAACAGTACTTTTTTCTGGATGAAAGGTACTCTGTGTCCTTTCAACTATCAACTAATATATGAAAAAAACAAAACATTTATCGATCCATTTCTATCTACATAGATAAATAGATAGGCTACAATATAAAAGATAAAACAAAGATAAAAAATTCCAAGACATGATTTAAAGATAACTCTTTGATTGATTACTTATCTTTGAGTAAGTTTTCCTTCACGAGATAGTTGCTCTTAAAAATAGATAGGTGTATTAAAAAGATAAGATAAGATTGAAGAATATTGAAACCACGGCAATGACGTCATACAATAATTTTTCAAAGTATTAAAGTAATGTTTTTATTTTCAGCTAGCTTTTCCCGCGTCTTCTTACGCGTTCTTTGGGAAACAGTACTTATTTCTGAATGAAAGGTAACCCTCTATGTCCTTCCCAACCCCCACCCCACCCCACCCCCCAAAGGGGGTAAAATATATGTATTTTGTAGGCCTTGACGAGAGGAATCCAAAAATAACACTTCCACCTGTTAACTCCCCCCCCCCCCCTCCGCTCAATCCCCCAGTGGTCAAATTCTAAAATAAGCTGAAGATGCGGTTCTTGGACCGATCTCCACGATTTACGTAGCCAATTTGTTGTAAATGTTGTAGCTCTCGTCGAGAGGAATCCAAAGATTATACAACTCCCATCAGTTAACCCCCCTCCGACCCCTCAGGGGTCAAATCAAATTCTAAAAACGTGATTTCAGGTCATAACCTTAACCTAAAGCATCTATTTACTGTGTTAGTATCAGTGACCACTCACCATCAAGCGGACAGGTGGACTGTCTGCCCGTCAGCCATCCAATAAATAAAAAATCTCACCTCTTAACGGTTCCCTCGGCGAGCTTCGTCTTGAGAGCCTCCCCGACCTCCTTCTCGTTGAGGTAGACATGCGCGCAGTCGATATGGCGGTAGCCAACATCAATGGCGTCTTTCACGGCCTGCGTCACCTCGCCTGGTTTTGACTTGCATGACAAAAAAACACACTTAAAGTCGCGAACAAAAAAATTTAAACTTACACACACAAATTAACTTACACTTTACTTCCGTTGGATGAATGGTTAGCGTGCTTGCCTTAACGCACTGTTCTAGGGTTCCCGGGTTCGATTCCCGGCAGGGTCAACTTTGAAAAATCAACTTTTCAAATTTGGCTCTGGTCTGATCTGGAAAGTAGTGGCAGGGCACATTGCGTTTTCGCAGTCATTTGGGCAGCCAGTCTGGCGGCAGTAACCGCCCCCTTACAGAAGACCACCGTGAAATAATAGCACGTGTGCTGTTGTGTTTCAATGAGTGAGCAAGGGATGCCAGAGCCCATTTCCCTATCTACTCCTAATCCCTTATCCTTAATCCTAGTGTAGTCGGCAGCGCGTTTGCAGCATTTGTGGCGTTGCTTGTGTTGCCACCTGCCATCAACTGGACCGTCGATCTGTCTACCGATCTTAACATTAAAAAAAACCGGACAAGTGTGAGTTGAACTCGCGTGAAGAGGGTCCCGTACGATGTTACCTATCGGCACAATATTGAGTGATTTACCATGTCATTTTAATATCATGGTCACTTCTTATAGGTTTTCCTATAATCTATAAGTAGAAAACTAATTTCTGTATTTTTTTCAAAATTTTACTTTCAGTAGTTTCGGAGATAAGGGGGGGGGGGGGGGGGGGAATGGTCGGACAGACGGACACACGAGTGATCCTATGAGGGTTCCGTTTTTCTATTCGGACGTACGGAACCCTAAAAAATTGATAACAATTTTTATATTAAAGTAGGTACATAAAAAATCCATTCCTATCACGTACCTTACCTTACTGTTTGATTAATGTGCTTTAACGAGGTCACCTTGAACAATTTATGCAGAATAGGTCTGCTACGCGCTCATATTTCAACACTAGCTGAGAGCGCATATTCGATATAGCGCGTAACTTTTTTGTTTGTGAACCGATTGGAATGAAACAAACACTAAATGTTACGGGAAACTTTCCGTAATACATCAGTGAAAACCGCATTCGAATCGGTTGAGCCGTTTCTGAGATTAGCGCGGACAAACGCACAAACAAACAGACAATAATTCTAAAAACTATATTTTTTTTTTATGTTAAGGTCGACAGACAGGCTGACGGTCCACTTGATGGTAGGTGGCTACCGTCGCCTAAAACACAAGCAACGCCAAAGCTGCTGCAAGTGCGCTGCCGACTACAGTAGTTACCAATCCTTTGACTTCGGTAATGTTACGATTTACGATTTTTTTTTTTCAAAAAAAATAAAAATATGTAGGTACACGTTGTACTAATGTTACCGAAGTCAAAAAAATAGTTTTTGGAATTTTTGTCTATGCGTTTATGCACGCTAATCTCAGAAACGGCTTAACCGATTTGAATGCGGTTTTCAGTAATGTATTGTAGCATGCTTCAAGTAACATTTTAGTGTTTGTTTCATTCCAATCGGTTTAAGGGCTTCACTTAGGCAAACGACATTTACAATAGAACTCGCTGGCGGCGGAGACAATTCAACGGGCCTAGAAATGGTGTTTTTTTGTTTTTACCATTAGAATACGCAAAAAAAATATTTATCAATACAATTTTTTAAACTGACATTAACTTATTAATAGGTAGGTACAGGATTGATATGCGCGCAAAAAGCCGTTTTCGAGAGAATTTTCAATAAAAGTCAAATTCTTCTTGTGTTCTAACTTTTCTTGTGGAGTTTCTATTACTTTAACGAAAATTCTAATTAATACAATTGGTTCTTCACATGTTTAAGTATAATATATATTTTTTTCAAAGCAATTGTCTCGTCTATTTCTTGTAACATCTTCATTAAACAATGGATATTTTTAGTATTTAGCGTTTGTCTCCACCTTAAACAAAAAAGTTACGCCCTATACTGAATCCTACCACGCGTACGAAGTTGCCGGCTCGGGAAATCTTCCCAATCTGGTAAATAATTTTTAGGGTATTTCAGGTTTAAATTAATTATATTAATTTAATCCTGAAATTAGTTATATTAGTTTTATAAAAATATAGTTTTTATGGTCAGGAAATTCATGCACAATTAATTTTATAAAGATTTTAAAACATAACCTAAATTTTTGTTTATATTGTAAATTAATATGTACATGTGCCAAGTACATATTAAAATACCCTAAAAATTATTTACCAGATTGGAAAGCCAACCCGCCGGCTCAGCTAAGATATATTTTAAGATATAAGATCTTAAAAAAATACCAATGAAATTTGGCTCAATTTTGTGTAAAAATGTCTTAAGGTTAAGTCACGTTTTGTATTAGAAAATAATCAATAATACGAACAAATTTACCTTCCAGGTGCCGAGTCCAAGAACAGGACACGTGTGTCCATTGTTGAAGACCACCACCGGCATTTTCTGCGACATATTTTTTAAAGAATTCACAAAATAAAAAAAACAATAATTATTTGTATCGACACAATTCGAAGGCAACTGAACGACGACCGCGAAGAATGAATGACAGATTTTAACTGTGCGAGTGTGTGTTATGAACTGTGAGCGAATAAAAAAGATACTATTTATAGTTATTGTGCGTGATTTAGGCGGGGGTTTCAAGGACGCGATTTTATTTTAATTAAAAAAAAAAAAAGTGTTACCAATGAAAAAAAAGGTTAAGATTTCGCAATTTTACAGTCATATTCTCTTAAAGCAGATATGAAAAGCGAATAAAGCAATATGATCATTTTTATCCAAAATTAAATTTTCTATAATTTTTGTATAATTTGGAAAATGCCTATTTTTATTATTATTTCATACATTCACGGGGTAGAATAAAAAAATTCTTTCACCTTTAAATTTTCGAATCTTCCAGAAACTTATAACAAAAATGTCCCTGAGGAACTCAAATTTTGATTTGTTATTAATTTTTTCTGGACTAACTACATCACGATACATAGGAATATAGATTTTAAATATATATTAATAAATGAAATAAATGCAACGATTTAAAAAGCTCGTTGTTCTTCAATTAAGTTGTTTTCCTTGGCGTCCTGACTCAGGAATCTCGGGTTGGGCCAAATTAGGGAATTAACTTTTTAAAGTCGACTCCGGTCTTAGAGTTTTTTAATGTAGTCGCATTTCTTACGCATGCGTCTCGCGCATGCGGAAATACCTGTTAACCTTACTCTGTCCTTGATTTAAATGGTTTCTTTTCAGAGTAACATCGCTTATTTATTTATTATTTATTTATTTTATTCCATTAATTTAATTTAAGTACCTATGTACTTTTAAATTATTTTTTATGGTTCAAAGTAATGTTAGAAATTTAAATGTTGACAGTACCTACCTATAATTGATGAATTTCATTGAATTATAGTTTATTATTATCAACGAAACTTTGATGAGAGATTTTAAATAATCTATTTTGTACTTATAAAATCGTTCGTCCTGACCAAAAAGATAAAATATATAGAGAGGGCATCGGAAAAAATTTCCTACAAAAATATTGATCTGATAGCCGTAATCAGGATGGCCATGGCGTAGCTAAATAGCCTTGTAAAGTTGGCAATGGACTAAAGGATTTTGTACCACGTGGTTCTAAATTTCACATCGGATTCTTGAAATCTTGAAATTTTGAAAATCTTTGGTCCTGACTGACTATCAACGACTGACCAAAATTACTAAGTCTAGAAAGCTAAAATTTGGAACATAGGTTTATTTTATAATGTCAGCATCCGCTAATCCATAAATAACTACTGTTCCAGAGAGATTTGTACTTATTCAGCAGATTATAACTAACATTTTTAAATAAAGTTTACAATTTCTTTTTACAAAAAATAAAACAATTATTTGAAACAAATTTTAAGTTTTAATATCCAAAATGTTGTATAACCTTTTGCTTCACCCTACAATATTTAAAGTCAATAAAGTGCGGCAACGCCACAGGTGCTGCAAGTACGTTACCGACTACAGTAGGATTAAGGATAAGGGATTAGGAGGGGTTAGGGAAAGGGGCTCTGGCATCCTTTATTCACTCACCGAAACACAACAGCACACGTGCAGTTACTTCACGGTGGTTTTCTGTAAGAGGGTGGTTACCGCCGCCACATTGGTTGCCCAAATGACAACGAAATGCAGTGTGCCCTGCCACTAATTTCCAGATCCAGACCAGAGCCATCTTTAAAAATTTCACAAGTTGACCCGGGAACACTAGAGGAGAGCGCCCTAACCACTCATCCAACGGGCTCGTCAATCTACAAACACACACAACAATTTTATTTTTAAACTACTATATTACCATTGTTTTATCATCTGTTGCGACATAATTTACGCAATCGGCCACGTCATTGTTTGCATAACGTGTTTGTCAACGTACCTATTCAATTAGCGTAATTATTTTTATAGTTTTAAAGACGTGCGAATTTATTTTTTAAATATTTTTATTTATAACATTATGCTACATCGATTGTTTAAATGCAACACAATATTCGTACATGTAATTCAACTTTTAATTATAGTTACTTTTTAAACAAAATCAAAGCCACTTAGCAGGATTGAGAAGGGATAGGGGAAATGGGCTCTGCCACCCCTTACTCACTCCCCGAAACACAATGGCACATGTGCTGTTATTTCAGGGTGCTCTTTTGTAATGGTTACTGCTGCTGCCTGAGCGTCTGCCCAAATGACCGCAAAACGCACTGTACTCTGCCAATAAAATGAAAGAAATTAAAGAATGTCCTGCAAATATTTCAATAACTTTCTTATTATCAAAATATAATGTAATTGCTTATTGTAGCAAATATTTTAACCCTACTTAATATTATAAATGCCATTAGTAATGCTGTTTGTAAATTGCAGGTTAAAATGTTGATGTGGCCAACTCGCAGTAACATAAGGAATAAAATTTCCTCTATATATGTTTACATTTAAACATATATTAATAAATGTAAAATAAAATCGCTATCTGCTCCTCTCCGTTTCTCTAGCTTTTGAAACAACTATATAATATTGTTTAATTGCAACCAGTGTGCAAACACTAGAGAAATTTAAACCAGTAAAACTGCTAATAAGTATAATTGTTAGCAGTGCTAATAAGTATATTAGTATAATGCTAATAATTTTAAGTAGTGGCAGGGCACACTGCGTTTCGCAGTCATTTGGGCAGCCCGTCTGGCGGCAGTAACCACCTCCTTACAGAAGACCACCGTGAAATAACAGCACGTGTGCTGTTGTGTTTTGGTGAGTAAGGGATGCCAGAGCCCATTTACCCAATCCCTTTCTAATCCCTTATCCTTAATCCTACTGCAGTCGGCAGCGTACTTGCAGCAGCTTTGGCGTTGCTTGTGTTATAGGCGATGGTAGCCACCTACCATCAAGTAGACCGTCAGCCTGTCTGCCGAGCTTAACATGAAAAAAATAAAATAAATAAAAGTCTGTGAATTGTCGTAAGTTAGATAAGGTTTTTTAAATTAAGTTATTTAATGTTAAAAACGTGAGAAGCAACAATTGACGCAGACGTTAGTGATAGTTAAATTATACATAATTCTAAGTTATCGATTAAGCCTTATTTATGTCACCTTGACATGTTGTGAAACAATGAAATATTAATAATATTTTTCTTGCACAAAGAACAGCACGAAGGCTAATGGTCCCTTTATGATAAAGGATAAGCTAAGGTATTTTCTGATTGGGGATTCCGTGCCCTGCCAGTACTTAGTATCCTAATGAAATAATATATATTTAATACACAAAAGATATGTGTTTGTCAGGTTTGACGCACGAGTTTACTCCTTAAGGGGGCGAACAAAACAAAAAAAATCTCTTTTCCCCTCGCGTGATCCCATAATTGAATGGACACAATTACCAACACAACAGACTTCCTTTTTTAGAAACAATTTATAAACAGTCTATACACAACACATTTATAATAATCTACTCATAAACAAGTCTTATTAAAAAATTTACGTCTAAATATTCTTGCGCACAAGAAACATAGTGTTCCCGTCTCAGTGGAGCGATTGTGACTGATCATGTGAAACAATGTACATTGAAGTATGCATGACATGAGACGGAAGATAGCGCATTTCGCTGAATAAAAATGTTATAAGTGGCAAAAGTATTAAATATTAATTACTCGTAAACTACAGTGTCAAAATTAATAAAGAAAGGCCTAGATAATCTGTGAAGTGAGATAAATCTGATAAATTTTTAGGTTTATAATAAGTGCATTTTGAAAATAAAACAAAAATCTATAGAGATGAGAGGTAACTTTGTGATTTTGTTCTATGGAGAAAATTTCATTGTATAATGTTTTCTGTCGACATTTCAATTTGATTTATAATGTATTAATCTATATATAAATATTTTCTTATTTGGACTTTATATACTTAGAAGATAAAATTCAAATCTAGGATTAGCTATTTCTATTCATACGCGCTCTTAAAACATTATTTTTACGATATAGCTTGCCTAGTGTAGGGAACTAGGGACCGGGGTTTATTCTTGGGATTGTAATGTGTTGGTATATAATAAGTTATAATTTGAATTTGTAGCAATCGATATTGCATCCAACACTAGCCTTAAAAAATAATAAAATTGTGCAATTTGTATTTTATATATTGTTCTTTAATAGTTGGCATCTGCAAGTATTAAGAATCTCTGAACTGTTAAAGAAGTTAGCAAAACCAGTAAAAGGTACAAAGGGAGACTAAGGGAACACTCGAATAAATTGAGTTGATATGATGGAACATGAGTTCCATCATATTACTAGAGAGTCACTCACAGGAATGTCTTCTACAACTGCAAAAATTGGGAACATGTCTGATTAAGGTGGCGCTGTACGAGCGTGGGCGGTAATAGGTATTTGGGCGTGGTAATAGGTATTTGGGAGAATTTGTTGTCTCAACTTACTATAATGCGAATAACCGAAGACAGAATGCGACGCAACACATTCGCGCCACTTATTAAACTCGCGAAAATAATAAAACATACGCCAGAAAAAAAATAAACCTTTATAGATGGTAGTTACTGATATCCCAATTTCAAATGTACGTTATAGGTAGGATGTTTCCATGGAAAAATATTTTTGGATTTTAGTCAGTAAAATTACAAGAATTCAACCCGCGAAAATGTCTCAAATTCTGCACATTTTAGAAATTAATTATATTTATATGTCCCAGAAATGTCATGTTTTTTATGTATTGCCACGACCTATAATTAACCAGTAATCATGGAATTAAGTAGCATGAAAAAGTTCGAGTAGGAAAATTCTATCTAGCCGATTGCAGATTATTAAATAAAAAATAAATATATATTTTATGCTATTTCTACAAATTCAGACCGTTCGTTGAAAAAAACAATACATTTATTTTATTTTATACATGTACATGAAATTTCAATGCTTAATAAAAATTTAACATAAAATTGTTCTATAAACTTTTAAAAATCAATGCAGTCGCGACGGTGAAACCGTGGCTTAAGTCTACATGGAATTTTCGGTTTGACTCAACAATTTGCCACCGGCCCGATGGAAAAATTACAGTAGTCCTTGAATATTTTATGGAGGTATGGTGTGTTCAAACTATTAAACCATGGGTAATTGCAAAAGATAAGGTTATCTATCAGTAACTAAGTCGGCAAGTTGCAGTTTCGGATCGAAATCATTCCGGATTAGAGGTTATGTTTTCATTGTTTTTGTGCTGGGGAAATACCTATTCCTTTGATTTAGGTCCCATTCGCCCGCAAGATTGCCCCAAAAATTTTTTTTTTCCCCAACTGGGCCAAAAAACTATCTCCCATTCGCCCGAATATTAAATTGTTTATTATTTTTTAATGCAGTTGCTCAAAAAGTGGCGTATTGCAGGGACGTACCTATAGCGTTCGGGATGTGGGCTAATACATACTCGTGCTTTTTTTTACCTTTCCCGAACTCGTGCGTTCTCTTTCCCAACTGTCAAAATAATGTCTATTAAGAAGAAAAACCAACCGTGAAGTTTTCACTAAAAAAAATTCATAGAAGTTTTTATGATTCATGCAAATTTATAAAAAGAAGCTACTAATTTGTTTCAATATCAGATTTAATGAGTTAGGTTAGGTTTCATTTCATTTCATTAAATTTCATTTTCATTTCATATTAATAAAAAAAATCTACTGAACACTTGGCTGTATGGGCATAGTTTCCTTTGCCTACCAGAATGGGTGAAAAAAAAAATCTGTGCTTATATTCTACGGTTGGCGCCATTTTCTAGAAATTTTCTTTGCGAGTTTAGTTGTTTGTTTTATTAAATTGCTTCATTTTTTCGCAACTGTATTAAAAATAGTCGTTCAGTACACGTGCGGAACCGTCATTGCAACTTGTTCCGACTGTCAATCCTCGCCTTCGGCTGCGCCTCGGCTCATGTAGACATTTGTCGGAACTCTTTGCAATGACAGCCTTTCCGCACTTGTAATGATTCCTATTTCCCTACACACCCGAATTAATGGGTCCTACCCACCCACGAATATATTTTAATATTGATAGCAGAAGCAATGTATCAAATTGTACACGTTGTACTCGTTGTTTGTTAAAAAAGTAGTTTTTTTTTGTCTGTTTGTCTGTGCGTTTGTTGAGCTAATCTCAGAAACGGCTTAACCGATTTGAATACGGTTTTCACTGGTGTATTGTAGCAAGCTTCCCGTAACATTTAGTGTTTGTTTCATTCCAATCGGTTCACAAACAAAATAGTTACGCGCTATACCGTATACCGCGCGTCCGAAGTTGCGGGCCTCAGTAAATATCTATTTGTCAAAATCTTAAGCTATATTGATTTCTTACTTTGTCATATAAGAATAAATTGTTGTGCGCATTGATTTATCAACACATAACTCGGTCGGCTATAAATTTAATATTAGCGCATGTTAAAAAACTTATGTTTATTTTAGCGAAGCTAATATCTAAGCTAAATGTCACGTTCAGTCGCAGCCATTTGGTTAAAATGGCCGTGAAATATGACACGTTTTCATATTTATGACAAAAATAGTAATTAAAAGAACATTCTGTAGAGCGAGTACCTATATTTATAGGTGAAGAGGTAATATGATGGCCCGCAGGTTTGCACGTTGTTCTGATGAAGTCAAAATAACATTATTTATGACATATTTGCCAGTCTTTTTATGCATGTAACCTCTTAGTACCCAAAGTGATCCAGGTGGACCCCCAGGGGTCCACGGGAGACTCGATGGGGGTATACGTTGGTGTGACAAAAACCAATCAATTTTCACTTGATTATTTGACGAGCCCGTTGGATGAGTGGTTGGGGTGGTTGCCTTAACGCTCTGTTCTTGGGTCCCCGCGTTCGATTTCTGGCAGGGTCAACTTTGAAAATAAATTTTTCAGAATTGGCTCTGGTCTGGATTTTGAAAGTAGGTGGCATTTGGGCAGCCCGTCTGGCGGCAGTAAACCACCCCCTTACAGAAGACCACCGTGAAATAACAGCACGTGTGCTGTTATGTTTCGGTGAGTGAATAAGGGATGCTAGAGCCCATTTCCCTATTCCCTCCTAATCCCTTATCCTTAATCCTACTGTAGTCGGCAGCGCACTTGCAGCAGCTTTGGCGTTGCTTGTGTTATAGGCGACGGTAGTCACCTACCTTCAAGTGGATCGTCAGCCTGTTTGCCAAACTTAAGTATTTATATATATATATATATATCCTCTTAGTACCCAAAGTGTTATATATTATATATATAACACTTTATATATATATATATATATATACTATTATATATATATATATACTTAAGTATTTATATATATATATATATCCTCTTAGTACCCAAAGTGGTCCAGGGGTCCAAGGTAGATTCGACGGGGGTCCACGTTGGCATGACAAAAAACTAATCAATTCTCACTTATTTCATTTAGAAAACTCCCCATTCGTGGTTGGAACGCAGCCGCAACGCAAATTTCCATAGTTAGATCCAATCTTCCCATTTTTTATCGAGTTTTGGGAATATGGTAGAATATGTAGCTGCAGAGGGACCACCGGAGCCAGCTAAATTTTGAAAGTGGTCTACGAGAAAAAAAGTCTGGGAATCTCTGATGTAACCTGTGGGTTAACTGCACTCAAAAATAGTCCAATACAACAACGCCTTAAGAGTGTTTCTGGGGCTGCCGAGCTACTGTAGTGCTTGAGGATGTTTTACGCTATATTGCGAATGAGAATAGCATCCCTGATGACTAGAGTAAGGGACAACTTGGACACGCTGTTGAAGGTAATTGCTGAGAAGATGGTTTGCTTTTAACTGTACATATATATTTTGGACGTATTATTAAACAGATAAAACGACATACCATCTTTGTCAAATTAAAATCATCTCATTAATACACCAACATAATATTTTTTTTTATTAGATCAGGGTAGCGCTTGACCACTATCTGACCTGATGTGAGGTGTAGATGTGGCCGAAGGTGGACCACGCTTACCCAGTAAATGCCCATTTACCCTGGTTTCGAAGACCCCGAGCTTGTAGTTCTGTGGGAACACAGACGCAGGCAATGAGTTCCACTCCTTAGCAGTCCGAACAAGGAAGGTGGAACTGAAACGCTTCGTGCGTGATCGAGGTACATCGACCACGAAGGGATGAAACCCCCGCCCACGCCTAGTGTTCCGCAAGTGGAACGGTTCCGGTTGGATTAATTCGTACAGAATAGATGCACACTCTAGATGCAAATTCAATGCCCCGGGCCTTTGAAAAGTTCATTCTCAAATTTGGACCAACCAGGAATCGAAGTTAATAAAAAGAAATGATCAATTCAAACATTTTATTCAAATTTAACAAAACAAAAATCTTCATGTATACTTCAATAATGTAAAAATAATGAAATTTGCATTTTACTTTGTGTGTAATCCGATTTTAATTAATATCTTGTGTGTATGAGTGGGCCTGTATCGACCAAATTCACAATTGGAGCCGATAGATGGCGCTGAAATCGGATTCGGGCAAGGCTACATTTGCCGAAACCTGGCGACGACAATCGACAAAGAGGATCGGTTCTCCGTGAGGCTCGGCCTTGTTCGGATCGCGGTGCCATTGAGTGCAGAATTGCCCTTGTTTCATTGTGTTAAGCTTATTTATTTATTTATTTAATTTATTTTATTTCGGAAAACAAACAATGACACATGTATATGACGGCGCTTTTGATTAACGAGAGTAAACAGCAATGACAACTGTCAGTTGTCAATTGGACAGCGGGATCGGAATGTCATTGTCGTTGACACAACACCGAGCGCTAGCGCAGAGGCATGTCGGTCGAGTAGTACCTTACGGGAACGCAATCGGCTTACATCAAGAGACTTGTGCTACGTGTTTGGTGGAGTGTTATCTGATTGGTGTGATTGGCTGGTGAACAATGCGATCGAGGACTTATTTTGTGCCGATTATAGCGTTTTGTTTAGAATTAGAACGCATGACCTAACGTTGAGTTTTATTCTCCGCGCCCGACTATTCGCGCCTAACTGTGATCAAATATGGAGACCAATGATACGGAGAACCCTAACCATGTCCCTTCGAGACCAATGATACCGAGGACCTTGATCGTGCCCCTTCATATATTAGACTAAAAAAAACATACATAAACCTAAATAATAGTTTAGTGAAACGGACAGCGCTGTGCAATTGAAACAACACGAGGTGGGAGTAAGGGACGGCACGATGTGTGAGTGAGACAGCGCGCAGGCCACTACTCCCCACTACTCGGCAACGACGGCTCCCCACCACGCGACAGCGACGGCTCCCCACCACGCGGATTTTAGTATATAAGTAGCGTAGTTTTGTCGTTTACGCTTTAAAAGTCCTAGGACTAAAAGCTAAGCAAACCGGGAGAGGTTTTAGTGTGTAAAAATCTCACATAACCATGAGAATATAAGCAGTCCACAGTGCTGTCTTATCCCTTCGCAGGTACCTTTTGAAGGTTTCCTCTCTCGAAAACAAAAAAAAAAAAAAAAAAATTGTGTGCATTCTCATCTATGCATTCTCAACTGTACATTCTCATATGGAACATCGGGAATAAATCAAGAACATGGAATAAACCTACGATCAAGAACTTTGTCTTTTACTACAGTCCACTGCTACAAGTAGTAAATAAATTTTATACAAAGGAGACATATAAATACGCCAATAAAACAATCAAGAGAGAAAAATCAATAAAAAAAAAGAACCACAAAAACTCATTAATCAAAGAACTACAACTACAAAAAGTTGCAAACAGGTCAATTTGTGTAAAGAAACTATTATATGTGTGCATGCATAACACGATACAAAGGCGCACGTTTACCAGCGTTAGTTTTGCGTATAACAATCTCGTATACGTTGCGAACTGCTTGGTGAGCGATACACAATATCGCTTAGGCCGCACTACGATTTTCCTGCGAGCGTTTATTAACCGCTACTGTAATAGACGATGGTACTGAGAATAAAAAACCCAATAGTACAGTTAATGGTACTATAAAAATCCCAGTAGTACCATCAATGGTACTGCTCAGTGGTATGGCCTACGACCGCGAAACCGTTCGAGACGCACACACTATGATTAAAAACCGCGAAACTGCTCACGATTTTCACGAGACCTGTGTGTATTGCAAATCTCGCAAATATTGGGGCCATCCACTCACTAGCAGAATATCATATTTTAAAAGAACATCCTGAGATTTTTTTATGTTAAGATTGGCAGACAGGATGACGGCCCACTTGATGGTAAGTGGCTACCGTCGCCTATAACACAGGCAACGACACAGCTGCTGCAAGTGTGCTGCCGACTATAGCAAGGGTGGCCGAGCTCCTCGATAGTCCGAGCCATTTTTCAAAATTAAAATTTTTCGTGAGCCGCAATTGAATACGTATTTAAAAGGTATGCAAAAAAAGGTATTAATTTTTTTTTTACAGGAATTATATTTATTGAAACATATTAAAAATTAATTTAAGACGATAATAATTTTTTAAAATGTAATAAAAAAAATGAAAAGGGAGCTCAGGTACATTTATCGAGAGCCACAAATAATCCTTCAAAGAGCCGCATGTGGCTCGCGAGCCGCAGGTTGGCCCCCCCTGGACTATATAGAATCTGACCCTCTTAAGATTTTTACGACGAGATATCTCGTCAGTATAACTACCTCAGACATTTCAAAGCATTGAAGGGATAACATAAATAACTATATAACAGGCATTTTTAATTAGAATATTTACATAATTTTCAAAATAAAAGCAATATCAAACAGGCAAAGGGTCCACTCATTTATTACGTAAGACAATTTTTGCCAGTTTTTGAACCCCCCCCCCCCCCCTTAAGCAACAAAAAAATAAGAATAGGCCGACCCCCTCCCCCCTGTTTAATATTTATTACGTTGGAATCTAAAAGAAAAATGAATACGGGTTTGCTTTAATTTTTATATTTTTCATTGGAAATTTTAAAAAAACTTTATTTGTAACTACAAAGGTACTAGTAATTTTCATCTTTTCGTAAAAATCAACTTTGGTTTTATTTTAAAGTCTTTCTTTATCTAAACTAATATTATAAAGCTGAAGAGTTTGTTTGTTTGTTTGAACGCACAAATCTCAGGAACTACTGGTTCGAATTGAAAAATTCTTTTTGTCTTGAATAGGTAGTCCATTTATCTAGGAAGGCTATAAGCTATACAACATCACGTTACGATCAATACCATTATATATAAGCAGTGTCCAGTACCGCGCGCCCCATGCGCACGCCGCCGCCGTATGGGCCGCAGCGAAGCGTGGCCGAGTTCAGCTAGTCTTTCATATTTACATAAGTTTTTGGTTAGTCAATGAATTTTGTGAACTTACATAGGAACTGTCAAGACTCTCCCCCCCACCTCTCCTGTAAAGAAAAAGTAAAAGATATGGTCCACCCCCCCCCCCCTCCCCTAAATCGTCTTACGTAATAAATGAATGGCCCCAAACACCAACACGTGCACAGCGGCGTCTAGCGGCCACAGATCAATATCTGAAACACTTTTTACATTTTTCATAGACACAATAAATTTTCAAACGACAACACTATATTTTTTCAAATCTAAAAGGCCTAATATTTTTTTTAAAGGCATATAATTTCAAAATACTGTGTAGGCATATTATTTTTACTAAAATAAAAATTATTTGATACCTCAGTTGACAACTGATCCGAGCAACATTTGTGGAGTAAAGAAAAATGGTCACCTTTGGTGACATTGATTTGATTGAATGTTTTCTTATTATTATTATTCACATATCCCCCCCTAGGTGTGCCAGGACCTTGTCGTGCTGGGGGGGCTTACCCTAGGCAATTCGGACGGTTGCAGGGGTCGGTGCTTTTCTCTCACCGGCCTTTGCTCGACCGATCGGATTGGCTTTGGGGACAAAGAAGGCACACACCGAGGTGCTCCGTTAAACGGAGCTCGTGGCGGAGCCCAATAGTACTTTTTTTTTCACACTTGACATTGGCAGATAATGGCCATCTTCAAGATGAGCCGAATTGCCATTTTTTTTAAAGAGAAGAAGAAGAAGAAGAAGAACATAGGGCCTGGGGTGCCCGAGCCCCCACCCCAGTAGTATTATCAGTAGGGCTGAGCCCCCCAATATTTTATTACGATTTATATTGAAATTCTGATGTATTTACTAATATGAGAAGTTTTGTCAGTTTAAAATTGCATTGGTTTATTGAGCTGAAAACACTATCACCTTCAAACTGTGTCACAAAACAGCCGGTATTACAGAACGCTAATCAGAACTGAAACGTTACTTGGTTGAGTCTAGTCTTCCAACATATCAAACTATATATAAGAAACGTCTAGTTAACTAAGCAATAATAGTGTTTGAGGGCTAATTAATGTTTTGTAATACTGGCTTTTAAGTATTCCATGAAAAATAATGATTAATTCAAACTGTTTAGTGACAAAGTCTAAATTTGCGTAGATAAAAGTCAGTTTTCCATACGTTTTCGCTGTGCCCTAACGCCACTGTTTACTGTTGTATATGAATTAATTATAATTCATTAGCTTATCCATACCCTATCCCCCCCTCGCACGACAAACTAAAAATGTAAACTTGTATGTGTAGCAATAGCAAGGTAGCAACATGTAGAGCATGGTTGACATTTAAAACGATATACAAAAAAATCTACCTTAAGCCCCCCCAATATTTTTGTCAAGTCGGCGCCCCTGACAATCGCCAGAGCTAAATTATAACAGATTTATAATAAAATATATATATATTTGGTGTTCGATCAATTTGTGAACCGAGATATCCATCGTTACACGCGAAATGACATTGACATTACGGTTCTAAATTGAATTACTAGATGGCGCTTTTTACAAGAATTATTCTAACACAAAAAGACTGTTATACCCGTAGGTATGTATGTATTTGTTGTATGTAAATTTCGAAATGCCTACGATTCTTATAAGGTTACTAACATAACGAACAGCCTCTGGCATCGCACGGAGTTGCTAATGCTAAAATCAGCAGACAGGCTGACGGTCCACTTGATGGTAGGTGGTTCGTGTCGCCTATAAAGCAACTCAACGCTAAAGCTGCTGCAAATGCGCTGGCGACCACAGTAGGATTGGATAAGGGATTAGGAGGGGATAGGGAAATGGGCTCTAAAAGTTATGAATACATAAAGTCATGCTTTGAATAATCAGAAATTCAGAAACGACTTATCTCTTATTAAATAAGGTCGAATATGCAATGTCACTGTCATTTCACTAGTATTTAACACTATATACATATACATTCTATACAATAACATACATATGACAATTTAAGGCATTGTATTGTGATTTGTATTTATCAAATAAGTAATAATCTTATAAACAAAATTCAGTCCATCCAATCGTCGTCACCGCCGAAATCGGCGCTCTCCGGAAACGATGCGACGTGCACCTGTCAAAATTTGAAAATGGAATTAGTTGGCTACCATGTTTTATTTGGACTAGCCTATTTTTATAAAAAAAAAAATGTGGTGTGTAAAGAGTAAATGTAAGGCCAAACCAACGCGCTCTGCCCGCGTCCGCGGTGGCTTGCACGGTAGCGCAAATCTTCTTGGGCTCTGACGATATCACGTGTCGAATATGCGCAGTAACCGATTTTGGGACTGTTTTTGAAGTATTGCGACGCAGGGGCGGAGCCACGGAATGAGCGAGACGCAATGATAACATTTGTACAAGAGAGGAAGCAGTTGAGCCATATTGTTCGCAATAGGCATGATGACGGTATTAAAGAATCAAAGAATAAATGGTTTTGGAGAAAAATATATGTTGAAGAGTTTTTTTTGTATTAAAATTGAGATTAATAAGATTTTCAATAAAATAGAAGTATAAATAACTGCAATCGGCCATGTTAACTGAAACACCAATAAGAGCGAATGACGTCACGCCCAGGTAAGTGCCATCGTGTGGCTTGACTTTGCTTTGACAGAACGCCATGACACCTAAGAGCGTTTTCGGGCGTAGGTAATTCAAAATAGATTTAAAAACATTCAATAATTCGCGTTGAAATTTAGTTTCTTGCTGAAATATTGTTTTTTTTTCGGATATGGTAGACGTGTATCTACATTATGGAAGGGAATTTCAAAATCTGTCATCATGCCTATTGTACATGCGCAAACGAGTCAGTCAAGTCAAAGCCCAAGAAGATTATACACTGTCGAGTTCCAGACGTTCACCAGGCTGACACCACTACAATGCTGTCTGATACAGATAGTGAGAAAACCGAACCGTTTTTGAAGAGATTGATAACTGGTGATGAAAAGTGGATCACGTACGACAAAGGTCGTGGTCAAAGGTCGGTCTGGCTTCACAGACTGTGCCAAACCCGGGATAAAACCCGGGTGAACAAGCAACAAGGTGATGCTGTGTGTATGGTGGGATTGGAAGAGCTTTTACCGCCTAATGAATAAAAAAAAATAAGCCTTCACGGGACGCCTGCTAGATGTGAAACATCGAGTGAAATAAAATGATGACTGTTTATTTATTTATTTAACGTTTATTTTTATTGAATATTGAAGTTGCAACAACCACCAATAATCACAACAACAACAACAATCAGCACGGCACGCGTCGCCACACCGTACACACTACCATGGTATAATAGCGCGGTGACGCGTCGCCACGCTATCAATCAGTTTTACCCGCGCCTATACTATAGATGTTTCACATCAAAAAGTGTTGTCGTTTTTTATCACGACAAATGTGTATATATATAGTAATTTATAAAGTAAGTTTGTATGTTGTTCAATGAGTCACACACGGTGCTGGCTGAAAATCAGCGCTGCATGTGTTTGTCTAGCACCTCCCGCACAATGCTGAGCTAGTATCCGATTCGTTGCCGCGAGGACACACACGTTTTTATTGATTTCTGCCCTGTTCTTGTATATAATGTGTCTTTCGTGCAGTAAGTCTTTCTTTCTTTCTTTATATATGGAGTTTCGAAAAGCTGAGACGCCACGCTACGTCACGCTCCGACGTTACTTTACAAATAGCTTCACGATAACATCACTTTCGCATGTCTAATCGCGTTACGACAGATTATTTTAAAGCAGATTGGCATGTACAGTACGCAACAATATGCACTATATGTTTTCGTAAACGATTATCATTAAGACACAGGGCCCGATCTAGGGGGGGACAAGCTGGGCTAATGCCCAGAGCGGCAAAAATGAAGGACGACAAAAATTGGGAGACGGAGTCCTCAATTTTCTTTCCAGAAAAAAAAATCTTATAAAAATTAATAAATTACTATGCTTGACAGGCCTGACGCTAAAAAATGTTACTTTAGCAGCTGTAAATTATAGGTTTAAAGACGCCTTATAAGTCTTCAAAGATGCGGAAAAAATCTTTGGAACAGCAACCTCATGACTTAAGTATATGGTGTTGTGTAAAGGGCGGCAAATATTATTTATTTTTGCCCGGAGCGGCTAAATAGCTGGATCGGGCCCTGTTAAGACACCGTACTTAGGTACACAAGACATATAACATTGGCATATTTATATACAAACTGCAACATTAAATTGATAAATCGCATTCTCGTTGAATAGTTTTACACTGTATTAAAACGTGCGTGCCGCGTCGCGTCGCGTCTCAGTGTGATCTGACCCTTATTCGAACAGTGCTGATCCCATACGATACCTGTTCCGTGGGGCTATCGTTGCTGCTGAAACCGCCACCCAGTGCGTAGCCCGCCAATCCGCCGGCGGCTAGAGCTCCGACCCCAAGACCGACGGCCGCCCCTGTGCCGAGACCGCGGCGTTGCTGTTGCTGGGGTACATATGTAGTTTCATACTCCTGAAAGGTTTCAGATTTACACACATTTCAGTCAAAGTATACCGCCTCGTATAGCATGATGTTTTGCATTTGACGGCATATGGTGCGGAAACGCGGGGAAGGCCTGTAGGCCATCACTGACAGTCAGCGGAGATGCTATAAGGTGAAACCGACAACTTCGCCATGGCACACCAACGGTCCATTACCCATTGGCAATTTTCCGCCATCGTGCGCCATTGACCTCTATATTATAGACCTCTATATGTAGTGGCCTATTATGGCCGACTGTGTACAGGACCTAAACATTATGGTATTAAGTAACATGCATAAGTTCAAATCATCATCATCGTCATCTCAGCCCTAGGACATCTACTGCTGGACAAAAGGTCTCCCCTCTAATTTTCCAAAAGGACCGGTCACCCTGGATCCACCGTCGATCCACGGCTCTTATCAGGTCGTCAGTCCACCTTGTGGGTGGCCGTCCTACGCTACACTCGAGAACCTTCCGGCCCCAGCGGCCGTCGGCTCTTCGTACCATGTGTCCTGCCCACTGCCACTGCTAATCCGCCGGGTTATGTCGGTAACGTTCGTCTATGGATCTCCTCATTCCTGATTCCATCTCGCTGTATAACCCCGAGCATAGCCCTATCCATAGTTAGTTAAGCAACGTTGAGCTTTTTTATGAGGCACATGGAGACCACGTTTCAGCGCCATATGTCATCACTGACGACACACATTGGTCGAAAACTTTTAAGACCCTGAGGAATTTTGGACGAGAATTATGTCTCGGAGTTTCCCGGACGCTGTTCATCCGGGCTGGATTCGATGTTACATTCAAAGCCCAATCCAATTTAGTATTTTCGACTTCAGGTCTGAATAGGAATTTAAATTAAGCTCTTGCGATACAAGCGTACCTGTACTAGGAGACTAAATTAAAATGATTACCGATTTAAAATTTCTAGTTTCTTACAAACAATATAATCATTCGATCAGTTTTTTTTTTGTTACGTCATTTTGACCTATTTTTTTCTATTCTTTATCTACTTTCAGATTTAACTACTAAGAAACCAATTGGGTAGGGATTATCCATACCTGACATTAGCCTGGATATACAGTGAGTTAGAAAAAGTTTTCTTTGTAAATAACACACCTCGAAAAATACATTATAGACAGATGTTTCTCATCTATATTACTTAAATTTACATTTCCACACTAGCTTGTGACTGAATCATCGTCACTATGGCCTGTATCGTCCTTATCATCATCGTCACTGTGGCCTGTATCGTCCTTATCATCATCGTCACTGTGGCCTGTATCGTCCTTATCATCATCGTCACTGTGGCCTGTATCGTCCTTATCATCATCGTCACTATAGCTTGTATCGTCCTTATCATCGTCACTATAGCTTGTATCGTCCTTATCATTGTCACTGTGATGATCATCATCACTGTGTTCCTTTTTATCGCTGCTTTCTCTCCTATTATCTTTCTCGCTGAGTTCTTTCGTATTATCTTTATCGCTGAGTTCTTTCGTATTATCTTTATCGCTGAGTTCTTTCGTATTATCTTTATCGCTGAGTTCTTTCGTATTATCTTTATCGCTGAGTTCTTTTGTATTATCTTTATCGCTGAGTTCTTTCGTATTACCTTCGTCGCTGCGTTCTTTACTATTATCTTTATCGCTGAGTTCTTTCGTATTATCTTTACCGCTGTGTTCTTTCGTATTATCTTTACCGCTGTGTTCTTTCGTATTATCGTGATCGCAGCGTTCTTTTCTATCATACATTCCACCTTGACCACCACCAGGCGTGTTAACAGTGCATCGACCACAACAAAATCCACCTAAACACCCCAGAAATGTGCTCAGGAAAGTCTTGAAAGTGTCAGACTTGACTGCCTCATTTATTTTATCTCCGTAGCGACTCCCCGGGTTCTCTTTTTCTCTCTCCTTAGAACCTGACTGAGTCTGACTTGACGAGGCGTTAGAATTTCCTGGCTCGTCTGGATGCTTCGCCTCCTTTACTTTCTCTCTGTTGCTACTCTCCGGTTTCTCTTTTTCTCTCGTCTGAGAACCTGATGACTGAGCCTGATCTGACGAGGCATTAGATTTTAATGGCTTGTCTTGATGCTCCGTCTTCTCACTAGTCTTGTTCTCTTCTGGCTTTTTTGACATTCTTTACACAATCTGTAACGAATGCGGATCAAGGACACGGATATATTGGTGCGGATGGAAAATATTTAAAAAAAAATGTAATACATACCGTTGGTATACCTGAAACAAAAAAAGCACGGAGTTAAAACTAAATCGCAATATTTCGTGCTAGTTAGTTACTTATTCTTCAACTAGTGATGCAAGGAAAAGTACTAGCAACCAATGAGCGGGACCTCGAGGCAGATCCCCAGGCTGATACACTCAGGCGTCGAAGAGCCCTTCGATTAGTGGGTATTCGATGGACCGGCCGAGTTTTAGTGGGTATTCCCGGTGATGTCACTTCACCGGGCGAGTCCCACACTCCCCCTCGTCGACGGAAAAGTACTAGCAGAAGAAAGACATCCCGGTTGAAGAATTTAAGGGAGTGTCTTGGTATGAGCCCTTTTCGTGCAGAATCCTTGATTAAGATAGTCCTGATGGTCGTCAACCCTCTTAGAGAAGCGGCACTTTAAGAAGATGTTAAAACTGAGAGAACTTTGACTACCAGTGCTGTTACCCCTACATCTTGTGTCTGGAACGCATTCACGGATTTAGAGCAAATCTAAAAAAAAATTTAATTAACAGTCAGAAAAGAGAGGAGAATTTAAGAATAGAGAGTAGTTTTTTATAAATTCCAGGACCAACCTCCTCGCACTCAGCCAAAAAATTAAAATGATTTCATTATTGTTATTGTTAGGTATTATTATTGTTTTTATTATTTATTTATTTATTTTTGAGCTTTTTAAATATCATCTAATAATAGCATTAATATTTAGTTATGTGCGGCAGGGAACTGGAGAAATGTTTTCAATATTCGTGCAAGCAGTTGTGTTTCTTGACAACAAATAAATTTAAATAAATATTTTTTATTTCATTTGTTAGCGGGTACATGCATGGTGTGTGACCGTGTTTGTGTATTAAAACTAAGGGTTCCTACGGAAGATCAGTGCTGGCCTATGCCAGCAAAATGCTGAGTAGGGACCTTTTTGTAACTTTCTTTCTTGCTGTTACTGTTATTTCTTTTTTCTCTGTGTCTGTTAAATGTATGTTTTATAAGTTACAAATAAATTGATTGATTCATTTGCATATCTCCAGCTCTTGCTTGTCTTTCTAGGCGACGATAGCCCCTCACCAAGAACTGAGTCATCGGTAACATCCATTTCAACAGATAATGGATGTTACTTAAATATATAGAGTAACTTCTTTCGCGTCATAGACAAAAGTATTAGCAAGGCCATAGAAAAGGAAGTAAGTCATATTTATAAGGCAAAATCAGTGACATCTGTTGACATCTAGTGTGGAAAAGGTCCGCCATGATAAGGTTCGGTGGAATAAAAGTCAGTCCCCTGGGAAACTCTGGAATGGTCGTTTCTTTTAATAACCCTTGTGGTTATTGAATTATTTCCTATGGAAGACTGGTACGCAAATGCTTTTGACGAGCCCGTTGGATCAGTGGTTAGGGTGCTTGCCTTAACAGTCTGTTCTAGGGTTCCCGGGTTCGATTCCCGGCAGGGTCAACTTTGAAAAATGAACTTTTCAAATTTGGCTCTGGTCTGGATTTGGAAAGTAGTCGCAGGGCACACTGCGTTTCCGCAGTCATTTGGGCAGTCCGTCTGGCGGCAGTAACCACCCCCTTACAGAACACCACCGTGAAATAACAGCACGTGTGCTCTTGTGTATCGGTGAGTGAGTAAGGGATGCCAGAGCCCATTTCCCTAACCACTCCAAATCCCTTATCCTTAATCCTACTGTAGTCGGCAGCGCACTTGCAGCAGCTTTGGCGTTGATTGTGTGTTATAGGCGACGGTAGCCACCTACCATCAAGTGGACCGTTAGCCTGTCTGCCGAACTTAATATACCTAAAAAAAAGTCAACGAATGCAAAAATATATAACTTTAGGGTAAATAGTGACGGCGGCATGTTTGACGACAGTAACCACCCCCATACAGAAGACCACAACGGTATGTTTGCTTGTTTTGGTGAGTGAATAAGGGATGCCAGAGCCCATTTCCCTCACTCTATCCACTTAGCTCCGATGGGATTATCCTCTCGTAATCCCATATCCTTAATATTCTAAGGTCTACAACGCACTTTCACCACCTACAGAGTTGCTTCTGTTAATAGTAGGCGACGGTAGCCACCTACCATCGAATGGACGGTCAGCCGGTTTGCCAAGCTTTACATTTTAAAAAAATGATGCAATTTGTTTTACCAGCATCTAAAAACTTTTAATACCTACGTCACCCTTTAGTATATTTATAAGCCTTTTTCATTTATATTAACCTTTTTTGCAAAGCTGCTACAAGCCCAAACCCTTATCATGTGCTTTTATTTCAAGGTCTATGATTAAAATATTAGAGAAAACATGACCACTGACTATTTAAAAAATATGGTGACTAAGACATTTAAATCATATCTTGTAAACTTGATGGATTATTAATAACCAAGTTTTTTTATAACACAGTTAATTTTAAATAAATTTAAAAAAAAACTACTTTTACACATTGTTATGTACGTTGCTTCAAAATTGATTTGTGTCATTTTATGAAAGTCGATGCCTATTTCAGAATAGACGCAATTCTTTTCTTCTGCATAAAGGAGGTATGTATGTCTTCAGAGGTTTTACTAGTCTTTATAGCGTCACTCGTTATTACCATATTTAATACCAGCTGTTGCAAGCGACTTCGTCCGCGTCTCTTTATAAAATATTACTCGCTGATAATGTAGCTTTCTATAGGTGAAAGAATTTTTAAAATCGATCCAGTAGTGTTTATTCATTACAAACATACATTTGTTTGGACGGGGGTAAAGGGCGGAGATGGGGGCAGGGTGAGTAGCCTATGTCACTCGCTGATAAGGTAGCTTTCTATAGGTGAAAAAATTTTTAAAATCGATCCAGTAGTCTTCGAGTTTATTTATTACAAACATACATTTGTATGGAGGGGGGGGGGGGGGGGGGCAGAGTGAGTAGCCTATGTCACTCGCTGATAATGTAGCTTTCTATAGGCGAAAGAATTTTTAAAATCGATCCAGTAGTCTTTGAGTTTATTCATTACAAACATACATTTGTTTGGACGGGGGTAAAGGGCGGAGATGGGGGCAGGGTGAGTAGCCTATGTCACTCGCTGATAATGTAGCTTTCTATAGGTGAAAGAATTTTTAAAATCGATCCAGTAGTCTTTGAGTTTATTCATTACAAACATACATTTGTTTGGACGGGGGTAAAGGGCGGAGATGGGGGCAGGGTGAGTAGCCTATGTCACTCGCTGATAATGTAGCTTTCTATAGGAGAAAGAATTTTTAAAATCGGCCCAGTAGACTTTGAGTTTATTCATTACAAACATACATTTGTTTGGATGGGGGTAAAGGGCGGAGGTGGGGGGGGGAGTAGCCTATTTTACTCGCTGATAATTGGTATAAATTCAATCAAACTGTACGATTTTTGCTCACTACAGAGCTTTTCCGTCAGACTCTATACAGCATGCGAGGTGCACGAACGGACACAACTCAGTATTGCATCACAAACGGTTGTTTGAATCACTTACCGTCAAAATTGCTATACACAATATTGATCGTTGATCTACGGGAGCCTTATTAAGGTGGAGACAAACCCTAAATACTAAAAATATCCATTGTTTAATGAAGATGTTACAAGAAATGGACAAGACTAACTTTTTTTGTGGAGTTTCTATTGCTTTAACGAAAATTCCAATTAATACAATTGGTTCTTCACATGTTTAAGTATAATATATATTTTTTTCAAAGCAATTGTCTTGTCCATTTTGAAATTGCTTTGAAAAAAATATATATTATACTTAAACATGTGAAGAACCAATTGTATTAATTGGAATTTTCGTTAAAGCAATAGAAACTCCACAAAAAAAGTTAGAACACAAGAAGAATTTGACTTTTATTGAAAATTCTCTCTAAAACGGCTTATTGCGCGCATATGAATCCTGTACCTATTAATAAGTTAATATCAGATTAAAAAATTGTATTAATAAAAAAAATTATTTTGTGTAATGTTCTAATGGTAAAAACAGAAAAACACCATTTCTAGGCCCGTTGAATTGGATCCGCCGCCAGCGAGTTCTATAGTAAATGTCATTTGCCTCAGTGAAGCCCTTAATAACCATTCTTTCAAAGCGAACGCCTTGCGCGCACCATCGATCAATAAAGATGAGCCTTAAATGAATGTTTCCTTTGGGAGTTGAGTAAGGAAAGAATGCGGAGAGTTTGAATCCAATCTTGAATTAAAAAAAAAAAAATTTTTTTTCTCAATACAGATTTTTATTTAACCATCAATTAACAATTATACATTTTATTTCAATTCTAAATGCAATATATATTAAAAATCAACCATGGATAACGTTTTTTTTTTTTTTTAAATCGTTCCAATAAAACAAGAGCTACAATCAGAGATTCAAGAAAAAATCGAAATCACCTGTAATGGTGGGTATGGATAATCAAAACTATATTACAACCAGAATATATTTAATACTCCTCTACATTGCTAGTCCCCGTAAGTGGCGGCGTTGCCGAGCAAGAGAGACGGCAACTACACATTTTCTCTCACTCGTTGATACTTGACGAGTTATGCGCATGCGTTGCGACAGTAATGGGAGAAGCCAAATCTCTCGCAGCTTATAAGGTAGTTCTCGGACATGCGCACAACGTTCAAAGTCTTCATGAGGGAGACAGACATATATATATGTCTGCGCCTTTCGGTCGTCATCTTTTTCAAGACCCCCACTAGCAATATAGGAGTATTAAGTATATGACAACCAGAGATTTAAATCAATAGATACGCCCTTATCGAGAAACTGCTACATAAGATACTGAAGTCGCAAGGTCCAATATTATTTGAACTCCGAATATCGTGCGCGTGAAGAGTTATATTTATAATGGTCATCACTCATCCGCCATTTTGAACGAATGAATGAGTCGAGTCGATTGGGGCGTATCTCGATTTAAATTTTGGATTCATGCTATATACAAGTCTGGAAATATAATTATCTTCAATTGCAAGTGTTACACTAAGACGTGCAGAGATTAAATCAAATTTGACTTTTTCGTCTCAAATCTCGCTTTAATCATGGAGAAGATCGAGTGTTTGCAGATCGATATTCTGATCACACCATTGACTAAATAGAAATTCAAATGAGAACACAGACTCGATAAAAAATTCCAGCGATTGTGCATCGATTTCCTGATCACACCATAGCATAGACTAAATAGAAAATCAAATGAGAACACAGACTCGATAAAAAAATCTAGTGTAGTGCATCGATTTTCTGATCACACCACAGACTAAATAGAAACGTGCTAGTTTTGACTCTTTCATTTTGTGTTAGTTTAATGTCAAATTTCCACGTCGTCCACGGTTGAAACGAACCGAATCAAATATCAAAAACTTCACGTACTTATAAGCTAAATAGCTTTTCTCTTATTTATAATTTTTTTTATTTAATTTATGTTATTACATGGGGCTGAAAAGTCCCGGGCCTAACACTACGCACAATATTGAGTGATATACCATGTTATTTTAATTTTTGTATTTTTTCAAAATTTTAGTTTCGGAGATGGGGGGGGGGGGGGGGGGGTGATGGTCGGACAGACGGACACACGAGTGATCCTATAAGGGTTCCGTTTTTTTTATTCGGACGTACGGAACCCTAAAAAACAGTGTTTTCTTTGTTAGGCCCGGGACTTTTCAGCCCATGTGTATTTAATAGAATCACAATTTAAAAAAAAAAATTAAAAGGCATAATATATCAGACAGCCGTATGTACAGTCGAAGCAGAGAAAATTATTCTGTAAAATAAAAAAATATTTAAACCCACATGCACAGACTTTAGCAGTCTAGTTGGAATTTTAATATGTTATGTATCTATTTTAGCAACTACTATTACAATCTACTTAATTATCTCTACCACGGGTGGTAGATCAACCTACGAGTGTCAAAACTCTCTGTTCTCGACTGTAACACACGCTGATCATGTAACTATTCACCACTTACACAAAAAAAAAAGTATTAAAATACGCACGAAATAATACTTAACAATTCAATGTTGCCAGCTCTAAATATTCCAAAGAGTTCGCAATCACGCGATGAGAATCGAAAAGAGACAGACACACACTTTCTGTCATTTTCTTCAATCGACAGCTTTGACAGCTCTGTCTGACAGAGCTTAAAATATTGCTCAAAAATGAAAAAGAAATTCTGCTTAAAATTAACTTAGGATGGCATCAGTCTCATCAATTATGATTAGTCCACTGAAAAGTTGCATTACATTTGGCCTGATTTGAAATATCATGCCAGTGCGCCTGACCGCCATTTTGGTGACGTCATCACGCGACACACACTCAGTACGGTCAGTTTTGCCAGCTGCATTTTTATCTACGGATGACGTCACGCGAAGGCTATTGCGCATTAGCAATTTGCGAGGATTATAACTAAGCTTATTAATATAACCTTGAACTGGTTCAGCTCCTTTAATATTAATTATAAATTTATGATATTCATCGTTTGAATCACAACACCATTCTGAATACCTATTGTTTTTAGTGGCACCTGTTTGTAGGCAGCGTATTAAAATTTTACATTAAGGCGAGTCCAGACTATGTAACGAAATCTTCTTCTCTATTATATAAAAATGAATCCCCACTTCCCTTGGTAACGGCATCACGCGTGAACGGGTAGACCGATTTTAATTCGTTTTTCACTAATGGAAAGAGGGATAAACGGGGAATGTTCATATATATATATAAAAATTGCATCTCGGGTGAAGCCGGGGGGCGGAACGCTAGTCTATATATAAAAATGAATCCCCATTTCCCTTGGTCACGGCATCACGCGTGAACGGGTAGACCGATTTTAATTCGATTTTCACTAATGGAAAGAGGGATAAACGGGGAATGTTCATATATATATAAACATTGCATCCCGGGCGAAGCCGGGGGCGGAACGCTAGTCTATATATAAAAATGAATCCCCATTTCCCTTGGTCACGGCATCACGCGTGAACGGGTAGACCGATTTTAATTCGGTTTTGAGTGATGGAAAGAGAGATAAACGGGGAATGTTCATATATATAAAAATTGCATCCCGGGCGAAGCCAGGGGGCGCAACGCTAGTATATTATAAAACATATATTTATATAGCATATTTGTTAATAAAACAATTATATATAACATTTGAGCATGAGTCACGTCATCACGTGTACTCCTGTGGCTCTAGCATGAGTTTACGATACTACACTCGCTAGCGAGAGCGTAAAACATTTATATGGAAAATTGTCAATTTGACAGTTCACGATTTCCCATACAAAAGTTTTACGTTCTCGCTAGTGAGTGTAGAATTGGTGTAGTATCGTAAACTCATACTAGAGCCTCTGATGTGAGCCGAGACAGTTGTAGACATGTTAGATACATATAACATTTATATATTGCCCAATTATTTAAATATGTTTATTAATATTAAACTTTTATTTCGTGGACCTGTTATAAAACAAAACATGTTTATTATATTATTTAATCTGGACGCATCTTTATGTAGCAATTTTTAATTTTTAAAGTGTTATCAACATTGTTTATTCTGCCATCCTAAAAGAAATAGGTGTATAATGAAAAAAAAATTAAAAAAAAAATGCCAAAAAAAATAACAAATCTCACAACTCAGTGACTCTAAACTCTTTGTTTACAAAGAATATGTATATAAAAATCAACATCAGCTATGTAAAGACGTAAAAAAATTGCACAAACGCAAGTAAGAAATGCTAACTAGGAAACAAAAAAATTAACAAATATTAGAACAAAGAAAAAAAAAAGTTAATGAATTATAAAGTCCGATCGTTACACGGGGAATCACCGATCGCACCCTGTTTTACAAGGCACCTGAAAGAAACAAATAATATATTATTAATAATAACAATAATTTGTCGCAAATAAATATTCACAAGTAATTAAAAAAAAAAAAAACCAAAATTTTTAAATGCAAAGTAAGTTTTTTTGATTGTATGTATGTTTGTTACATGCTTTCACGCCTTAACTTAAGTATATTTTTCGAAATTAAGTCAAATGATTTTTTTGTAGTACTGTCGCAAAAAAATCTCCAAACTGACTAATTTATAAAAAACGCATGAAAAGCGAGATTTCCTTGCACTACTGAATTCACTTAAATCTGCCGTCTAAAACTTAGTTTCTGACGCAATGCAAACACTTATTTGCAAGGACTCAGCGTTGCAACTGCAATCGCAATTAAATTAATTAATTAAATGTAAAAAATATATATATAATTAAAATATATTGCAGTTTTTTTGTAGCTGCTATATTTTTTTTTTGGTATGCCATCACATCATAGTAACGTTGTCTCGGGTGAGCCCGGGAAAGGGCGCGCGCGCCAAGCATGATTGTGAAATTAGCCATTTGGTCGTAACAAAATTAGTAAGGATCGAAAAATTGATCAGGAAAAGCCTTGAAAATCGGTCCAATCCGCCATAGAATTAAATAGCAAAGCGGTGCTTAATCACAAAAAAACCTCCGCTTTATTTTATCGCTAATTTCACAATCCCGCTTGGCGCGCGCGCAGGTCAGCCGAGGTTTCCCAATGCAACGGCCCGCGTCATTCCCCGGGTTCACCCGAGACAACCTTACTATCGCTGTCGCATTCACACCACACGGTAGTGATGGCATACTAAAAAATATAGCAGCTACAAAGAAAGCAATATGTACAACTAAATTTAACTAAACTAAAAAGTACATATATTTTAATTATATATATATTTTTAAATTAATTAATTAATTTCATTGCGATTGCACTTGCAATGCTGAGTTTTAGCAAATAACAGTGTTATTACAAAAAAAATACTAAACTATGTCTCAACACGTGTTTTGTCAAACAGCGTCTAATGACATTTGTGTACAATTTCACAGTTTAAACCCTGTCTCAAATAATGTTTAACCTTCGCTATTACAAAATCGTGTTTGTCCTTTGACTAACCAAAACATCGATAGGCAACCTATAGGTAACCAAATGTTGCTATTTTAAAATTATAAAATAGCAAATAGTAACAATAAAATAGCAACATTACAAAACGTTCGCTCAACTTCATTTGGTTCAATCAGAAACGTTCCTTTCTATGCAAATTTGTTATGTGCCAATAGAATATCCCTACGCAGAAAAATATTTTAAAATTATCTATATATAAATAAAACAGTGCCGTGTGTGATTATAAATTAATTATTGCTCTAAATACACCGCCATAAGTATGTTTTGGAACCAAAACTTACGTATATAATGAGTACATTGTACACATAGAACAGTGATCGGTTGAAAGAATGGACTTGTCAATCGTCATTACTCATTGTCAAATGAGTATAATATAAATAAAAATTATTTCAAGTAATATGGAAAAAAAGGACAATTGCAATATTAAAATAAAAATTCGTGAACGTGAAGAAAATTGGGTTCAAGAGTAAAAGGTAAAACAACCCGATATTTTATCATAATCATAACCACAGCACTAAATACAACTTGCGAAAATTAGAGACAAAGCAGTTTAGACTAACTTTGAGGCTTCGACAAGTATTTAAATATGAAAAGTATTATTTAAACCGTGCCTAACTCTAACTGCTTAAACACGCTTTTGTAATAAAAATTTTTTTAGACACATGTTCAATGTCTGTTTATCTTTTTTGTAATAACGCTCTAAATGTTTGCATTGCGTCAAAAACTATGATTTAGACGGCAGATTTAAGTGAATTCATTACTGCAACGAAATCTCGCTTTTCATGAGTTTTTTATAAATTAGTCAGTTATGGGGATTTTTTGCGACAGTACTACAAAAAAAATCATTTGACGTAATTTCGAAAAACATAAATCAGTTAACACTGTTAATTAATTATTGAAAATGTTTACATATTTATTAAAGCTCAACTTGACAATTTGGAACAGTTTTACTTTAAATCGACTACAGATGGCGCTAAATGAAATATTTTGCTAAATAACTTGCTTCTAAATAGAGAATTTATGGAACCATCTTTGGAAAATAGCAATTGGTTCAAAATTAATTACGAATTTGACATTTTAAAACAATAAATGCATTAAAGTCCTTAATTGAGCCCTAATAACGGTAGAAGTTGCAAAACTGAGTCCTCGCGAACTAGTGTGTGAATAATAACTGCGATAAAAACGTGTACTGATTTGAGCCTAAGATGATTGGTTAATAAAATATATATAATGTTAAGATTTTTAGGACGTTGGGTTTCGATGTTTTTAATTGTTTAAGGTTTTTCAAATTCTAATCCTTACAAATAGAAGTCACTATCCGTATTTATCTGTCTGTCTGTATATCCGCTAATTCCTCTTAAAACCGCGCAACGATTTTTGACGTGGTTTTCACTAATGGAAGAAGCGTTAAACGAGGAAGGCTTTTCTACATAATTTGCAGAAAAAACATTGCACACGTGCTAAGCCGAGAGCGGGTCACTAGTGTTGTAAAAAACTAACATTCTAACTCATGCCCGCCTCGTAACAAGTCACCTTTTAAAAAAATCGGTTCAGTGACTTAGTAGTAAAACTACAAATACCCAGTTTAGATAATCCCAACTTGATGACATTTCTTTTATGTCAAGGTCGGCAGAGAGGCTGACAGTCCACTTGAAGGTAGGTGGCTACCATCAAGTGGACCGTCAAGACGTGCTGCCCAAAATGGCAGCGAAACGCAGTGTACCCTGCCATTACTTTCCAGATCCATACCAGAGCCAACTTTGAAAAGTTCATTTCCAAATTTGACCGTGCCGGGAATCGAACCCAGGTTTGTTTAACACGGTTTGCCCGCAGCTTCGCTCGCGACAATAACCAAAAACTATTTCTAGTGTGACATTTACGTGTGTCGTGGCATTTACGCCACCTAGTCTAACAATGGAGAATAAATTCTAAACAGATGCAACGCACGATTTACTTCGAAAATTTAACTCTGAAATAAGATTTCATATTTAAAAAAAAAAAAAAACAATTTTCTACCTCCAAACAATTTAAACTAATACATTTAAATTTATAACACTTTAACAAAATACATTTAATTTGCAATACATAATTCGCATTAAAAAAATATTCAAAATATAATATAATAATAATAAAAATACTACCTAAGATGCTGCATCAGCCCGCTACAAACAACTCAGTAGAAGCCTGTGACAATAGAAAACAAAAAACAAATTATTGCTAATAGTAATCGCAAAAAAACATTGCATTTTTAATTTACTAAATTAAATAGATTTATTTAAACTTATAATAAAAATTATACAGAAAGACATTTTAGTTGCATTTTAGCGTTAATATAAAATAGCAAAAGTACATCTTATAGATTTATCTCAATAGAACTAAATAAGATTCTAAAGCGAAACTATTTAGTTGAGCACGAACAAACATTGTAAGCATTTAGCTTTATTTAAGTTGCGAAAAGCACTCATATATAACCAAAAACATTAATACATAGAGAAATTGATATACAATACGAAAGCCATTGAACGTGTGTATCTTGTATGATTGGGGAAAATCTTCTTGGGCTCTGGCGATATCACGTGTCAAATATGCGCAGTAACCGATTTTGGGACTGTTTTTGAGGTATTGCGACGCAGGGAATGAGCGAGACGCAATGATAACATTTGCACTTTTTTTTTCTTCGGGGATTCCCACGTACTTTTGTGCGGGCCAGTCACTCGATGTATGCAGTTTATTTAGTACGCGATACTTTTAGGCTGCGATTACGAAACGAGCGACGAGAGCGGAGCGGGACCAGAGACAAACATAAATGTATGGAACTTAGGCTCGAATTATATGCGTCCACGACACCGAACAGCCGGGCCGCTCTGCTCTGTATTTGTGTCGCGCCGAGCGGCCGCGCCGCTGCTCATATAATTCGACGCAGTTTCATACAATTTCAACAGCGGAGCGGCCCGGCCGCTCGGTCGCACGGATGCATATAATTCGTGCCTAAAGATACTGACAGACATGCTCATAAAAAGCATGCTCACTAGCATGCTTATTGGTGGCAGATGTGATCAGTTGCCTTTTTATGAGCATGTCTGTCAGTAACTTTAAGCTTGATTGTTTCGAACAACGGCGGCGCGGGCGACCAGAGACAGGGCGCCAAGAGCGGGCGGCGGATTGAGCGATATCTCAAATCAGTATGTGTTTGTCGCTCGCGCCCACTCCACCGCGCCCCGCTCCGTTCGTTTCGTAACCCCAGCCTTAGACTCTCGTGTGTGTTAATCATTGCTGATAGATGAAAAATTACACCGAGGACTGTCCCTCGTATACGGAGGCCCTAAGTTTTATATGAGTTGCGATTACCAATCATATAATATTATAATCAACAACAAAATCACGTAAAAAAAAAGAAAAAAAAATCGAATCACATTATAGAAAGCATTAATACTAGAATATAATAAGTTATATATCTACATGAATTACAGATAGAACATATCACATTAACATACAACTAAATCAATACAAAAATGAATAGTGACATGCAGCTTGTTGCATTCAATCGTCTCTTACGAAACCCAGTGTGTCCCGCCACTAAAATTGATAAGAGACTCTTATACAACTATTAGCCATATAAGAGATCCTTATACAACCTTCTAACTACTAAACCAGCATCCCTTCAATGCTAAAGCTTTTTAGGTGCATTTATTTTTTATTTGAAAACAAACAAGGCCTTAAACAGGACCATGCTTAAATAGATCTGTACAAAAATCAGAGGTGCAGTCGACGATGCAAAAAGGGAAGAAAAAATGACAGGTGTGAATGGGCTCTGGCATCGTTCGTTCGCCTACAATACATTCAGTCTTACTTTAATTGATTGAATCCAGTCGCTCAAATTGTTACCGTAACAAATTATAAGACACTCTTTGGCCGTAGAGTATTTGGAGTAAGTAAAATAATCATTTTATTTTTTATTTATTAAATATAAGAAAAAAAGTACCCAAAATTATATTACACTTTTGACTTTATATATATCGCATATAGAAATAATACATATAACAAATATTGTTAATGTAATTTATAGATAATAGATGGCGGTAGGTGTGTGTTGAATTATTTATTTCAATCTCGACTCTAAAAAGTGTCTAAGTGTCGCACATCCTATCGAGGACACGAGAATGCAGTGTCTCGTCCGTGGTCATTAAGACGAATTATAATGTAATCATTATAATGTATAGTGATGAAATAGGAAAAAATATGAGTCACATATTACGAGCATCTGGTACACACGTTACTAATTTTTGTTATCCTGGAGCAAATTATATACAAATTATGGATCGTATTATAAATATGGAACATACTCCTGATACTACACTGATCATTTTCATCGGGAGAAGGGGAAATGCAAATTCAGGGCACATAAAGAAATACTTTGACAAATTGTTAAATCTAAATGTCAAAAATATAATTATGTTTGCCTTTCCCTATAGTAAATTATTGACATCTGAGGAAAACAATTACAGATATAAATGCAATTTAAAATTGCACACTTTGTCACTTTATAATAATAAGTATAGAATAATTGACAGTAACACATTTAGTTACAGCAAATTTTTTTAATTTTTCAATAAATAATTATAATATTTCTAATTATTACAGACGTAATATAGCTAGTTCGCTACTATATTGTATTGATAACGATACCATTCCAGTGGAACGGTATAATGTAGATTTAAGATCCATCTCAACTATTGCTGCTTCTTTTGAACAGCCATATGTTGACTTAAGTTCGACTTTAACCATGGCGGTTTCTATTGAACAGCCATGTATTGACAGGACTGTCTCTATTGGACAGTCAAATTTAATACATTGTAACACAATTACATGTATGGGCTCCGATCCGCTTAATTTAAATTAACATCCCAGACAATGGAGGAACCCTCTTGCAGTCTCTCTTTAGTACACCAAAATATACAAGGCTTAACAGGAAAAGAACTTGAGGTAGACTTGTTTTTGAATCATTATAATATTGATATTTTGTGTGTTACAGAGCATTGGCTAAATAATTATCAATACATGTACAGTTTCAGTAACCACCAGGTTGTGAGCTCTTTTAATAGAAAAAATATGATGAGAGGAGGTTCTTTGATTATTATTAAGAAGCAGTCTAAATGTAAGGAAAGGAAAGATATTATGCATCTATCTGTAGAGGGGGTTGCTGAACTGTCATGTATTGAATTGGAGCAGACTATAGTAGTATGCGTATACAGGCCCCCTAGCGCACCTTTTGATAGCTTTTTAAAGATCATGGAGAGTGTATTGTTAAGGGTATGCACATCCCATAGGGGTGTCGTAATTTGTGGAGACTTTAATGTTAACATATTAGATGGTTCTGCGATCACTATTAATTTTGTAAATCTATTTAGATCCTTTAACTTATACAATGTTTTCTTTGAACCGACAAGGATAACTGCCACAAGTGGTTCCTGTATTGATAACATATTTTGTAATGTGAAATCATATAAGAAATCAGTCCTGAATGTTCTAGACTCTGACCACTGTGGTTTGTTTGTGTCATTACATTCAAATATAAGTCAGTCTCAAAGAAAGCACGTTAATTTTATTCCAATTACTCAAAATCGCATTCAAAAATTTAGGACTAACTTAAATAATAAATTGCCTGGGTTGCCTTATCATGATAGTCTTAATGAAATGTATGACTCTTTATTTAAATTAATTAGTGATGAATTTAGTAAAGTCTTTACCAAAAAATCTCATTTAGTTAGCAATTTTATGGCATTTAATGAGTGGGCAACTCATGGCATCTACACAAGTAGAAATAGGCTTTATGAGTTGTATGGTCAGAAACAGTATAATCATAATCCAGAGTTTAGAGAATATGTAAAAAAATATTCAAAATTGTTTAAAAAAGTCTGTTACATGGCAAAATCTATTCATGTAAAAAACAAAATTATGAGTGCGACAAATAAAATAAAAACAACATGGAACATCATTAACAGGGAAACTGGAAGAAATAAAATTCATAAAGACAGCTTTCATTTAAAAATAAATGATCAGGACATTAAGGCAGATATGGATGTGGCGACAGAGTTTGAAAATTTCTTTTCCAGTATTCCTGCTAACCTTACTCGGACACTAAACTCATCGTCAATTGCTGCTGAAAATCTACTTAAACAGAATGTAAAAGAGTGTGATACAGCGTTTGAATTTACATTTGTTGGCCCAGGTGACATTGTAAAATTCTTTAAGACAATTGTAATAAAAAAAACTGTAGATCTTTGGGGCATGTCAGTGAAAACAGTGGCCTCTGTAATAAATATTATTGCACCTCATTTAGCAACTGTGTTCAATTGCTGTGTTACATGTGGCGAATTTCCTAATCTAATGAAAATTAGTAGGGTTGTGCCTTTATTTAAGTCAAATGATGCAACTAATCCCGCTAATTATAGACCGATTTCAATACTTCCGACCCTTAGTAAAATTTTTGAAAAAATTATTTTGAGTCAATTGCTTAAACATTTCAATGATCATAATTTACTTTTTAATAAACAATTTGGTTTCACTAAGGGGCGTTCTACTACGGACGCTGGTGTTGAACTATTGAAAAACATATTTGAGGCTTGGGAAAACTCGCAGGATGCTCTTGGTATTTTTTGCGATTTGTCCAAAGCCTTTGACTGTGTCCAGCACGACACTTTAATAAGGAAATTGTGCCACTATGGAATTAAGAATAAGGCTCTCGATCTTCTGACTTCTTATCTCAGCCATAGAATTCAGAAGGTTGATGTTAATGGTAGGAAATCTCTGGGTTCTCTAGTTAAAATGGGCGTCCCTCAAGGATCGATTCTCGGTCCGTTTTTATTCCTAGTTTATATTAATGATTTACCTCATTCTGTGAGTAAACACAATATTGTATTATTTGCGATGACACATCATTAATATTTAAGGTTAAAAGGCAACTTGGGTGCTATAATGAGGTAAATTATGTACTTTCTAACGTAGTGCATTGGTTTAGTGTTAATAATCTCCTTTTAAATGCCACGAAAACTAAACTTGTTAAATTCAGTACCCCGAATGTTAAAAATATTGGAACGAATGTGATTTTGGGTAGTGAGAAATTGGAGCCCGTGGAATCGACAGTATTTTTAGGTATTACCGTAGATTCTAAATTACAATGGGCTCCACATATTGAGAAACTAAGTAAAAGACTTAGCTCTGTGGTTTATGCAGTTAAGCAGATTCGACGCCTAACGGATGTCGAAACAGCTAGGATTGTATATTTTAGTTGCTTTCACAGTGTAATGAGTTATGGGATCCTTCTTTGGGGTGGCGCTGCGGACATAAATACTATTTTCATTTTACAAAAAAGGGCCATTAGAGCCATCTATCAACTAGATTCGCAGTCTTCCCTCAGAGAAAAGTTCAAAGAAATTAAGATTTTAACTGTTACATGTCAGTATATTTATGAAAATTTAATTTACGCGCATAAAAATATTAGTCAATTTAATAAAAAATGTGATGTACACAATATAGGTACTAGGTTTAAAAATAATTTAGATTTACATAAGACGCGACTCCACAAAATAAGTAATTCTTTTATGGGTCAGTGTATACGGTTTTATAATAAACTGCCTGAGATGATCAGAACCTTATCTATAAATAAATTTAAAGTTGTGATTAAAACCAAACTCCTCTCGAAAGGCTATTATAAGGTTACTGATTATTTAAGTGACAATGAAGCCTGGAATTAAAGCCTGGATTCGGAGCTCATACTATGCTTAGTATTGTATATTTACTTTAGGTATTAAGTGTATGATTATAATTATTGTAATTTTTTTATATTGTAAAGATGACAAAAAGAATAGTATCCTGAGTTTCTTTCGGGGTTTCTTCTCAGGATCGTCATCTTGGCTTTTTTTCCGAAACCCTGGTAAATTTAAATTTAACTGGTAATTCGAAATGACGATCATAAGAGTTTCTTGGAGAAACCTAATTGATAAATAAATATTTTGATTTTGATTTGATTTTTGAAATATAAAAATTAAATATGACTCCTACCAGGGCTCGGTTGTTTCATTTCAAAAGTACTTACTCAAACCCGAGCAAATCACCATTCAGGAGGTGGGGTTCTTTCCTCATATAATAATATAAAAAAGTCGCCGTCTGTTTCTCCACTAACTTCACCTTAGCAGCATGTCGCTTAGCAGGAGCAATTTTTGTATGCTATCTAGGGCGCTAACGGGGCACTGCCGCCTCAATGGGCACCTTAAAGTAATGGGGCTCACTAGTACGGGAGAGTGTCGCTTCTGCCATGAGGCAGAAGAAACACCAATGCATATCCTGTGCGAGTGTGGCCCTCTGATGCACAAGCGCAGTCACATCCTAGGAAGCCACACGATAGCTTGTGAAGATGTAAAGAATGCCTCTATCAAAAAAGTACTACAGTTCCTTAACGTGGTAGGTATAGGTAGAGAGCTTTAGTTCATGTGGCGATCACAATATTTCAGCAATGGACGAAGTGATACTGGTACTCTAGCAGATAGAAAAAGCCACTAAGACAAGATAAGATAACTTCACCTGAACCGCCCAAACGAATTTTGATATGGTTTCACTAATAAAAAAGCGAAAAACGAGGAAGGTTTGTGTATTTTGCAGAAATAAATTGCATTAGTGTTGTTCGACGAATGCCTTTTTTTAAAAAAAAAGACAATTTAATTCTTAATTTAAAACATAATTTAATTTAAATATTGATTAAACTAAAAAAAGAACAAAGGTTTGAATTGCGGACAATGAAAACGGTCTAACCGCTAGGTTGGGTTTACTCCCACCAGTGGAGAGCCTGGGATATTTTTTTATCTGGGATGTTTTATCAGCGTCTCCACTTATATTTTTATTCGCTTGGACTGAGTACATTCAAGACATAAAGTGCTAACGATATTCAAATGAATCGAATGTAACGCTCTGTTCTAGGGTTCCTGGGTCCTGGCAGAGTCAACTTGAAAATGAACTTTTCAAATTTGGCTCTGGTCTGGATCTGGAAAGTAGTGGCAGGGAACACTGCGTTTTGCAGTCATTTGGGCAGCCCGTCTGGCGGCAGTAACCAGACTTTTTGCCATGTTGTAGGTAGTGATATGATCCCATTGCTGTAGAAATTTTGGGACTTTTGATTAAAAAAACGCGACAAGTAGTTTTGGGAGTCCTCTCTTGGTGTGACCTGACACTGCCTAAAGAATTCTGAAGAGACCGAAACAGGTGGAAATCTGAAGGCGCAGGGTCAGAGCTATATGGCGGATGGATTAACCCCTCTTACAGAAGAGCAGCGTGAAATAACAGCAAGTGTGCTGTTGTGTTTTGGTGAGTAAGTAAAGGGATGCCAGAGCCCATTTCCCTATCCCCTCGCAATCCCTTATCCTTAATGGACGAACTAATCCGTCATCCATGGACGAGTCATCCTCTACAAAAAGTGGGTGCTAAAATTTAAAAAAAAATGGTACAACAGGCAAAAGCACAAGTTAAAAATTGTTAGTAATGTTAGAAGCAGAAGAAAAAAGCATAAAAAGTGGAATGGTTGTCTGCTGTAAACAGACTCGTTTAAGGTCGGCGCACAATGTCTCACTGTCGAAGCGCATCGAAGCGTCAATCTAAAAACAATTACTGACCAATACAAAATCCGCCCTAAATTGTGGAGATAGGAGTTCATATGCCATGTAAACTTTTAGATTGAACCCGTATTGCGCCGACCCATAGTGTATAATCACAGCAATTTGCTAATACGTCATCCGCAATAAAAACTCCCCGGCCAGTGTTGCTAACGATACGGGGTGTGTCACGAAATTACGTCACCAAAATGGCGTGCAAGCGTATATTCAAAGATTTACCGTGGATATAAAAAAATACTCGCTTCCGTCCACACAAAAAAAAATATCCTGCATTATAAAGGCCGGTTTAGATTTCAATAAGTACAGTAGCGAGTTAATAAATCAGTCAGTTAAGTAATAAGTAGTGTTCAAACGTAGGGCGAGTCAGTTAGTCATAAGTTTATTTATTTTTATTCTTTTTAATTTTAAGATCGGCAGACAGGCTGACGGTCCACTTGATGGTAGGTGGCTACCGTCGCCTATAACACAAGCAACGCCAAAGCTGCTGCAAGTGCGCTGCCGACTACAGTTGCCTGAACAAGAAGACGACTAGTCGTGTCAATGGTTGTTTTACTTGACTCAAAGAGGATTTGGGCCTCCAAAACAGCTGTTTAATCCTTCATCCATTAATTTTTTTTTAAATTCCAGACTATCCAGACAATTCCATTTCGATCTTTTTCGATTTTCGATATACAGTTGAATCCGTTTATAATGACATCGAAAGGAATTGACAAACACGTCATAATAAGCGGACGTCATACAAAGCGTTTTGTGAAAAAAAAAAAAACCTTTTTTATGTAAATATGTATGTACTAAGTATTTTAATAGAGAAACAAAGTAACTACATATGTATACATACATATTAGATCAAAATAAAAATTGCACGTAATAAGTACATTGTATATGGTATCTTCTATGTAGTTTGCATCAACCTTAGCTAGAAGAGAATTTCGTGCGTGTCTATTTGGTGTCTATGGATGGTAGTTTGGTGGTGTGATTCCGATTCCATTCCAGAAAGTAGTATATTCTTTGATCTGTGTGCGAAGTGAGAGTTTGCCTCGATCAAAGAGTATATAATCACTACGTTTAGCCTCGATCAAACGCATCGAACGCGTAAACGTGACTTTGTATGGGATTGAAGCAGCGCCATCTAGTATATTATATTTATCTATGAGCGCCATCTAGTTGGCTTCATAAAAATTCTACTACATTGAAAAGAATCATGTCGGTCATTATAACCGGACATAATTTATTAAAAATGGGTCATAATAAACGACACGTCACTGTAAGGGAAGTCATTATATCCGACTTTTTTATAAAGAATTTTATATGAAAACCAAACTTCGTAGTGTAATTACGTCATAATAATCGGTTGGTCAATATAGGCGGAGTCATAATAAACGGATTCAACTGTATATATACAATTGGCATTGAGATAGATCCCGAAGTCATCGGACCTAGCACCAGAAAATACTGTCAAAACCAAGATAATATGTATATTATACTGTGCTGAATTAACTTGATCCAATTCGCCATTTTGATTTTGCTAGACACGTACGTACCTTTATTTATTTTTATAGATCTATGATCATGAGTATATTATGGAAAACTTAATAACCGATACTCGTTTGCAAAACCTACAGTCAACATAGTATAAGACTAAGATAGGTATATAATATATATTAAGATAAGATAATTAAGATATATTAATAAATAAATATATACACTACTTACCTGCGTCAAAATTGTTTTAGTCAATTAATCACTTCACTCGCGTTCAAATAAACATACGCAGCGAAAATTTGTTCGTGCGAAGCGAAGCGAATTTAGCGAAAACTTTAGATTGGCCTTTTCAAAATTTAAATTTTACTTGTTGACATTATAACATCGAAACAGGGCTTACGAAAATGAATAATAACATTTTATATGTCGATTTAAGGTCCCAAGTTACTTTTTTTTTAAGGTCCCAAGATACAAGTACTGCCATGAGTGCCGATCTCCACCAAGGCTGGGAGTTGAGCGAAGATGTTTCGTTACACAGGTTATTGAGGGCGTGAGAAATTTATTATTTGATACTAATTTAATTTGTTGCATCAACCAACGGGGGTAACAATGATAAGATTTATTACTAGCCGGTGCCCGCGACTTAGTCTGCGTTGAAAAATAGGATAGTCCTCTAGGATATAACAAATAGGATAATTTTCTGGGGTAATCCTATATGTTAATCCTGTTAATAAACTATCTGCGTTTCTAATTTCATCCATTTTACGTGGAAGAGTAACAGACATCAAAATCAAAATATTTATTTATCAATTAGGTTTCTCCAAGAAACTCTTATGATCGTCATTTAGAATTACCAGTTAAATTTAAATTTACCAGGGTTTCGGAAGAAAGCCAAGATGACGATCCTGAGAAGAAACCCCGAAAGAAAGAAATCTCAGAGGTTCCAGATTCGATTCTCTGCTAGGTCTATTTTGGAAATTAACTTTTCAAAGTTCGCTTCCCGCTTTTAAATTATTGCAGAGCACTCTGCGTTACACCGTCACTTGCCGTCTGGCGGCAGTAACCGCCCCCATACACAAGATCATTGTGAAATAACAGCATATATGCGGTTTAGTGGCTCGTATGTGCTAGCGGGGAGAAACAGAAAGAAGAAAAATGGCAGCGACTTTATTTTTATATGTGTGGAATTGTTTCGCGAACCACCTTTCCACCGTAACCCCTTTGGGGGTCGAGACCCCCACTTTGAGAAACGATGATATTTATTTATTTATTTATTTATTTATTTAGATACACCAACAGCATACATGTTGCACATTCTCTATATAATGAGTCACAGAGCATCTCGGCAGACACGCATGCCAAATTTTTTTTTTTTTTTTTTTTTTTTTTTTTTTTTTTTTTATTATAGATGGGTTTGCTCTTGACCAGCATCTATCCATGTAGGAAGGATCAGGCCGAAGATGGAGCGAGCTCACCCAGAAGATGCCTATTCACTCGAACCTTGAAAAGGCGTACAGGCGTACACAACATTAAACACAAACAAGAACGGTAACAAAATAATACACGATCAACTTATATAAGAATTGGATGACAGAACATTGTCAACGATGCCAATAGCATTGATTTCTGTTTACTTATATGATTTATTTATTTTATTTTTAAATGATCTAACGGTGTCCGAGAAGACATCGGATTAAACTGTAAACTGTATTAACTGTATTAAAGTTTTGTGTATTAAACTTACACCAAAACTTTTGATCCATGGAAAAGGACATCGAGTCCTTAATATTAAATTTTTTTAACAAAAAAAAATCTTCGCTAAATTCGTTTCGCTTCGCTCGCTTCTTTAAGCGTAAACAAACTCGTATACAATTGTCAATTTTACCAAAACTCTTCATTACAAGCCAATAATATTAAGCAGTTTTATAGAAGCACCATGCATTTTTTACAACATATGTACCAGTAGTGGCTACACCTTCATTCATAAATTATCTTTATACAAATCGGTGTAGAACTTATCCCAAATAATTGATCATTAAATTTGATAAAAATATTTTCTATAAGACTCCAGTTATATTTCAAAACAATTTAACCAGCTTTAAATTAAAAATTGACCTAAACACTTAACCTCAACACAGAATAGTCGAAGCCCAAAACTACGTAAACCCATAATGGTTCAAGCCCAAAACTACGTAAACCCATAATGGCCCAAGCCCAAAATTATGTAAACCCATAATGACTCAAGCCCAAAACTACGTAAACGCATAAAGGCCCAAGCCCAAAACTACGTAAACCCATAATTACGTAAACTCATATTGGCCAAAGCCCAAAATTACGTAAACGCATAATGGCCCAAGCCCAAAACTACATAAACCCATAATGGCCCAACCCGAAACTACGTAAATTCATAATGACCCAAGCCCAAAACTACGTAAACTCATATTGGCCAAAGCCCAAAATTACGTAAACCCATAATGGCCCAAGCACAAGACTATGTAAACTCATCACGGCCAAAGCCCAAAACTACGTAAACCCATAATGACCCAAGCCCAAAATTATGTAAACCCATATTGGCTGAGGCACAAAACCATCTAAAACCATAATGGCCGAGGCGCAAAACGAGCTATAACCATGTATAACACATGTACAACACATTTTCCTGTTTCTGTCTAAAATTATACAAACAAAACAGGTTAGTTTGTTAGTTTATTAATAATATTCCACCGCCCACTTGATGGTAGGTCGCTACCGTCGCCTATAAATAAAACTAATGCCAAGGTGATGCAAGTGCACAGCAGACTCCAATAGGATAAAGATGGGAATATGGGATTGGGCTCTGTCTGCCGTGTACAGGTGCTAAATTTTAGCGGTGTACATTATCATTCGAAATTGAACTTTATAACCATAGGAGGAAGACAATTTAAAAAAAAAAAACACTTGTCATTTATGATCTGCCAGTTATTTCACTTCAGTTAACTTAAGTAGAATTAGACTTACCCTGCGGTGCACCATAACCGGGAGCTCCATAGGCCGGAGGCGGAGCCCCGTAGCTGCCATAAGCTGGTGCCTCTGACTGAAAATCAAAAACAAGATTTTATAAGCAAAGTTTAACAACACTCCATGGGTTAGGTATAAAAGTGCACTTCTGATCTTAGCGACAGCAACAGTGACCAGCAACCGCCACATATGAATTAATATTGCTTTTTGCCGACGATATGAAAATATTAAAAATAAAATCAATAGTACGAAAGATCAACGGGACCTCCGAGCGGATTTGATTAGGTTCTCCTCCTATTGCTTATTAAATAAGTTGGAACTCAATATCGATAAGTGTTCTTATGCTATATACACAACAAAGAAAAATACGTCTATCCACAGATACCTTTTATGCGATCGATTCTTACAAAGGGTACACATTGTTCGGGATTTGGGTATTATATACATCATCCCGGAAACCCACAACTCATATGGATACCGGCCGAGAAAACCTACATTCTACTATTATATACGACGACCGTATAGTTTTTGATAAGCACATTGATACTGTTATATCTAAAGCCAATAAAGCCTTAGGCTTGATGATGCGAACATGTGCTAACATCAGCAATATCAAAGCACTAAAAATTTTATACTGTGCCTTGGTACACAGCCACCTAGAGTATGCATCTCAAATATGGAGTCCGCAATATCAAACGTATATATCGCGTATTGTCTTGATCTTCATTCTCTTTTCCGGAAGCATGAGCAGTGATATTGGTCAGACGACTAAGAGATAAGCACAAGCGCAGTCACATCCTAGGAAGCCACACAATGGCTTGTGAAGATGTGAAGAATGCCTCTATCAAAAAAGTACTACAGTTCCTTAACGTGGTGGGTATAGGTAGAGAGCTTTAGTTCACGTGGCGATCACAATATTTCAGCAATGGACGAAGTGATACTGGTACTCTAGCAGACAGAAATAGCCACTAAGATAAGATAAGAGATAAAATTATAGAGAGATTTGTCTTGTGATATCAAAACTGTAATTTTTAAAGCGGCCGAACTTTTCAAGTAGCAAATAAAGTAAGCTTTGAATATAAAACTTACGCAAATATCGCCAAGCGAGCTGGCCACCATAGTAGAATTAGGAAGGGATAAGTATATGACCTTCCTAATCGACCAGGTACAGCGGGAAATGGAATACAAACAAGTAAGGCTGCAATTTCACTCACCATGTACATCTGTTGCGGCGGTGGCTGAGCACCTTCGAAGCCGATGAACTGGATCTGAACGTCGCCGTCCACCGTTATGTGGGTGATCCGTTGGAACGGAACGCGGTGGACGAACTCACAAAAGTGTCTGCCGTTGAACGCTATCTGTAAATGTAAACATTCTTTTATTAATTTAGTTTTATATCTTTTTACGTACCTATAAATTTCATGTGCACAATAGGCATGATGACGGTATTAAGGAATCAAAGAATAAATGGTTTTGGAGAAAAATATATGTTGAAAGGAGTCGAAAAAATTACTCATTTTTTGTATTAAAATTGAGATTAATAAGATTTTCAATAAAATAGAAGTATCAATCAATCAATTTATTTGTAACTTATAAAACATACATTTAACAGACACAGAGAAAAAAGAAATAACAGTAACAGCAAGAAAGAAAGTTACAAAAAGGTCCCTACTCAGCATTTTGCTGGCATAGGCCAGCACTGATCTTAGTATAAATAATAATCTTAGCCAGTATAAATAACTGCAATCGGCCATGTTAACTGAAACACCAATCAGAGCGTATGACGTCACGCCCAGGTAAGTGCCATTGTGTTGCTTAACTTTGCTTTGACAGAATGAAAAATCTGACGAGATGTCGGTGACGTCACGGTTCATCAGACGCGACGCCATGACACCTAAGAGCGTTTTCGCGCGTAATTCAAAATATATTTAAAAACATTCAATAATTCGCGTTGAAATTTAGTTTTTTGCTGAAATATTATTTTTTTCGGATATGGTAGACGTGTATCTACATTATGGAAGGGAATTTCAAAATCTGTCATCATGCCTATTGCGCGTGCACTCGCACTAATTGATACCAAAACCCCCAAAGGTCTGTCGATATTAAAACCCACTGTGTTTGATACTAAAACCCACAAAAATAAAATGGTTGTCTGTAGTTTCACGTGACAACGTCATAACAAAACATTGATGAAATGATTGCATACTTTTATGACGAGTGGAAGAGAGATAGATGCGGCGCAAGCCGATCGTGCCTTTCGCTCGCTCGTGCCGCGCTCTCACTCCGATCGAGCATCGGCTCGAGCGTAACGGGACAATGAGTCATCATTTTTCGTGGGTGTAGCCGGCGTTCATCGATTTATTAGACGTTGTCACGTCAAAACTTAAGTTCTGGGGAAATCCATCATGGATACCCGACAGCGAAGGGGACGCTGCGGGTTGTGCCGGACTCCTACCGGCTAAAACCCAACAACTTTCTAGCGCGGCCGTAGATGGGCGGGGTCGCAGGAGCGTTGTTGAACAACTTCGGCGACATCTTTTTTTTTTTATGTTGCTGACGGCTGACGGTCCACTTGATGGTAGGTGGCTACCGTCGCCTATAACACAAGCAACGCCAAAGCTGCTGCAAGTGCGCTGCCGACTGCAGTAGGATTAAGGATTAGGGATTTGGAGTGGATAGGGAAATGGGCTCTGGCATCCCTTACTCACTCACCGAAACACAACAGCACACTTGTTGTTATTTCATGGTGGTCTTCTGTAAGGGGGTGGTTACTGCCGCCAGACGGGCTGCCCAAATGACTGCGAAAACGCAGTGTGCCACTACTTTCCACTACTTTCCTGCCACTACTTTCCAGATCCAGACCAGAGCCAAATTTAAAAAGTTGATTTTTCAAAGTTGACCCTGCCGGGAATCGAACCCGGGAACAGAGCGTTAAGGCAAGCACCCTAACCACTCATCCAACGGGCTCGTCAACAGACCTCACTTTATTTCATTTCAAGAAAACAAGTGATAGGTTTTTTTAATTTGTATTTTTCACAACATAGTCGTCTTAAACAGTAAATATAGTATAGTAGTCACTATAATTAAGCTTCCTGTTAATTTTTCATTTTTTTTTTAATTTTTACTGCATCACAGTATACTGAAATATATCCTACAATTATTATAAATGCGAAAGTTTGTATGTTTGGATGTTTGTGTGTTTGTTACTCACTCACGTCAAACGGCTAAACCGATTTGGATGAATTTTGGCACACAGATAGTTTTTTATTAACATATAGGACACTTTTTATCATGGAAAAATGTTAGGTTCCCGAGGGATCGCCTAAGAAATTAAAAAACTGGGAGCCACCGTCGTCACAGCTATAAAGATGTCGGGTGTTATTTTTCAAGGCAGACAAAGTCGTTGCCACCAGCTAGTTATAAAATAAAGCTATGTTCCAAATTTCAGCTTTCAGAAGCTGAAATTTGATTCTAGAAGCTTCTAGAAGGCTATTTTGGTTGATAGTCGATCGGGACAAACGATTTTATAAGTAACTAGCTGAATTCTGCCACGCTTCGCTGGCTGCGGCCCATACGGCGGCGGCGTGGGCATGGGGCGCGCGGTACTGGACACTGCTTATATATATAATACTATTTATCGTAGCGTGATGTTATATAGCCTATCGCCTTCCTCGATAAATGGACTATTCAAAACAAAAAGAATTTTTCAATTCGAACCAGTAGTTCCTGAGATTAGCGCGTTCAAACAAACAAAAAAACTCTTCAGCTTTATAATGTTAGTATAGATATGATTATGCAAAGAAATCCTGTGCTGTAGACGTGTTTCTCTTAATAATAAAATCATTGACGACATGGTGAAGTTACCTTTATAGCATGTGATTCATAGAGTATGAGCGCCTCGAAGTTTTCCCCTCTGGCCAGGGGCATCCCACCGCTCGTCTCTTCGATGCCCCAGTTCATGGCGGTCAAGTGGTTTCTCACGACGCACATCTCGACGAACCGGAAGTTCAGATGGAGAGCTATGTCGTCTCGAGGGTCCGTGTTGGGACCGCATTGGAAATTAATGGCGAATCTGAAAGTTTAATTAATTATCAATAAAAATAAAAAGTAAGTATGTGTGTTATGCACTACTGAAATTTACTCCCTTTGACTATGCAATAGGAAAAGGGGGTAAACACTACAAAAGAATTAGGTAAAGCGGCGACATCTATCGGATTTAGGTAGAACTGCTTGGTAAAATCCAAAAATAGAACACTATTGATGGCGCCATCTATGTATTATACTACAATAGAATTAGGTAAAGCGGCGACATCCATCGGATTTAGGTAGAACTGCTTGGTAAAATCCAAAAATAGAACACTATTGATGGCGCCATCTATGTATTATACTACAATAGAATTAGGTAAAGCGGCGACATCTATCGGATTTTGGTAGAAATGTTTGGTGAAATCCAAAAATAGAACAGTATGGAAGGCGCCATCTATGTATTATACTACAATAGAATTAGGTAAAGCGGCGACATCTATCGGATTTGGGTAGAACTGCTTGGCAAAATCCAATAATAGAACACTATTGATGGCGCCATCTATTATACTGCAATAGAATTAGGTGAAGCGGCGGCGAATTTGGGTAGAACTGCTTAGAAGAACATAACGCTTCTTAGTTAACACTTGTATTCATTTTACTCCTCATAAAATTTCATTACCAGGGGTCTTATATGAAAATCGATTTTTAAGGAGTAACTCCAAAAAAAAAATTGCAAAAAATGTATAAAAAAAAGCAGTTAAAATTTTTTTTTTGTGAAAATATAAAGGTTATAATTGTACCTTTGAGCACCCGGAGGTATGGTCCCTTGAACTCTAATCATACGGCCCGGATACACTCCTCCAGGGATGTCGTAGATGCATGGTATTGCCTGTAAAGTTATAGTTAAGATTTAATTAAGCTAAGATGAAATCTATGTTGTTAATTTGTGAGATCGGTCCAGGTAACTTTCTCTCTGAGAAAAGACAACTGCCCACGTGTAACATTGGGAACCAATGCCCTTCCCATCAGCGATACTGTAAAATACTTAGGGATACACCTGAATCGTCAGCTCAAATGGAGTAAACATATAGAAACAAAACAAGATGAACTCAACATCAAATACCATGGCATGCTAACATCAAATACCAAAGCACAGTTGCTGGGAAGAAACTCCAAGCTCTCCATAGATAATAAACTGCTGATATACAACACAATCCTCAAACCCATTTGGACCTACGGACTCAGTTGTGCCAGAGATCTGTCAATGACACCAATGTAACAAAAATACAAAGATATATGGTATATGCTGAAACAGATTTCCAACTCAGCCTGGTCACAGAATAAATAAAAGTACTAGCGTAGTCTGGTTTATTAGAAACCCTGAGCTTCATGAGTGTCTTAGGATGCCTACAATCAAACAGGAAATCTCATTTTGCAGCAAGAAATATTTCTTGCTGCAAGATGAGATTTCTTATTTGAAATACAAGGATAGGTTAACATACCACCCAAAAGAGCTAGCCATACAGCTGACGTTACCCAACATCCTGAACCACCCATGAGCCACAAGGCCTGGCTCCTCAAACCGAAAGTAACCAACATGGTCTAGAAGACTGATTGTATGATGAAAGTTAAAAAATATATAAAAGTAAATTAATTATAAATCTTATTTTTAATAGAGACCCGCCCCCAGCTTCGCCTGTCGTGCAATTCTTATATATATGAACATTCCCCATTTATTCCTCTTTCCATTAGTGAAAACCGAATTAAAATCAGTCTACCCGTTCACATGTGATGCCGTGACTGAGGGAAATGGGGATTCATTTTTATATATAGAGATTAAACAGACTTTGTTAGGCTAGGATCTCTTTTATAAAACTATTCAAACGGTTGTTCCAAAGTACAATTAACTGAACAAATACATAATATTGTGACTTGACCGATATCAGCAGGCCTGCCAAATCTGTCAATTGGATACAAAATTTGTATAATTTGGTTAAATCATGTATCCTGTTTGTGTTACTAGCTGAACTCGGCCCGGCTTTGCTGCGGCCCATATGACGGTGGATTGCGCTTGGGACGCGCGGTGTTGGGAACTGCTTATATATAATACTATTGATCGTAGCGTGATGTTATATATCCTATAACCTTCCTCTATAAATGGACTATTCAACACAAAAAGAATTTTTCAATTCAAACCAGTAGTGCCTGAGATTAGCACATTCAACCAAACAAACAAACAAACTCTTTGGTCAGAGATAGCTAAGGGGGGGGGCACTTTTTAGGACTTAGAAAAAATTTGTCAAGAATTTTTTTTTATACAATTATTTCTTTTTAGCAATGGAATCTTTTGGAACGGATCGAAATAAGCATAAAACGTCAAATAATCTTTCCTCTAAATAATATCTCTTATATTGTGGTCCAAACTTCAACTTTTTGAACGTAAATTTTGTATGGGTCAAGACAGATGAAATTTCGTTTCTTTTTTTGTTTTCTAATATTGCTCATTTAGTATAAAATCAGATTCTCTACGGGCAGCAATGGATATCAGCCAGTATTTCCCGAGATCGACTCAAAAAGCTCTCGTGATCAAGGTTGACCCTTTGAACACCCTACGATAACTGGCTCTATAGAAAGTCAATTAATTATTGTGAAATGATGCCGGCAGACAAAAAGTAGGAAATAATTTAGTCCACATTATCGGTGATTTCATCATCAGTAAGATGATGACGCTCGGAACATTATTCATAACGTAATTTTAAGAAATTCCTTAAACACTAGAGGAAGGAAAGAAAAACATTAAACAAGTACTAGGTATGTAAACAAATTGTAATTCCTTTTACAGTGGGGAAAAACCTTGAGAATGATTAGCATGGTGTATACCGGCTAAAATATTCCAATTTTGAATTTTAAAATTATACTTAATCGATTTTTACATCGTAATAAAGACATAACAGCGAGCCCCGACTTTTATTATACTTATATGCCCTTGAAAACAATGAATAAGTGTCGAAATGTCGATTCGGCAAATATTTGCAATGATATTACTTACGGGATTGAAAATGGGTGGTGCAGCCATTTTTCTTGCAAATGGATTCAAAGTTTACGAATTAAACTCAATAAATTTGATGTATAACACGACGAGCTACGCGAAATAGCGATTGCACAAAGTAAGCTTCGACTACGCCTAATTTACTTAGTATGAAAATGGTATGAAACTTTACTTTTCCGATTGAATTGGAAAATGCGTCATATGACGATACACGGCACAACAAACGGAAATTTGTCATAAATATAATGTGTCAATGTCATTATTTTTTCAGTTCCAATCCTGTACAAAGAGTAATTTATATAGGTAGGGAGTCCCTATATAAACATCGCACCGCACAGTGCGGTTTTGTCCTTATTTTTCTATGTTTTCTATCCCTTAGGGACAAAACCGCACTTGAGCGGCGTGGCGCCGCACGTAGCCACGCGTCTCTTTGTAACCGCATTTGCACACTGCACAGCGGTCAGCGTATCATTTGTGCGAAGTGCGAGTTTGCCTGGGATTAAAGAGTTAACCACTAGATGGCACTGCTTCATTCCATACAAATTATTTCGATGCGTTTGATCCGTTTGATCGAGACAAACTCGCACTTCGCACTCATCTCAGTAGCAAACACAGAGTACTTTATAAATCACAGAACACTATATATTTACAAAGAGTCATATATTGTTCTGTGTTATTTAATTATTTTTTAAATCATTAAATTCCTAGTAAAACAGATTAATTTTTTGTCATCCATCGTGCCTCAACGTGCGATCGCTCATAAATAGACTAGAATTTAAATGGCCACGCCGTGCATCTTCGCTGCCGCAAGCTATACGCACTTGAGCGGCACTGCATTGCACGGCAGAGTTGCATCGCGCTGGAGCAAGTGCGGTTTGACTGTTAAATGGTGCATCTTTTTTAAATTAATCCACATTTCAGTAATTATGTCACAGAACACTATATACTCACAAGGGAATATAGAGTACTTTATTATTTATGATTTATCATGAGGATTTTTCACTGACCATAGATAAGTTAGTAAGTGTATTGGATTGGAAATCACTGACTCGGAGGTCGGAAAGAACATAAAAGTGTGATTATATACTCTTTGATAAAAGTCTGTGATAAAAGTCATCTTGGTGGTGAAACTATGAATACGCATTTAAATTAATTAACTAATTCAATAATACTGTTTATTAAAAGAATCTGCACATCTCAAGGATTCTTTTAACTGTATTTCTGCTTTGAACTTCCCTTTTGGGACATTGAAAAATGACAATTGAAGGCAACAAGGACGAAGCAGAGAAATGTATAGAGATCGCTCAAGCTGCAATTTCGAGTGGAAACAATGAAAAAGCTGAAAGATTTTTGATTAAAGCTGAAAGATTATATCCTACGGCTCGTGCTAAAGAGCTTCTGAACTTGGTACGAGCAGCAGGAACTACTGGAAATGCTAAAAGGACTCCGCCAGGGACTCCGAACGCTGATGAAATAAGAAGAAGAAAGACTCCCACCCATCAGGCACCTCAAAGAGAATACACGACGGAACAGCTTGAAGCAGTGCGCAGAATTAATACTAAATGCAAGGATTATTATGAAATATTAGGTAAGATGAGTTTATCGATAACATTCAAAACTCAGTACTTTAAAATGTTTACAATGTTTTTTTTTTAAATTCCTATTACACACGAAAACACTAATCAAAATTGTGGCATAATTAGCGCATACCACTTTTATCATAAACATCGCTTTATAAAACAAAATCCCCTGCTATGTCTGTGTTCTCTATGATCTCAAAAACTATTAAACAGAACTTGATGCGGTTTTCACTAATGGAAAGAGCGTTAAACGAGAAAGGTTTTATGTATATTTTGACCCGTGTGAGCAGATTAATAATAATAATAATAATTTATTTGCTGAATATACAAAGGTACAATTGGTTCACAATACATATATATTTCTCGCTACATTCTACCCTTCGAGGGTGTGCAAATATTTTAAATACATCAAATGAATAAATCTAATTAATATTACCAACTAGCGACCCGCCCCCGGCTTTGCCCGGGATGCAATTTTTATACATAAGAACATTCCCCGTTTATTCCTCTTTCCATTAGTGAAAACCGAATTAACATTGGTCTACCCGTTCACGCGTGATGCTGTGACCAAGGGAAATGGGGATTCATTTTTATATATATAAGATTATTATAATGAACTATCAGACATGTAATCTTTTATACTATAATATAATAGCATTTGTCGACGGGCAGTTTCTTCGTTTTCTTAAATAAATTAATATTAATTTTGTTTGGAATTTTATTGTATATAACTGGTGCTTGGCAAAAAACACTTTTATGCATCAGAGCTGTATGTGCTTTTCGAATGCATTATCTGTTGGGATCTCTTTGTTCTCTTTTACTATTATCAGCGACCCGCTTAAATAGGTTATGGTTGGCTTTAACATATACAACGACCTCATATATAAAAAGCGATGGAAGTGTCAGAATTTTATACTTTTTAAAAAAGGGCTCACAACTATCTATAACATTTAATTTAAACATGGCTCTAATACACCTCTTTTGTGCTTTAAAAACAAAATTTCTGTCTGTTGAGTTGCCCCAGAATAGAAGCCCATACCTTAGCACAGATTCAACAAGTCCGTAATATGCTAATAAGAGTGCATTAATGCTTAAAGTGTTAGTTAATTCAGATTGCTAGTATTTTACAAATTTATATAATACTAGCGACCTACACCCGCTCTCTGCTTTTTTCCTCCAAATTATATATAAAATCCTTTCCATTTGACACTTTTCAATAGTTAAAACGACATCAAAAAGTGTTGTATGGATTACAAGGAGTTAGATACAGATATGAGTAGCAATAGGGGATCGGACAAATTCAAATTTTCAGAAAGTGTTTTAAATTAATATTCATGGATATTTATTCCCATAAAAAATACTATTTTATTTATTTATAGCCTTTTAGGTACTCAAAATCATGTTTTAATATTGTTTGTTTGAAAATGCCGCCAAAACGCATAGTTCATCTGAGAGCGCGTAACGTCATTTGTGGTCATATTATAACAAAACAGCTGCTTTGGCATAAGACATGATTGCCCACAAATGACGTCACGCACTGTGATTGGTGTTTCAGTATAGATTAAAAATATTGTAAACAATAAAATTTTATTTCTTCATTTAAAAATATTTAAATGAATTATATTAAATAATTATTCGATAAATAATCGTAAAAAATTATATATTTTCTTTCTAAGTACATTTTAGATTTTAATCTGATTACTGTCCGATCCCCTATTTTATATCATGTAAAAATAATTTGTGAAATATAATATCCCCTTTTTCCTAGGTGTTAAAACATTTATTCAATCTCTGTTGCTCACATATTTTTGTCAGGCCTCGGGCAGTGGCGTAGGTAGGGGGGGCCGGTGGGGGCGGTCTGCACCGGGTGTCACCCCTAAGCGGGTGTGAACGTCAGTAGTGCCATATGTAAAAATTCTTAAAACTTCGTAAGATTTCATAACCGCCACTAATAAAACCACTACCTATGACCTATATGTATATTGATTCGGTTATACATATTTACGTACAGGTAAATGAAAACATATCTTATATATATATATATATATATATATATATATATATATATATATATATATATATATATATATATATACACATGGGCAATAACTTGCCTGCAAGTTCTTACGAGACTTGTTGTTTGCATTGTCCCTATGGTTTATTCTCTTAGAGAGAAAGTGGTAGTATGGTAGACCCCCCCTCACGATCATTAAAATACTTGTGCACAGGTGTGAGTAAGGAGGCGACCGATTCGGACATTAAGAAAGCTTACAAGAAATTGGCGTTGCAGCTACACCCTGACAAGAACCATGCACCAGGATCTGCCGAAGCTTTCAAGGTAAACAAAAGTTGTCAGACAGGCTGAAGGTCCACTTCATGATGGCCACTGTCGCTTATCAACAAGCACGAGCAGCGCCACCAGTGCTGCGAGTGCGCTGCCAATTATATTAGGATAAGGGTTTAGGAAGGGATAGGGCAATGAGCTCTGCCATCCCTTACTCACTCACCGAAACACAACAGCACATGTGCTCTTCTGTAAGGGGGTCAGGATGCTGAGGGTGATCGTGCTTTGATGTATTCTAGATCGCCAGCCTGCCCGCTTCGTCGCCGTTTTGGTGTGAGCTAACACTAAGAGTTATTAAAATTTTAATATTGACATATTTTCCAATAATTTTAGTTCATAAAAATTGGAAATTTACTTTTTGAAGAAATAATTATTTAATATAATTAATAATAAATAAAATTAATATTCTATAAAAATTAAAAAAAAAAGCTTATCATTTCGCGATGATAAGCTTATCATTTCTTAATCATAAGCGAGCTTTATCATTTCTTTTGTGGTTTTTTTGTTCGTTTTGTACTCTTTTTGTAAAAAAAATGGGCCCTCGGCAAAATTTGTTGCGAGGCCATTCAGGGCTACGCCACTGACAACACTAAAAAATGTTAGGGTATTGGCTTACCGCATTTCAATTTTATTATCCGTATCTGTGTGAAAATTACAGGCGATAGGAAATGCTGCAGCTATCCTCACCGACCCCGAGAAGAGAAAGCAATATGATATCCGCGGTGCAGAGCCGGCCCATCATCACAGCCATCAACAACAGTACTACGCCAGAGGCTTTGAGACAGACCTCACCGCTGAAGAGCTTTTCAATATGTTCTTTGGAGCTTCCGGTGAGTGGACATCTTCTATTCTATAAATATCTTTACATATAATGAAATCATAAACAAACCGTGTATGAACATTAAATATTTAAAAAAAAAAACTATTTGTGCACCTTGTACTTATGTTACCGAGGTCAAAAAAAATAGTTTTTACAATTTTTGTGTGCATACTGCACGCTAATCTCAGAAACTGCTTAACCAATTTGAATGCGGTTTTCATTGATGTATTGTAGTAAGCTTCCTGTAACATTTAGTGTTTGTTTTATTACAATCTGTTTCAAATTCAAATTAATTTATTTGCTGAATATGGTATACAGGTTGTAAATTTTATACATATAATGTCCATATATTCAACGGATGCAAATCTAAAACATTGTTTACAAACAAAAAGTTACGTTATACCGAGCTAGTTATAAAATAAAATCGCAGATCCCCTAGGTTCTTCTTTTTTTTTAATGTAAAGCTCGACAAACAGGCTGACGGTCCTCGTTGAGGAACTAAACAATATAGCATTTTAACATACCGGTGTAGTGACATCTGTCTTCGAAAAAATGTACAATTCAAACTTATAAAACATAGTGACATCTGTGTATACCGAACGTAACTAACATAACTTTTGTTGGAACCTGTGACATCTGAGTATGCAGAATGTAACTAAATAATATAAAGCTATTAGTTATCCAGTTATCTATTGACACGAGGAAAATTTTATACATTTAAATATAAAATTATACATTTATATTAAATGTATAATTTTATCTTAATTAATCTTAATAATCTTAAACTAGTCGTGTGTCAGAGTTGACACACATACTTTTTTTAGTGTACCTTAAGAGACAATTCAGGAGTTCTGGGTTCGAATATGGCAAATGTCAACTATAGACCTAGACCATTGTTGGTGGTTCCTCTTGTGTATCACCACAGTCTAACTATACTTGCGTAAGTACTTACTTACGTAAGTATGGTTAGACTATGGTATCACACTACACGCGCGCGCCGCCCGCACCTCTCTGGGTCCTCTATATCGTCATAAAATAAAATAAGCCTTAAAATAAGCCTGTAACTTATCAGTGATTAAATCACTGATAAGTTACAGATTACAGTGTTACAATTTCCATGACGTGCTACTATATTATAATGAAGATACTCCGGCATCTACCGACGTAATTGTATGTAACCCCGGGGTTTCATTGGCCCCAGTGTGTATAAGCAAATACCCACTATTTCACTTAAATTTTTGGCCTTTAGTGTAAAGGATTGTTAGATTTTTTTCTTTTGTAAAAAAAAAACTCTATTTTCCATTTGGGCTTCGACACAATCGGCTAAAAGGGGCCCTCGACAAAATTTTATAAACCATCGAGGGCAAGCTACTCCACACCTTAGAGCATATTTGTGGCGGTTTTAATAATATTATTATTTCTTTCAAACAAAACAGCATTTCCCGGTGGCGGACCTACCGTGTACACAAGACGTCGGCAGCGCGAACCGGAACCCCGGGAACCGCACGCGGGCCTAGTGCAGCTCTTGCCGGTCTTGGTTTTGATCCTGCTCTCCATGATGAGCGGATTCTTCATCAGCGAACCCGTCTTCAGTCTAACGCCCAGCTCCAAGTATCCGGTGCCGCGAGAGACCGTCAACTTAAAGGTTATACCCCACACTTTTACCTTTTCTTTTTAATGTTAAGATCGGTAGACAGGCTTACAGTCCACTTGATGGTAGGTGGCTACCGTCGCCTATAATACAAGTAAGTGCTGCTGGTAGTGCGCTGCCGACTACTGTAGGATTAAGGATAAGGGATTTGAAATGAGCTCTGGCATCCTTAACTCGCTCACCGAAACACAACAGCACATGTGCTGTTATTTCACGGTGGTCTCCTGTAAGAGGGTGGTTACTGCCGTCAGACAATGGGACTGCCCAAAGACTGCGAATCATTATCTCTTTAACCATATGTCCAAAACATATGCAGTAAAAAGCAAAAATCACGTTATTGAAGACTAGTGACGATAAACTTGCTGATTTTAATAAGGGCTCACTTAACGGTTTTAATAATTTTTAGGGTTCCGTACGTCCTAATAAAAAAACGGAAGCCTAAAAATAATAAAAAACGGAATCTACTAGACCGATTAAGTTGAAATTTGGTACACATATCAATTTTTGTGACCCAAACGCAGAGGTGTGACGTGAATAGATGAAATCTGTGTATGGGAGGTCATTTTTGGGGGAAGGTGGAATTAAAAAAAAAATTTTGAAAACTGCATCGTGTGACATAATGTATTTTTTTGTAATTAAAAAAATAAATAGTTTCCAAGTTATTCAAGAAAATAGACGAAACCGTTAGGGCAGCATTCCAAAAAAACGTTTTCATTCAACCGTTTTTTCGTCGATTCACTTTGCAAGTTCGATCGCCACGAAGAAGCCTTTTTATTTTACGGGATAATAGAATAGGATTCCATCCTGAAATCCTATTCTAACTATTGGTGAAAGAATATTTTTAATCGGATGACTAGTTTCGAAGATTACCTCCCACATACAAACAAACAAACATACAAACTTTATCTCTTTATAACATTAGTGTAGATTAGTGAGGATGCACATGTGAAATTAAACTTTAAATCCGTGTTATAGGTGCCTTATTACGTGAAGGACAATTTCCACACGGACTATCAGGGTTCCTTGCGAAGACTGGAAATGGCCATCGAAGAAGAATACATTGGTGAGTCTCTTCTTTTTAAAGTAAGCCTGAAAGTTTTGTTAATATGTAAACGGTTCTACAGTCAGAATCAATATTTTAATGACACTATATAAATATTATCGAACCAGCTGGTGCTTGCGACTTCGCTCGCGTTGAAAAATATAACATTCGAGAAAATATCTTTATCACTGTCACTTGACGGTAGGTGGTCACCGTCGCACGCTAAGCCACAAACAACGCCACAGCTGCTGCAAATGCACTGCCGTAGGATTAAGGATAAGGGATTGGATAGGAAAATGGGCCTGGCATCCCTTACTCACTCACCGAAACACCACAACTCAGATGTTGTTATTTCACGGTGGTCTTCTGAAAGGGGGTGGTTACTGCCGCCAGACGGGCTGCCCAAATGACTGGGAAACGCAGTGTGCCCTGCCACTACTTTCCAGATCCTAACCAGAGCCAAATTTGATAAGTTCATTTCTGACAACCTGGAAACCCTGGAATAGAGCGTTAAGGCAAGCACTCTAACCACTCATCGAATGGGCTACTGGTCCCTAAAGGTGATAGGTATATGATCATGGGTAACTGATTACCAAATATGACATTTAGTTTTCTTGTTGCTTCATGACCAATCGGTAAATATTCAGTGTGCAAATCTTGACATATTGAAATCTTGTTACACAGACTAAATAAACGGCTTATTAGGCTCATAAAATTCACTTTCCCGAAATGTGCACTTTTTCTAAAGGTACAATTGTTTAGAAGGATCACTTTCTCGGAAGTTGCAATAAGTCCAAAAAGTGCCCTTGCCAATAGGAACACTTTCTCAAATAGAGCACATATTTACATTAGAGCACTTTCCCAAAGAGTGTACTTTTAGAAAAAGTGCACATTTCGGGAAAGGGAATTTTATGAGCCTAAGCCAAATAAACACATATCTAAAGTGAGAGGATTTTAATGGAGTTTTGGTGTGTCCGCAGTGGGCTTGCGTCACGCGTGCCAACGCGAAAGAAACTATCGCGACAGCATGTCTTGGAAGGCTCGCAACTTCGGCGACTCGCGACAGTACGCCGAAGCGCAGCGACTGCGCACGCCCTCCTGCGACAAGTTGAACAACATGCACCGGTAGATGTCAGGGCAGCTGTCAGAGGTCGCTATTCCGTTGGCATATTCATTAATATCTCGTCTCCGGTCGCCGTAAATCCAATAAGGGTGTTTTTATTTCACATCATAGAATTTATCATTACAAATAAAATTTTATTTATTCATCATCCTCGTATCTCCACTGCTGGGCATAGACCTCCACCATGATTTTCAATCCATAATTTCTGGTCAGAATCAGCCTAGATCCAAAATCGGCCCGCAGGCCTTATTAGATTTTTGTGGTTGGGCCACCTAAGTCGTAGATTAAGGACGAGTTCCCACTATATCGTAACGATTGATTTGTCGTCGGACGACTGTCGTTTCTAGTCGCCTCTACGTTCTTTTGGAGATCAGTGGTGTGTTTGCTCCCGAGTACAATGTATGAAGATGAGCCGTGAGCCGAGTATGGGCGCGAAGGGGAGAGGCAAACACGTGTAAACAAAGAGACGATATTTTTGATGTGAAACATCTATAGGCGCGGGTGAAACTGATTGATAGCGTGGCGACGCAGTCCGTGGCGACGCGTCACCACGCTATACGATGGTATATACATATACAGTTTATACGTAGTAGCGCGTGTACGGTGTGGCGACGCGTGCCGTGGTGATTGTTGTTGTTGTTGTGATTGTTGGTGGTTATTGCAACTTCAATATTCAATAAAAATAAACGTTAAATAAATAAATAAACAGTCATCATTTTATTTCACTCGATGTTTCACATCTACCAGGCGTCCCGTGAATTTTTTTTATCGTAGCTACGATATGTGTGCGTCACGATTTTTTATCGTTTTACGACTGTCGTATTAGCCGTTGCCATTGTCTTGATAATTTGTCGTCGCAACGAAAAAAAGTCGTAGATGACTGTTAATCGTGTCGTCCTATATGGGAACATCTCCATTTAAATATACAAGTCGCGACGCTTTAAACGGCACTACTATCTGTCGTCACTACATGGTGGGAACGCGCCCCTAACAAAAACCTTGATAGTACATTTGTTTGCGTCTACTCCTGTCGGAATAAATACGAATGTGTACGATTCGTAAGAGCCCAAAACAAACAAACACACAACTCTGCTACCAGATTTGTTAGGCCAAATCAACCATTAAATATGAATACTAGACTTTGCCACTAAAACAAAAGACTCAGCGAAATTTCTTCGCGTACCGTTGTCTGCTACATTTTAAACCTTGAGGTATCTGAAAGAGAAGAAGTGTTACGCGCCACTGTTCGTCCGCCTATGTAATTCAAAATGTCTTAGTGCTAATATTGTCCCAAAAAACTCAAACGGCCGCCATTCGACGTTTCCGTTGAGTCGATCTACTTAAATCGAAACTAAAATCCCTGTTTGCTTTATCTCGCGACAAGTATCCAAACTATAAGGGATAAGGGCCGCGGATCTATGGTGGATCCAGGCTGCTCCTGACCGGTCCCATGGGAAAATATGGAGGCGGCCTATGTCCTGTACGTCCTACAGCTGACGTGATGACGATAACATCCTATGTCACAGCATGCTCTCATATGGGACCATAGACAAATTAGATTCATATGTTGTCGTTACATTGTCGTATATTTAATGAAGTCTACTTTACATAGTCGTGCTCTGGACTATACCTATTCAACAAATATCTTCATATAAAAAACTAGCTGAACTCGGCCACGCTTCGCTGCGGCCCGTACGGCGGCGCCGTGCGCATGTAGCGCGCAGTACTGAACACTGCTTATATATAATAGTCCATTTATCGAGGAAGGCTATAGGCCCTATAGCCTTCTTCGATAAATGGACTATTCAAAACAAAAAGAATTTTTCAATTCGAACCAATAGTTCCTGAGATTAGCGCGTTCAAACAAACAAACAAACTCTTCAGCTTTATAATATTAGTATAGATTATGATAGCGGAGTAGCGGCCTCACTAGACGATTTGGGTCACCGTTAGACCTAACTAGAAGATCTAAGTGTTTCTTTGCAATATCAGTAATTTGGTTTGTGATATAATTATTATTATTATGATATCTTTAAACTGATTCACGTTCACCATTCCCGTGCGGTGTGGGATGAATTTAGTGGTTTTTTTTTATTTATTAAAAAATATGGTTAGGTTGAGACTTTATCGGCTCCGATTATGTGTTTACCGAGAAAAATTACCAATAATATTTTTGTTCAGGGGCGCGCATATACTTACCACTAAAGCCGCGTCTGCTGCGCCAGTTTTTTAACAAAACAATAACAAGGCGTGGCTTATATAGACCGTTTAAATGAGTCTTCGCCCTTTACGTCTTTATTTAACTGTTTCATGGGTGTGGTGATGGTTGTAAGTGGTTGAAACGAGGAATCCCTAATTCCAGCAATAATATTCCAGCCGGCCATTTTGATTAGTTTTTACAATATCGATGCTATGTTAGTTTTGCAACCCATAGACCTAACATATGTCAGTTTTCCTAGTTTTTTTTTTCCAATTTTCCAAATTAAACGGTTAGTATTGATGAAAACCCACAATGAGTTGCAAATGATTATGTTGTCACAGTCTTACGATTGAAGCGAAGAAGTTGACAAGTGAATAGAATTACGTGATATGTGGAAATTAGTTTTTTTAAATTTTTTATTAACTTTATTAACTACTTATTAAAACGATTAAATGACGTCACATCCGTGACACTCAATAATTATGACAGTGTTATACTTGATACTCTGTGGGAGTTAGTTTCCTGAGTAAGTCTGAGTGTGCACGAGAGCTGCATGAGATCATACCGCCTTCCCCTTTCTTCTATCGGACATGCAGACGTACGGCTGGTTACCATCCTCACCTTGTCGAAATCTCTCTAATTCGGACCAAGCGCTTTAAAACATCTTCTATAATGTGCATCGCTAAGGATTGGAACACCCTGCCGGCGTCTGTGTTTCCGAGCTAATACAACCCAAATATTTTCAAGATTCGATTGAATAGGCATCTTCTGGGTGAACTCGCTCCATCGTCGGCCTCATCCTTCCTACATGCATAGATGCTGGTCAAGAGCAAACCCATCTTTATAAAAAATAAAAATTTCCAAGGGGAGACTTCATTGCTTCGGGATAAATTTGTATTCCCACTCGTGCAATATAGTATATAGTACATAGTATATTGAATATACTATGTACTATGTAATCATAGTACCTAAAAATATTGTAATGTCAGGTTTTAAGGCTTTTCAAAAAAATTACCATAACTTAAAAAAAGTGAGTCAGCTGCGACGCACGAGTGGAGTTTATTTCTTTAAACGTATAAAATTTAATATCGCAACAAAGAGTAGCAGCGCCATCTCTTGGTCAACTTTCATATGTTTTTACGTTTAAGAAACAAAAATGTAACAGTGGCGCCACCTTTTGACGAGCAATTATAACGCGTTTATTTAACATATCTTGTATAGTTGATAAATATAAAATCGCACATTACTTTCCTTGTAAATTTTTTGTGGGTAATTTGAACAGTGAACGAGAAAAAATATCAACAGCTGTGTAGGGTATTTTTTTTAAAGTTTTTCCCCCGGGGGTAACACCGGGCCTTTATTGCATAACATATAATTCTTACATTATTATTATTATTATTTAAAATAGGTATATAAAATATTAGCGTTTACCAATGTGTAACAACGTCAATAATATCAATCTCGACCAGTGCCCGTAGGGTCGAGAGGGGGGAGGGGGTACCCGTAACTAAATCAGTCTTTATTTATCCCAATTTTTTGCATAATTTGCAAAAAAATTGTTTTATTCTACTTTCATCTACAATTTTTTTTAATAATAATATTTAATTTAATAAATTCCTTGCTGGTATTCTTATCAATCATATTATGTGTGAAAAATAACTAATGTAGAAATAGTTTAAGGTAAAAGTGAATTGGGTTAGTTAGATATAAATTAATATAGTCGTGTCGCGATAGCGCAGAGTGAATATCGTTCGGCCGTCGACACGACATACGGAGGTTCGAATCCTGATAGGGCCTGCCACTAAGTGTGAATTGGAAATACTCGCTCTGACCGTGAACCATAACCCACATCTCCTCACATTGCAGATAGTGAAATGTTATCTATTGACGAAATTGTGCATTTTTTTTTTCTCAAAAAAAAAAAAAACTTTATTTTAGGGACACGAAATTGTATTTTTCTTGCACTATTTTTACATTTTTTTTTAAACAGTAATATTTAAAAAAAATGTCTTTATGTATTGGTATTGCATTTTTATAGTCGCCGACACGAGAAGCTTTAAATTGTTGTAAACAATTAAAAGCCAGAGCCCATTTCCCTATCCCCTTCTAATCCTTAATCCTACTGCAGTCGGCAGCGCACTTGCAGCAGCTTTGGCGTTGCTTGTGTTATAGGCGACGGTAGCCACGTACCATCAAGTGGACCGTCAGCCTGTCTGCCGATCTTAACATTAAAAAAAGAAACTTACCACATGGTCAAATCTGGAAATCAATGAACGTATCTGTATAGCGCACGATTTGACGCAACTTTATTTGACTGGGTTATAAAGAATCGAATGTAAACATTTGGTCCGCAATGCGGAATGTGCACATTTCTTTTTTAATATTTCTTTTACGTTAATTTATATCGTTATATAACCGTAGAAAAATATCCAGCGCCGAAAAACTAAAATTTAGTAACAAAAAAAAAAATAATTTAAAATTAACAAACAGCTACGGGGCACTTTAAACACCCGGCCTTTAGGCGCGCTTATCGTGACGTCACAATCTACAATAACATCTACTTTGTTGACATTACATAGACTCTGACGTCACATTCGATCAGTATTTTGAATTACCCGCAATTGTTTCGAACTTTTTAATAATAATTATTTTCGTAACGAAAAAGAAATATTATAAAAATATTTACATAGACATACATAATTCGAAAGCAAAAATGTTCGTTAAAAGACATATTAAACCCTTTTTTGAATTAGAATATTGCCTATTTTGACGAGTCATATACTCCTCATACGTTATTCGAGTTAAAAATGCGCATGGGGTTATATATTGGATTTTATTACTAATTTTATTAGAAATCAGTGTTGTTTTGGTTCGATGGTTAATATTCGATCCAAATGTTACGAACCCCTGAATGTTCTTTACATAATTTATAGCTTCTCGTGACGGCGACTATAGTTTCGAACCAGTGTCTTTTTTTTTTTGCAAGGTTATTTTAATTTCAAACGCTATATCAGAAAGGAAACAATCAATTTATTAAACATTATAAACATTGATTGTTTCCTTTCAATTGCAAACAGTTTTATCTTTAATCGTTTGTATTATATTGTTATTAGACCAAAAAAAAAGTTTATATGTTATATTATAAGCCCAGCAAATTGCTAATCCGCCTGGCCGCCATTTTGGTGACGTAATCTCGTGACAGACTCATGGGGGGGCGTGGATTAATTACGCGAGGCGTTTTCGGCGATTTTACCAACTGGCCGCACTGGACTCGATTGAAAGGCGAGCAAAGAACCTTATTGGCAACGACACCCTTGTGGATTCCCAACTTCAAAGCCTGCAGCATCGCCGAAAAGTAGCGTGCCTATCGATTTTCTATCGTCTACACTATGGAGAGTGTGCATCTATACTGTACGATTTAATCCAACCGGAACCGTTCCACTTGCGGACCACTAGACGTGGGCAGGGGTTTCATCCCTTCGTGGTCGATGTACCTCGATCACGAACAAAGCGTTTCAGTTCCACCTTCCTTGTTCGGACTGCTAAGGAGTGGAACTCATTGCCTGCGTCTGTGTTCCCACAGAACTACAACCTCGGGGTCTTCAAAACTAGGGTAAATGGGCATTTACTAGGTAAGCGTGGTCCACCTTCGGCCACATCTGCACCTCACATCAGGTGAGATAGTGGTCAAGCGCTACCTCGGTTTCATAAAAAAAAAAAAACCCCGTACCCTGAGATTTGGCCACTCCCCAAAACTAATGTGAGATTTATATTTTTAATGTAATTTAAAAAAAATTAATATAATAAAAAAATACATCGGATTCATTATCTTTAAGATTGCTTAAATTCTTACATGGTAATTAGTAAAAATCATAAAATAATATTCATTCCACAGAGACTCGTGGACGGTCTCAAAAGTGACTATTGGAACCAACATGCCCATATGATTTTCAGTAAAATCATCTGCTCCTTCAACCTCGCTCTGATGAAGACAGTCTAAACGGTTGTCGCTTGCGCCAGGCCTCTGTCACTCCGTGTGTGCCGTGATATAATAGGGTATTTGACAGATTTTAGGAAAATATCTCGAATTGTTCATTATACCACAAAACACATGCAATTTGATTCATTCTTTGCGAATCGCTTTATTTTCTATGAAAATTACAATCAAAGTTTAAATGATAATTAAGACTCAAATCGTAATACGCTCGCTCACGTACTAAGCATCGAATCTAAACAAAGCAAATGACGCAACTCCATATCCCACCAATCGCGTGCGTTTTTAATCACGTGGTCAAACATGAAAATTTAATTATTTTAATAATGATTTCTTATGCAAATCATACACATTTTTAAATACTGTGTTAGTTAATTTGGTTTAAAAAAATATTTACAGTTAGTCCAGTAACAATTTGTTTCATATTTTCATTATAGTCAAATACCGTATTGGCTACCGTCGCTCACATTGAATGTGAAAGGAGTGCAACTTCTGTATACGCTAGTACTATCATTTATTCTGTGGTTGCGCGCAGAAGCTCGCCTTGTGACAATCCGTGAGCTGGGCTTGCGCATCTTGATCCATCTCTTTCCTAAATCATCACGTACACTCCGGGCAATAGAAGTCATAAGGCGTGCAAAGATTGAACCAATCGAAGGGCTATAGAGATCAATGTTATTGTGTGAGATATAGCCCATTTTGGTGAAAAATGTGTTTCACTCAGTTTAAAACAATTTTCTCGCAATTTCACACTGTTTCTCGTGAAATTCATCGTAACCCCCCTCTCCCCCTCTGAGATTCGGCTCAACCCCCTCCCCTAAATGCCTCACATAATTAATGAACGTCCCCCTTCAGCAACACAGGCCGGCGAGTTTTTAGTTCCGGATGACGTCGCGTGTGTGTCAATGTGACAAGTTACCGCGAATTGGCAATTTGGCGGGGGGGTTTATTGTGTTTGTTGAATTATTATGTATGAAAGAACACTGTTAGTAGTTTTTAGGTTGTATAATTTATTTGAAAATAAATATTGGTTGACTTAAAAAAAAAATTGTTTCATTTGGAACTCTTAAACGCAACACACACTGGATCGGTAGCGGGAGCGAATCTTGAATCTCGAATACTGAACTTATGACTGATACCTAAGAACCATCTCGATTCAAACGTCAAACTTTCAAACGAAAAAACCCGGATCAAAATCGGTCCATTCGTTTGGGAGCTGTGATGTCACACACACACACACAGGACGAACTTTAAACACCCCTCTTTTGCGTCAGTTAAAACAAAACAAATCAAAATAATTATTTTATATATATAATCTATATCTTTATACATATATAAAAATGAATCCCTATTTCTCCTGGTCACGGCATCACGCATGAACGTGTAGACAGATTTTAATTCGGTTTTCACCAATGGAAAGAGGGATAAACGGGGAAAAATTGCACGCCGGGCGAAGCCGGGGGCGGGTCGCTATACTTATATAAAAATGAATCCCTATTTCTCCTGGTCACGGCATCACGCGTGAACGGGTAGACCGATTTTAATTCGGTTTTCACTAATGGAAAGAGGGATGAACGAGGAATGTTCTTATATATAAAAATTGCACGCCGGGCGAAGCCGGGGGCGGGCCGCTAGTTTCTTATACAAACATCCATTTTTAATATCTATTAAAGATTTAAATTTCATCTCTTAACTATCGATATCTCTTAATATAAATTTTATCGATAATAATTTGAAATGTGTCGAAACACTATTACAATTACAATCTGCATAGATGGAAGCTATTGACATGCCAATTTCAAATGTACATTACACGTAGGATGTTTCCATGGAAAAACATTTTTGGATTTTAGTCAGTTATTACAAGAATTAATTATACTAGATATAAAATTAATTTCAACTTTTTGTTGCGATGCAAATCTTCATATTGTGTCCCAGAAATGTCATGCTTTTTTATGTATTGCTACGATCAGCCCCATTTTTGACATATTAAAAGTATTGAAAAAAGAGGGAAAACTCCGTTAACTGACTTTGAGTCTGTCTATGTGCTGCTGATCACCCTGCAAGCCGTGTATCCTCTGCAGATGCCTCGTCACGTTCCTGCGTCGAGCGAAACTGTTGTCGCAGACGCGACATTTGAAGGTGTACTGCGGAGCCCTGTGCCGGTTCTTGTGAATCCTCATCAAGGTGACGGATTTGAATCGAGCCGGACATTGGTCACACTGAAATTCAACCATTTATATGTTTAAAACTAGCTGAGCCCGCAACTTCGTATTATTCGGTATAGCGCGTAACTTTTTTGTTTGCAAACCGATTGGAATGAAACAAACACTAAATATTACGGGAAGCTTGCCGCAATACATCAGTGTAAACCGCATTCAAAACGGTTAAGCCGTTTCTGAGATTAGCGTGCACAAACGCACAGACAAATAAACAAAAATTCTGAAACCTATTTTTTGATCTGTGTTACAAAGTGTAATTTTTTTTTTTAATATTTAATGCCCACACACGGCTTGTTTACGATTTCATTATATCATATATGTATAGATATATGTATATCATATAGTTACATATACTTCCCTTACCTTGCTTGTATATAAAGACGTTGTGTATATTTGTTAGAAAATATCCGAACTGTTTTGTCGAAAATAACGAAATAGGAACCAAAATAACTAGACAAGGTAATTTATTGCAAAGACCAAAATGTAGATTAGAACTATTTAATAGAAATGTTTATGTTATGGCAATTAAAACATACAATAAACTACCTAATAATATAAAGGAATTGCCGGATCATAAATTTACAAGAACATTAACGAAATGGTTATTAGATTGTTGTTATTATGATGTTAAAGAATTTTATAATAAGAAACATTAATTCCTTTATTAATATATTAGTTTACAAACAATGAAACACAAATATTTGCATGCCCTTGGCGGGTAGAACATACTTTGTACTGTAACCGCTTTATACAAATTAAAATCCTGTAAACATGTGTTCGCGCAAATAAAGATTTATTTTATTTTTATTTTTAGACTATAGCTGATGCCCGTGGACTTCATCCAAGATATGAACGTATATTTTTATGAACAACATAACTAAACAGAAAATAAAACGTGTAGGCAAAAAGATTAAATATATAGAGAGGGCATTGTGAAATTTCTCCTACAAAAATATTGATCCTGATCGCCGTAATCACGATGGTCATGGCGTAGCTAAATAGCCTTGTAAAGTTGGCGATTTTGTACCACGTGGTTCTAAATAACACATTACCGATTCTTTTGTCTCGCCCAATCTATACAGTTGAAAATCTTTGCGTGTAGGTAACAGTTGAGCGTGGGGTTATTCGCGCACACTGCGCCATTTTTTTTTCCTTTTAGCATTTTTACACCTTTCATAACTTCTAAACTAAAGGTCCCATTGTAATAATTAAAGGAATTTACACGTACATAATCCAAACTTGATTATGAAACTATTTAGTTGAATAAGGATTTAACCTGATAAAAATGTATTGATTGAGTAATTTGATCAGAAAACCGCTTATTGTGACTTATAGCCTCGTAAACTTTCGTAACTCTAATAAACTTACAGGCTCGTAAACTTTTTTGTGGGTAATGATGAGTACTATTACTACTATATACTAAATGTTGCCCTTTGAATGTTGCACAGTCTAGTCAATTGCTAGCACGAGCAAATGCAGTGGACTCGGGAGGAAATGCTTTCGTTGTCCAAATATGCTTTCTTTTCTTCTTTAAATAGCAGTAACGGATTAAAAGGAACGCAGCACACACTACCTCTACGTCCGCCATTTTGATTACAACCGATGAAGCACAGTCGAGCATTATTCCTCGCGAATATTCAGATGTCACAAGAATTTTCTCACAACGCCAAGAGCTATGTCGATGGCTCGCAGGGCAACTAGGAGTGCTCAGACTACGGACTGAAGCGGAGATGCGTACGGACTGTAGCGGAGATGCGTACGGACTGTAGCAAAGATACGTGCGGACTTGAGCGGAGATGCGTATGGACTGGAGCAGAGATGCATATGGACTTGAGCGGAGATGCGTACGGACTGGAGCAGAGATACGTACGGACTGTAGCGAAGATGCGTGCGGACTTGAGCGGAGATGCGTACTGACTGTAGCGGAGATGCATACGGACTTGAGCGGAGATGCGTATGGACTGGAGCAGAGATGCGTACGGACTGGAGCGGAGATGCTTACGCACTTGAGCGGAAATACGTACGGACTGGAGCAGAGATGCGTACGGACTATAGCGAAGACGCGTACGGACTTGAACGGAGATGCATACGGACGTGAGCGGAGATGCGTATGGACTGTAGCAGAGATGCGTACGGACTGTAGCGGAGATGCTTACGCACTTGAGCGGAGATGCGTACGGACTGTAGCGGAGATGCATACGGACTTGAGCGGAGATGCGTATGGACTGGAGCAGAGATGCATACGGACTGGAGCGGAGATGCTTACGCATTTGAGCGGAGATACGTACGGACTGGAGCAGAGATGCGTACGGACTATAGCGAAGACGCGTACGGACTTGAGCGGATATGCGTACGGACGCCTCAAATACATCTCCACTGTGCGCCGTCGCCGACTTGTGAATCATAGTTTACCATACAATATGAGACTGGCTTTTACCCTTAGCGAAACACAACAGCACACTGTTATTTCACGGTCTTACGGGGGTGATTACTGCCATCAGAGGGGCAGCCCAATTTATGACTGCGGCATCATTAACCAACTAAAAATATCATGTGCCATTAAATTTCAAAAGTGCACACGCGGAACAATGGGCTGGTCCATCTAGTGAAAATTAGCGATAAGCCTTTTTTTTTACAAGAGGAATTCATCATGGATACCCACTGACCTGGGCACAGATCCATGATGGGTATCCGGACAGACCTGGACATTACCGATAAGCCTGCAATTTTGTCTATATTCAACTGCTTATTGTTCGTCGGAACAGCTTAACTGTGTTAGCATGTTCTTCAGCCACAACTTCTTACTTCTGTTCATTTAATACAGTACAGTTAAAATAAAAATCACCTGCACAGTCTTCTCCGGCAAATGTATGGCAATGTGCTGCAAGTAACTGCTCTTCCTGTGGAAACCCGATCCGCAGTCTTTACAGACGTAGGGCTTCTCTCCCGTATGCAAGCGCTCGTGTATCTGAAGAAGTGGAAAGTGAAGAATAAGGGTCTGTCACATTGGAGAACGTCATGTTATTGTTTCAGTGAGTGAGTAAGGGATGCCAGAGTCCACTTCCCTATCCCTTCCTAATCCCTTATCCTTGATCCTACTATGGTCGATAGCGCACTTGCGCTTGTTACAGGCGACGACAGCCACCTACCATCCAGTGGAACGTCAGCCTAACTGACAACGATGAGAGAAGCAAAAAAAGAAATACCTTGACTTGTTCCGCGTTAGACGCCTTATAGTCGCAGTAACTGCATTTGTCCGTCTTTTCGTAACCATGTTTGGCTCGACAATGCATTAAGAGAAGTCGTTTTGTTATGAATTTCTTGCCACAGTGCTGGAAAAATATTTTATAATAATTATTGAAGTTAATAGGGAGGTCATAACTTTACGAAGAACTTTGTAGAACCTTTACGAGCCCGTTGGATGAGTGGTTAGGATGCTTGCCTTACCGCTCTGTTCTAGGGTTCGATTCCTGGCAGGGTCAACTTTGATTGGCTCTGGTCTGGGTTTTGAAAGTAGTGGCAGGGCACACTGCGTTTCATTTGGGCAGCCTGTCTGACGGCGGTAACCACCCCTTTACAGAAGACCACCGTGAAATAACAGCACGTATGATGCTGTGTTTCGGTGAGGGAATAAGGGATGCCAGAGCCCATTTCCCTATTCCCTCCTAATCCTTACTGTAGTGGGCAGTGCACTTGCAGCAGCTTTGGCGTTGCTTGTGCCACCTACCATCAAGTGGACCTTCAGCCTGTCCGACGAACTTAACATAAAAAATATCTTTGTTCAAAATTCTCGAAATAACAGACCAATGGGGAAAGTAGACCAATTGGACAAGTCGACCGATTAGAAAAATAGATGGAATGCTCCGGAGGGGTTAATAGTTCTATTATCATTAATTATTTATTTATTATTTATTTATCACTTTAGTATAATAATTACAGAATTTCCTCATAATACTCAAGTAGCTTTTTTTCTCAATTTTTTTTCTCAAGAAAAAAAATTCTCCAAAAAAAAATACATTTTTTGACTCTTACTTCATCGCAAACCTGTCACAATAAGCACGATGTCAGATTTTGAAATTCCCTTCCATAATGTTGATACACGTCTACCATATCCGAAAAAACAATATTTCAGCAAAAAAACTAATCTATTTTGAATTACCCGCGAAAACGCTCTTAGGTGTCATGGCGTCGTGTCTGATTAACCGTGACGTCACCGACATCTCATCAGATTTTTCATTCTGTCAAAGCAAAGTCAAGCAACACGATGGCACTTACCTGGGCGTGACGTCATTCGCTCTGATTGGTGATTCAGTTAACATGGCCGATTGCAGTTATTTATACTTCTATTTTATTGAAAATCTTATTAATCTCAGTTTTAATACAAAAAATGAGTAATTTTTTAGACTCCTTTCAACATATATTTTTCTCCAAAACCATTTATTCTTTGATTCTTTAATACCGTCATCATGCCTATTATGGACATTCAGTGATGTATGTGGATTGTTCAGATGGCGTGCCCGGATGCACTCCATCGTACTCCATTCTAAGTAGACTAGTTGCTAGTTATTACAAGTCTGTTGGCAAACTTTACTAAAATGAGCGCAACCTAATGACCTATGAATAAGGTGCAATATAGCACAACAAATTTTTGTAGCTTCTCGGAGACAATAGAGCAGATTTAAAAATTGAAGGTTTTTTTAAATATTGTGTAAAATATGAAAAAGAAAATAAAATTAGCCGATTTAAACTTTAGTACAGACCTTAAGTTAATTTAATAAGCTTAAAAACAAAAATTATTTGATTTAATTAACAAAAATTTAAAAAAATATATATTATTACACAGTCATTTGCTATATTTTTTTCTAAAAAAATTTTTTTTTATTATGCTCTGTTTTTATCTAAGTTTTAATTTTACTCTAACTAGTCAAATTAGGAGAAGAAAATAACGCTTTTCTGCTAAGTTCTTAAGGAAGGGATAGAGAAGACTCTCGCATCCCTTACTCACTTACCGAAACACAACAGCACATGTGTGCTGTTATTTCACGGTGGTCTTCTGTAAGGGGGTGGTTACTGCCGCCAGAGAGGTTGCCGAAATGACTGCGAAACGCAGTGTGCCCCCAGGTAGAGATCATTAAAAATCCAACACACATAATATTACAAACGTAAGTTATTTTTTAAACAGGTCAAGCCTTCATGAAATACAACCCTGCGCGTGTACAGAGTTCGCGTGTGAGAGGTAGCTGTCATGTGGTAACGTTACAAGAAGCGTCACGTGATCGTTACACTGAACCGTCACACAATATTCGACTTTGGGTTGCGTGCAAAGAAGTTACATTTAAAAAAATATTTTAATATTGTTACCTCACAGACAACATCAAATCCTGTATGAATCTTATAATGATTCCTCAATGATAGTTTCGATGTCAAAATCTTGTGACAGTACTCACACTCAATCTCTTCTTTCGCTCGCATTTTTATTTTTTCCCTATCTTTTATCTCTTTCTTAGTTCTCAACCTCTTCACTTTATTTTTCCTTTTTGTATTGATAACTTCCAGTGCTTTCTCTTCGATATTATTTTCAAAATCTTTTCGCTTCTTGGTCTTCTCTTCCGCCATAACAAAACTATTACTAAATTGGAATGTATCTAAAGTGACATTATCATCGTAATCTTTGAAATCTTCATCCAAATCGGACAGATCATTTGAAATGTCTATGGTTGCAAATTTTCCATTTTCCAATTTAAAAATATCATTTTCGCTTTTAATGCAATCGAAAATCTGTTTATTATTCAGCCGGCTCAATAGTATTTTTTGTGATGCCTCACATTTTCTCCTAAACTTTGCGGATTCATTTATAAAGTTTATACAGGCTGTGCAAATAAGTTGTGACAATGTATCATTTATATCCACCTGTAAATATGAATATTTATTTTTTACTTTCACATTTTTTTTTTATATTAAGACAGGCTGACGGTCCATTTCATGGTAGGTGGCAACCGTCGCCTATAACACAAGCAACGTGATAAGTGTTGCAAGTGCGCTGCCGACTACATCAGTAGGACTAAAGATAAGGGATTGGGATTGGATAGGAAAATGGGCTCTCGCATCCCTATTACTTTCTCACCGTAACACAACAGCACATGTGTGCTGTTATTTCACGGTGGTTTTCTGTAAGGGGGTGGTTACTGCCGCCAGACAGGTAGCTCAAATAACTGCAAAACGCAGTGTGCCCTACCACTTCTTTACAACTATCTTTGCAGATGTATTGCAGTAGCAAACTAGCCGTGCCTGTACATTAAATATTTTTTCCAAAAAACAATTTGTAGTTATGTTAAACTGAGACCAAAAAAATTGCTTTTAGAATTTTTGTCTGACGGGGACTATAGACAGAATTATTGTGGCACTTCTTTGTTTACCTTAATTCCAGTCGTCAAAAAAATTACGTTACTGTATTTATCACAGTTTTCGGGAGCTGAGTAAATGGGATTCAGCGATTTCAAGCCGAGACACATCCTACAACAGTTCCAAGTATACATGTTTGTTATAAATCACATACATTTGTTGTGTTTTATTAGTGAGCGAGTTACAAAATCAAAAGAGGCTAATTGTTGAACAAATACTGGATAAAACCGGACTGTATTTGAAAAATAGTTTCCAATGTTTAGAAGAATTGAAAAACAAAATAAACAAAACAATCTTTCTCACGTATATTACTTAACTCTATGCCCATGCCACAGAACAATATCAAAGAACCCTAAACATAGATAAGTATGTGATTGCACTATTTGTGATATCTGTAGCTCTAGCATGAGTTTACGATGACCGCACTCGCTAGCGAGAGCGTAAAAAATTTATATGGAAAATCCTACAGCGCCTCTAGCGGTCACTCAAAGAACTAAAATCGGTAGTATGAGTTGCACAAGTAAAAAATCTATCGAAACCGCAGTCGCTAGCGAGTAACGTGTTGCACTTTTGCTGTACAAATTCGGTACCACGAGTCACAAACTCGACAGACGCTGTCGAGAGTACGGCGTTCACTGTAGTTGCGGCACTCACCTATGTTTTCAACGTGAGAAAGCTGAATCTATTGCAAATATAGACGATATTCACTTTTAATATTCTCTATATTGTAGTTATTATCATTGAAGTGCTAGAAATTATTTTAAATAGCGTTGGAAATTAAGGAAATAGGCGTCCACATTTCAATGGTGAACATTTTATTTTTTTGCCTTTGTGATTATACGAATAATGCAATAACTTTTCAACATAAACTAAGTTTAAACTTACCTCTCTATATATTCTACCATTAAGTTGAAATGTGAGGCGCTAGTTCTAAGCATATTAAATATTTTTCCAAAATTTATTCCAAAATTTTAATAATTTTGCAGTCACAATCACAAACAAACGTACTTGTAGATGTTAACTCAACAAACCTCAAACAAACGTACTCGTAGACGTTTAAACCAACAAATTCAAAACTATAATTCCTATGAGTTATTTATTGTATTGCGCGCTCGTTAATTTCCGTCTTTGTCTCGTCGGCTCGGCTCGTAAATCCGCGGTCGTCTTTGTCTTTCGTGTAACGTTAGAAAGAGACGATGAATGGGTGTGAAGTGAGCACGGATGCCATACTCTATCGAGTTGACTGTAGTGAGTGTAGTTAACTACAGGGTGACTCGTGGTAGGTATATTAAATCTGACTATACGAATGGCGTTCGCTCGCTTACTGCATACGTCGTGTCACTTGAATCAACTATCGAAACTCATACTAGAGCTACTGAGCTATTTCCATAAACCAATCAATGTACCATTGACAAAACATCAACCAGATAAAATATCCTCACATTTGGCTATTTTTTTTATATAAATTATCAATAACTAATGGAGTGAGAAATAAATTTGGCAAGCTGATAAATAAGGATCATAAATTAGTATTTTTTCTATCTCCTGCGCATTTCTGAATTCGAAAATACTCCTTCTATCATCCTTCTATAGTGTAACCTAGGAACCTAGAGTGTAACCTTGGAGGAATGTCAAATAAAAAGTTGCTCTATGGTGTCAAAATTTTATTGTCTATGGTTTGTGTTGACAAACAAATAAGTCTGAAATCATTAGAGATTTTGCTCAGAGTTCAGAGAAAACTGGATTGTGTATTGCTTTGATTACATATTTACAATTTCGATATCAATTCCGTGTATTTTATATTTTCGTTATTTCTTTTAAGTCCTATAAATTTCTGTTCGAAATTAATACAGGGGATCGCAATAATTACATCTTAGTTGATCAATGGACAATATGAACGATTACTGCAGAACATGTCTCAGCAAAACATCTTTAAAAGAAATATTTCAAAATAAGAATTTTAAAGAAACGTGTACAACTATTTTACACAACATTTCGGGATTAAAGGTAAACAACTCAAGATCACTTAAATGTGTTACATTTCAAATAAAGAAACAAATTAGTTAAATGTTCTTTCTACCTATTTTTCATTTGCTTTTCTTTCTGTCAAAATGAGTGAATCTAATGAAGAAATTCGATAGATTTTAAAATTTTATTACAAAAATTGCAATGCAAGCTGCGAAATATTTGTGACGTTTATGAACCTAATGCAGTGTCGGTAAGAGTAGCAGAAAGTTGGTAAAATTAATACAAGGATAGATACCATGATTAATATTTTAAAATTGTGTTACCTCTCATTAAATTTAAATTGAGAATTAAATGCTTTAATTTTTTTTTACTATACTGTATTGTTAGCTCATTCAGTAGCAAATTACTAATATCATAATAATAATTAATATTATTCGATCCAAATGTAGTCAACCCCTGACTGAATGTTTGTTTACATAATTTATAGCTTCACCTGACAGGGAGTATATGACTTTTTTAAATTATTTATTTTCATTTTCTCAAAACAGATTTAAAATAATTCTCAAAACAGGTTTTTCCTTACTACTGAAAAGTCCTCAAAATACAGACAGTTATTTTTGCACTATGCATTTTTTACAGATGACATCTCATTTTCACTTAGAAGAGTTTTCAAAATAGCAAATATTGTTGGCTTGCTTCTTGGGTTGCTAATTGAAATTAATGCTAATATTTTCAATTTTGATTGCATCCTTTTCAGATAAAACATTATGATGGTCTACCCCAAATGATATGCACTACTTGCATTAAATTCATAAACAAATACATAGCATTTAGAAGAACATGTCAGAGGTCATACAAAATTCTATTGAAACAGATAAAATATAATAAAATTATTGATCCGAAGGAAAGAAATATGGAAATTGAAAATCGGTTTTCAAAAGATAGAATAAATTTTGAAGAGTACAAAGATATTATACATGATAATGATTCTGATGATGATAGTTCTTATGATAATACGTTCAAAATAGATAGTGATCACGATGATGAAAACAATACAAACGTAGAATATGAATCGGAAATACAAGAAATTCTAAAAATGCCATTTGATATAATATTTAAAAATAGCAAATTAGATAAAGTCGTTAGATTGAATCATTTTGACAACAGACAGGTGAGTGTTTTTTTTTAAAAGATGCAGACCCTTTATCTTTATCTTGTCTTAGTGGCTATTTCTGTCTGCTAGAGTACCAGTATCACATCGTCCATTGCTGAAATATTGTGACTCTACCTATACCTACCACGTTAAGGAACTGTAGTACTTTTTTGATAGAGGCATTCTTCACATCTTCACAAGCCATTGTGTGGCTTCCTAGGATGTGACTGCGCTTGTGCATCAGAGGGCCACACTCGCACAGGATATGCATTGGTGTTTCTTCTGCCTCATGGCAGAAGCGACACTCTCCCGTACTAGTGAGCCCCATTACTTTAAGGTGCCTATTGAGGCGGCAGTGCCCCGTTAGCGCCCTAGATAGCATACACAAATTGCTCCTGCTAAGCGACATAGCCTGATTTGTTGCATTTCAACTATAGGCTTTAATGAGCGATTTGGAATGGTGCAAACCTGGCAAGTCAGTCCAGCGTTTGTAAGATTTTGCAGACCCTTAGTTCTCAAAGTGGTCCAGGTTGACCTACAGGGGTCCACGGGGACTCGACGGGGGTCTACGTTGGCGTGACAAAAAAAACCAATCAGTTCTCAATTATTTCATTTAGCAAACTCCTCATTAGTGATTGGAATTCAGCCGCAATGCAAATTTCCATAGTTAGATCTAATCTTCACATTTTTTGTCGAGTTGTGGGAATATGGTGGAAATGTAGCTTTAGGGGGTCCACCAGAACCAGCTAAATTTTGAAAGTGGTCTATGAGAAAAAAGTCTGGGAACTAGACGCTGTCACTGACTTGAAAGGGTAAAATCACATAATCTTTTTTCTTTCTACCATCTAATCTTCAAAATCTAATAGATCCCCTTGACGCTGAAGTAAATAGGTCCCCATTTTAAATTATGGGCTCCACTACTGCACCCTAGTACATATAGTTAAGGCAAGTGCCATAAACACTCATCCAAAGGGCTGTTCTTTCAGACTTCAAGTTTTTGCGAAAGCAATAATGATATTACTGAAAAAATTTCCAAAGATAATGATTATATCAATGGTGGAATGATGGGAAGGGATGAAAATTTTAATGGCGAGGATAGTGTTAGGTGTGAACAATGTGGTAAAATTTTCAAGAGCAAAGTGTCATTGAAGAATCATTACAAAATACATCGGAATACGAAAATTATATGCGAGGTAAGCTATGATAGTCAGAATACAGAATAGGGGATCGGACAGTAATCAGATTAAAATCTAAAATGTACTTAGAAAGAAAATATATAATTTTTTACGATTATTTATCGAATAATAATTTAATATAATTCATTTAAATATTTTTAAATGAAGAAATAAAATTTTATTATTTACAATATTTTTAATCTATACTGAAACACCGATCACAGTGCGTGACGTCATTTGTGGGCAATCATTGTCTTATGCCAATGCAGCTAGCTGTTTTGTTATGATATGACCACAAATGACTTACGCACTCTCAGATGAACTATCGTGGCGTTTTGGCGGCATTTTCAAACAAACAATATTAAAACATGATTTTGAGTACCTAAAAGGCTATAAATAAATAAAATAGTATTTTTTATGGGAATAAATATTCATGAATATTAATTTAAAACACTTTCTGAAAATTTGTCCGATCCCCTATTAATCAGAAACTGCATTTAATAGTTATTCATTATGGATATGATTTTGTGATGAGTTTCGCAGACACAGCTCGTTTACGATTTTTTATATATATATTTATTGACTATGAGCAGATTTCTTTAAAAGAAACGCAGATTTCAAATCTGTGGTGCGAAATAATGGTGTGGTCTCTGTTCAAATTGGACCCCTGTACCTAAAATTTATGTCGTTATAGGTTATATAATATATATAAATTTAGAATTTTTTTTAGCATTGTGGCAAAATGTTTATGAATAAGAGACGCCTGCTAATGCACTGTAAAGCGAAACACGGCTACGAAAAGACGGACAAATGTACCTATTGTGACTATAGAGGAAGCAACGCGGAGCTTGTTAAAGTGAGTACCTATTCTGTAAGACTTAAAGCTCAAACTCGCGCAAAGGGAAGTTAAATGAAATTTCAACCTGTATATATTATCTTCTATTAACATCGATGCATACCTGCGCTAATAACATAGATAAAGATGAAAGAAAGAAAGAAACATTTATTGGCGTTTAAAAGAAAGAGAAACATAAATTAACACAAAAATATAAATAAACACCAAAAAGACACAACTCAGCTTAGGCTGCAACATTGTTACAGCGCTGATTTTCAGTTGTGCCCTTGCCGATGTCCCATGACACGCACTGGGACCACGCCTGCATTTATTACAAATATTGTTGCAACTAACTAATGGAACGCTCTGGAAAAAGCGTTGCCCTGGCCGGAAGTCTCGAACGTCCCACGCCCCTTCCCGTCTAGTGTCAAAGGAAATTGGTCCTTATATTTACAACATACAGATTGCATTTCAACAGAAATAGCATTTACGAATTTCAATGGCTTGTTTACGATCTTTATTAAATTTTCTGGAAAACTTAAAATACATCGAGGCGTTTCGCGCCAAGTATAAATAAGAGAGCAGCGGGTAAATGCTTTAGTTGTGCGATAACAAACGATTCGAAAGCGACTCATCGGAACTTTTGCGAAGTTACCTGCGATAGTGAACCGGCGACACATTAAGGGAATCATTGACGACTTTTGGCAAGTTTAACGGTTTCATCGGACAAGTTTAGTAATTTTGGAAGTCGTCTTGGTTTGTGAAAATAAATCGTTCGTTTCGCCCTTACACGGAATTTTAACTCACCCCATACGTAAAAATATTATTAAATAATAATTTAATTCTATCATCTGTCCATATATATAATACCTACACAATATAAATTAAATGTAAAGAATTTTTTTTTTTTATAAAGTCGCTATAACCTATTTTCACTGTACCTATGTAATTTACCATGAAATTGCACAATAAAAAAACACGGAAATATGAACAACCTCTTAGTATGCTTCTTTGTCTTGCTTTCTCTTTTTATTCTCTAGTTAACCCTGATATAAGGCCCGCAAATTGCTAATGCGCGTGGCCGCCATTTTTGTGATGTAATCTCATGACACACTCGGTACCGTTAGCAACACTGGCCGGCGAATTTTTGGTTGCGGGTGACGTCATTTGTTAATGTGACGTGTTCCTGCGCATTAGCAATTTATAAACATTAAGGGCCGACGCTGATTGCCGGCATGGCACAACAAAAGATTTTTTCCTAAACATATTATTTTCAACCTTATTGCAATGATTTTAGCTCTCGCACTCCTTTATTGCCACGACGTGCCGAAGCATGACGCGGTATGACGTGGCACGACGAAGAACGCTACTCTACGGCCTGTAAAATCATTGCAATAAGGTTGAAAATAATATGTTTAGGAATAAATCCTATGCCATGCCGGCAGTCAGCGTCGGCCCTAATCGATGGCGATTTTGAACGTCGATATTAAGGTGACACTTTCGTATTAGAATTTTGCGGGAATTGTAACCAGTAAGGGATTCTGCGTAAAAATAATAATAATTGCACACTTTAGATCCACGAGCGTTTGCACACTGGTGAAAAGCCTTATGTCTGCGCTAAATGCGGTGCAAGCTTTCATCGCAAGAGCAGTTATGTGCAGCATTTACCGATACATCTCACTGAGAAAAATGTTCAGGTGGGTGCATGCTATTTTTACGATGAAGCCGTGGCCGACAGGCTGACGAATCTTAAACATGTCCGGAAATAGTAGCAGAGAAACTTAAGTTTGTACCTCTCTCTTAAAAGTGGCAGGGCACCCGCGTTTCGTAGTCAATTGGGTAGCCACTCTGGCGGCAGTATCCATCACATTACAGAAGACCACCGTGAAATAACAGCACGTGTGCTGTTGTGTTTCGGTGAGTGAGTAAGGGATGCCAGGGCCCATTTCCCTATCCACTCCTAATCCCCTATCCTTAATCCTACTGCAGTTGGCAGCGCACTTGCAGCAGCTTTGGCGTTGCTTGTGTTATAGGCGACGGTAGCCACCTACCATCAAGTGGACCGTCAGCCTGTCTGCCGACCTGACATAAAAAAAAAAAAATTAGAGACCACATTTCAGCGCCATATGCCATCACTGGTCGAAAACTTTTAAGTCATTGAGGAATTTTGGACGAGAAGATGTCTCGGAGCTTCCCGAACGGTGCTCATCCGAGCTGGATTCAACTATTGATCTCCTTCTCGAAGTTGGCTCTACATAATAGGGAATATGCACATTTTTTTAAAATATATTCATACGATTTAGTAACAAAAAAATATTAAACTTAACTAACAGCTACGGGCACTTTAAACAGCTGCCCTTTTGGCGCGCTTGTCGTGACGTCAAAGTCTACAATACAATCAAATGTTAAAAATCACAAACATCTACATTTCATAAACTTTGACGTCACATTCGAACTGACCGTTTCAAGTAATTTGAATTTCCCACAATTTTTTTTCCAATAATTATTTTCTGAACGAAAAAGAAACAATAATATTAAAAAATATTTAAATAGACATAATTCTAAAGTAAAAAATTTGATAAAAAAAATTTATTTAAGCCTTTTTTGAATTAGACGCATATTCCCTATTGGACTGTTTGCCCCAAGTAGATGTACTCGTTAGCAATTTAACCGAAAACCGAATGTTAATGCTAATAAACGCTACGTGTGCTAAGCTGTTGCTGAAGTAAATAAATAAATAAACCATATTTTATGACGAACGTTATACAATAAATATATTCGATCCTGGCCCTCCTGTGTTGGCATCTAGGAATGCGTCTTTGACATTTCTTTATGTTCATAAGTTCATTTCCGATTCAACGATATAGAAAATGTATGGAGATTGACATCTGTCAAAACGGCAATCATATAATTGCCGGAGTATAGATAAACAATAATAGATTTTCTTTTTTTTTTATTATTTCAGTGCGACGAATGTCCAGCGCGCTTCAAGTCCGTGACACTGATGCGCATCCACAAATCTCGCCACAACAAATTTAGAAGATATTCGTTCGTCTGTGGCAATTGTCGCAGTCGATTTGCGACGCGACGCGACTGCGTCAGACACGTCGCAAGATTGCATGCAGACGCCAATGTTATAAGAGTTTCTGTGGAGGAATAAAAATTTATTTTCAACATACTGTATTTTTTTATGTACTTACCTAGGTCTATTTTTATAATAAACTAGGTGGTGCCCGCGACTTTGTCTGCGTTGAAAAAAAAAACAACCAATATTACGCCTGACACCTTTATTGCTGTCATACTCTTGGGGAACAGTACTTTTTTCTGGATGAAAGCTGCTCTACGTCCTTTTCTGCATCTCGATTGAGTAGTTAAAGCGTGAAAGTAAGTAACAATTAAGTACTTTCAAATTTATATTGGTAAAATTATAGATCGCACCAGAAGTTTACACAAGAAATGAATATATTGGAAGTTATAATGTAAGCATCCGTTACAAAAGGTTTTTGAAAATTTCAACTCCGTACAAAGCTGGGGTCGGGTAGCTAGTTATTGACAGCGTGACCACTTTTTCGTAAGATAATCTACCAAAATCTACTAAGACCAATTTAAAATTCTACCAATGATATTTAAGTCGTTCTAGATAAAATAGTTTATAAACAGCACATGTCTTTGTTTTTATATTATAATATCAATATACATCATCCATTTTTTTTTACATTTTTATATAGTTTTGCATCACTTTTCATAACTTGTACCTATCATGAATGATTCGGATTTAAAATGAGTACAGTTTTCTGCCTCTTTTACACCCTCCTTGAGGTGTAAAATTGCCCGCACATTTTGATTACAGAATCTATGCGCAACGAAATTATCAAACAAAGGACTAATAAAATAAAACAAACTTAGCAACAACAGTCAACAACTTACATGAGTATATCTAAGTATAAAATGTTTTAAGTGCCATAATTAATTTGATAAAACAACCTCAGGAATTACTCAATAAAGTTCATTTTCTAAAACCTTAATAGAAGTATGGGGAAACCCCTTCCATCAATGTTACCTAATTTTCTTAAATACCGAATTTCCACTAAAATCTACTAGTATGCAATTTTACACTACTAAATCTTTGTTCCCTTGCTCTTAAAATCTACTAAAAGAAGTAGAAACCTACTAAAAGTGGTCACGCTGGTTGTTGATATGGGCGGTTTAAGCGGGTTAAGCACAGAACACTATTACTCCTAGCGGGGTTAAGTAGAAAACTAAAATTCACTTGAAGGCTACGGCATGAACATTGGAACATGCCATTGTGGATACCAAAGATACAGACTAATACAACATCTTTGGTGGATACAGTACTTTGGCACTCATTGTTAGTATATAGTGTTCTGTGTTTTGTCACAGCTCTATATTAAATGTCAAAATTAATAAAACAGGAATATATTTAATACTCCTATCTTGCTAGTCCCCGTAAGCAGGGCCGTCTTTACCCGGGGGTGCAAGGGGCGCCTGCCGAGCGCGGAGTATTTAGATATTTTATTGAACTTAACGCCATTGCATAGTTTCATATGCTTGTTACGACAAATACGTAAGCGCAAAATTAAATATAAAAAAAAATATTTACAACAATAAATCATTGTTTTACTTTTATTAAAGCGCCTACACACGGCCTTAAAATTGTTGGCAATATCGGGGAAGTGGTGGGGAGCGCCCTAGATAGCTCCCTTGATCGCCTCATGTGTAGGCAAATCGTAATCAGTTTCCTCCTAACTCTGAAATCGGGTCGGTCGAACCCATGATTTAGGGGCGATTATCGTCTAGGGAGCGTTGTCGCATCGTGTATAACGAAATCGGTGCCGATTTCACCGCAGTGTGTCTGCGACTGCAGCGGCGACAAGACGTATTTTTGTGTTTTTAACTTGTATTCCGTGCGAAGACATGGCGAAGGAAAAGAAGCGAGAAGCCTGGACGAAAGTCAAGGATCTCTTCAAGGAATTCCTCAACACATTCTATATCCATTCTTAAAAAGTTTTCAGCTGCTTCCAAATGTCTCTCTCCCTTCTAAGGTGTTTCCATCTAGCTACAATATGGGCTTCTTCAAACTAGCAGTAAACAAATTCCTGCAAGGTCGGCAGCGCACATGCACCCTCCCTGGTGTTGCTCGTGTCCTTAGGCGACTTTTTCGTCTTTGACTTGGTTGCACTGTAGAAAGTGCCAGAGTGATGCCTATTCTCTGATGTTTTGAGAGTGTCGGCGGCATCTTGATAGACGAGCGCTTTGTTGCACAGTCGGTTTCACATTTAGTGGAAGGGACGTGTGTAGAGTAGCGGCCGATTTCATCCCCACTACCACGCTCCTGATATTGCCACAGATTTTAGGGCCGTGTGTAGGCGCTTTTACGCTTTCGGTGCTTGTCATACCGCTCATAATGTGAAAGCTAAAATGACTCTTAATAATAATAATAATAATAATATAGCCTTTATATCCCGAAACTCCTTATTCCATATAAAATGTTACTCCTTTCCCATATATGTTTTTGTTTATAATATGTCTCGAAGTTCGGTGTGCCTCCTGGCAAAGGCCTCCTCTAACGATTTCCATTGTTCTCTATCCCTTGCAACTCTTCTCCAGTTGTATCCTGCTGTCAATTTGAGTTCATCCTCCCATCTTTTGTGTTGTCGACCTCTATTTCGTTTTCCGTTTCTAGGGTACCATTCTGTCAATATTTTGCTCCACTTATCATGAGCTCCCCGCAGCATATGACCCGTCCATCTCCACTTCATTTGATCTATCTTAGTAAGAATATCTGTCACACCTGTTCTAGCTCTTATATATGTGTTTCTTTGTTTATCTATTTTTTTGATTCCCAGCATACTTCTTTCCATGGCTCTTTGGCAGTATTCTAACATATCCCTGTGCTGTTTAGAAAGTGCCCAGGTTTCGCAGCCATAAGTAAGACAGGGGAGGATACAGGTGTTAAACACTTTGCACTTAATTTTCTTGCTGAGATCAGTTGCTTTCATAATTTCCCTCAATGACCAATATCTTTTCCATCCATTTGCAATTCTCCTTCTGACTTCTTTGGTAGTTAGATCAGTTTGAGAAATTATTTGTCCTAGATATATGTACTCCTCCACATATTCGAGAGGTTGATTATTGACTTTTATTTCGTATGGGATTGAATTTGATAATAATTTTGTTTTTCCTGCATTCATTGCCAGCCCAACTTTCTCACTTTCTTTGTTTAGATCTTGTATCATTTCTTCAAGCTTGTGAGGGTTTTCTTCGAACAAGACAATGTCGTCTGCAAATCTCAGATGATGCAGTCTTTTTCCATCTATATTTAGTCCAAATTCATTCCATTCGAGATTTCGGAATATGTTTTCAAGCACAGCAGAAAATAGCTTGGGAGACAGTGGGTCACCTTGCCTGACACCTCTTTCTATTTTGAATATTTCTCCGAGTGTTTCCATTTGTATTCTTGCTTTGCAGTTAGCATATATTTTTCTAATGATGTTTATGTAAGCCCTGGATATTCCTTGTTTTTCTAAGCTTTCCCATATCGCTTCATGGTTAAGGCTATCAAAAGCTTTAGTATAATCAATGAAAGCCATATACACTGGTTTGTTATATTCATTGTACTTTTCTATAATTTGTTTGACTGTGTGTATATGGTCAATCGTTGCGAAATTTTTCCTAAAGCCAGCCTGTTCCATTGGTTGGTTTTCGTCCAATGTGATGCTTATCCGATCTAATAATATTTTAGAAAAGACCTTATATATGTTTGACATCAGGCTTATTGGTCTATAGTTAGATAAATCTTCTTTGGAGCCTTTTTTGTATATAAGGATTATGTGCGAGGTTTCCCACTGTTCAGGAATCTGTCCGGATGTTAGGATTTCATTAAAAATTTTTGTCAGAACGGGCACGAGTTCGTTTATGGTGCCTTTCAGTAATTCATTCTTGATTTTGTCTGGACCTGGTGCCTTGTCTAACTTTTGGCTTAGTATAGCTTTTCTGACTTCACTTTGCAATATTTCTGGTTCTGAGTTTGTAAGGTATGTAGTAGTTTCGCATTTCTCGCACTTTCTATTTTCGGTGTTAGCTGGTTTGGAATAGAGATTCTGGTAGAATTCTGATGCTGTTTTTATTATACTTTTGCGATTTGTTATGTTGTTTTGATTGTTTTTGAAATTAGGTACCCAAGAAGTGGTTTCACGGAGTTCTTTAAGAGCTTTCTTTGTTCCGCCTGATGCAGTTATATGTTTCTCTAATGTTTGTATTCTTCTGGCTTTTCTATCTTTTCGTATACCTTCTCTTATTTTCTTACTTAACTCTGTTATTTCCCTCACATTTCGTTTGTCATTTTTGTTAGCAAGTAGACTTTTTCTTTTGTTTATAAGCTGCATAGTAGAATCACTCAAAATATATTTTTGTTTTCTATCTTTTCCAGTTTTAGCATGATTGAGTTGATTTTGAAGTTTGGTATACCTGGTTTTTATGTCAAGCCCTTCAATTTCACCGATATGAGTTACTAATGGATATGATGTTGGTTCTCTTGTTTCAGCGGCATAGGCTCTGTTGGACAGGTTAATATGCTTTCTATGAGTCTTAGGGGGCACCGTTTTAAATGATGCTCTAATCATGCGGTGGTTGGTATTGAAATTTAGTCTAGATATTACTGTTGTATCTGTAAACAACTTTGGGTGACTACTTATAATATAATCTATTTCGTTTCTGTACTTTCCATCAGGAGAGACCCATGTCCACTTGTTATTTTTATTCTTTTTGAAGATGCTGTTCATTATAGTAAGATTATGTTCCAGGAGAAGATCTATTAATCGTTGTCCATTTTTACTTCTCTTTCCATGACCGAATTCTCCCAATACATATTCGTCTTCGTTTTGTTTAGCGCCTACTTGCGCATTGAAATCCCCCATTAGAACGATTATACTATTACAGTGATCATATATGATTTGAGATAATGTGTTGTAGAAGGATTTATGTTCTAGTTCTTCGGCTTGTTCAGTTGGCGCATAGACTTGGATGATTGTCCATATTTTTTTGTAGCTGGGTATTTTCATATGTAATATAGCTATTCTCTCTGTCACTCCGATGAAGTCTTCTATGAAGCTTTTTAAGTGGGTTTTAACTATGAAACCAACTCCTCTTTGGCCACCGATTTCGCCTTTATGGAACATAATATAATCGTCATGTTCTTCAATTGATTGTCCTGATCTGCGCACTTCACTTAGTCCCAATATATCCCAGTTAAGATCTTTCAACGCTACTTCAAGTTCCAATAGTGACTCATGAGTTCTCAAAGTCCTAGTATTGAGAGATGCTATATATATTTTCAGGTTTTTTGTTAGAGGGTGCTGGTCTGATCTTCCCGCGGCGACCAACCGTGGTGGGAAGGTTTCTTGGTTAGGTTGTTTCAGGTTGCGTTTTTTCTGTATTTGTTTTGCTTTTCCGGTTTTTGTTGTTGTTGTTTTGTTAAGTTCCATACATGTGTCTGTTAGTTTTTTGAGATTTCTGAAGTTGAAGTAGATCTTTCTCTTCCCAGATATTGTAGAATGCTTGGTTTCATTATTTCTTTTTGACCAGTAGTGTTTGTTTTATTTAATGGGTTTTCGAGATTATTACATGTGTACGGCTTTTTCTGTGTTGGTAAGTTTGGAGATATAGTCTTCTCTCTCTTTCTTTTTTCGCGCTGGTTATCCTTCGGCTTTTTAACTATTAGTTGGTCTCCTCTCAGGAACACTATGTTTCCCTTTTTCCATTCTTCTTCCACTTTTGGCTGTAGTTGCTTTCGAACTTCTAGTACATCCTTAGGGAAGTCCTCCTTGATATAAATGCCTTTTGGTAATTTTGATTTGGATTTAAATATTAAATGTTTTTTCCACAAAGTAGAGAGGGTAATAACAACAGGGCGTTTTTTGTTCGTTTTCGCTCCAATTCTGTAAATGTTACTTATTTCATGGCTATCTAGATGTATTTCCGCATCCTCTATGATTTCTTTTATATGATCTACAAGTTCTGCCTCATTTTTTCCATTCTCCTCCACTCCGAAAAATATCAGGTTACTTTTTCGCTTATCTTTTTCCAAATTAGTGATTTTTTGTTCCAATTTTGTTATTTTAGTTTTTAGGTTTTGATTTTCCTCCATTAATGTTTTCATCTTTTCGTCTAGAGCTTCCATAACATTTGTAGTAACTGCGTTTGTTATCATATAAGTTTGTTGGTTAAGTTTTTCATCCAATTTTGAATCAAGTTTTGAAAACAATAATTCCATTTGTTCATTCATTTTTGGAATTTGTTGTGGCAACACTTTCTTTTTCTAGGGTAAATTAAAGATTTGCAATGGTAACCCTATTGCTCACTATAAAATTATTTTTGGTTGCAACACTGGTATATCTGTCACTATGTTTGTCGTTGGTATGATTGACAGCTGGCAGATATATTAGCGGCAAATTTCACTCTACCTGCACAATTTATTTTTTTCAAAGTTGTTTCAATATGTATTCACTGCACTTTTTCGAGTTATTAATGCCATTCGCCAAGAACTGTACACTTTTTTAGTCTCTGTCTGTTTTCCACTGTATATGTTTCGTAAAAAACATAAGTTATTAGATTTATTACACTTGTTTAGAATTTTTAATTACGGAGCACTTTGACGTATGTATTGACTGTCTTAATACCGGAACCGGAACAAAATGACTCTTATTACTACACAAATAAAAACGCCTACACACTGCCCTAAAATCGGTGGCAATATCGGGGAAGTGGTGGGGAGCGCCCTAGATCGCTCCCTTGATCGCTTCATGTGTAGGCAAATCGTAATCAGTTTCCTCCTAACTCTGAAATCGGGTCGGGCGAACCCACGATTTAGGGGAGATTATCGTCTAGGGAGTGTTGTCGCATCGTGTATAGCACATGCACACCCCCTGATGTTGCTTGTGTCCTTAGGCGACGGTAGCCACCTACAATCAAGTGGACCGTCAGCCTGTCTGCCACCTTTAATAATAATATTAAAAAAAATTCATGGCGTTTCATCAACCAGTTCTTCCTTTTTCGTCTTTGACTTGGTTGCACTGTAAAAAGTGCCAGAGTGATCCCTATTCTCTGATGTTTTGAGTGTGTCGGCGGCATCTTAATAGACGAGCTCTTTGTTGCACGGTCGGTTTCACACTTAGTGGCAGGGACGTGTGTTGAGTAGCGGCCGATTTCATACCCACTACCACTCTCCCGACATTGCCACCGATTTTAGGGCCGTGTGTAGGCGCTTTAACAATTTTATTAAATGCAACACGCGCGCGGCAAAATCTCTAATCCAAAAATAGTGTATAACCTTTGACACATTGCCGCCCGGTCGCCCGCACTTGAAGCAAAATGATCTCTAAGTCAATAAAGTGTAAGTTCATGTGAAATGGGCGCGAGGCGGGGCGCGGCACCTGTGCGTCTGTCATAGGCCAGTAATTGCGCCCTTTGACATAGTCGTCCGGGTGGCTGAGGGGGGCTGAGGCTGAGCCCCGCACCCCGGCGCCGAATAGACTTAAGACGGCACTGCCCGTAAGTGGCAGCGTTGCCGAGCAAGAGAGACTGCAAGTACATATTTTCTCTCACTCGTTGATACTTGAAGAGTTATGCGCATGCGTGGGAGGAGCCCTTATCTCTCGCAGCTAAAGGTAGTTCTCGGACATGCGCACAACGTTCGAATTCTTCATGAACGAGACAGACATATATATTTCTGCACCGTTCGGTCGTCATCTTTTTCAAGACCCGCTACTAGCAATATATGTAGGAGTATTAAGTATAATATGAAAACAGTTAACTATTTTTATATGTTCTGTGACTAATTATCATAGCCAAAGCAAAGCAAAGGCATAGATAAAACAATAATATTATTCTTTGTAAAAAGTTTTTTTTTTGACAATTCGTCATCATTATTTTGTATTGTATATTTATTTATTATTTTGTGCACAGACAGAGTATCTTTTTATATAGGAGTTTTGTGTTGTGACGCGTCCCATCGCAAATATTTGGTAATGGTTATTATTGAACACTGCATCTGCATAGCCATTCCTTTGGAAATTAGTGAAAGATGCTCGCTATAATATTTCTGAACAGAATGTCTATGAAACGACGAGCAATTAACGCGTCGAAACAAAAGGAAAAAATAAATAAAACACACAAAATCGCCTGCTGTAGAACATGTTTGAATACGAGTGGTCTCGTTGATATATTTCGTGACAAAGAAATGATGAAGAAGCGGTCGGAAGACCTTAGAATCGTCACTGGTTTAGAGGTATATTTTTAACAGCTCCTTATTATCATGGGGCTATATTTATAAGCATGGACCTATTTGAAACTTAGATTTGTGGTTCGTCGTGTTAAAATGTATTTTTGGTTTTTATTATACCACATACATTTATACATTATTTTTTTATAACTTGTAGTATTGTGTTTATTGTCAGTTATTTATACTAATATTATAAAGAGGAAAGTATTAGAATTCAGAAGGGTAGTTGCTTTGAATAAAACTCAAGATTAGAATAATTAACTTCAATTACATTATAATTCACTAGGTTACACACATTTATTACTCGAAAGATACTAGATAAATCAATTCACTCCGATATTACTTTGCTTAAACAAAAAGATCTTGTGGTTTTACCAAAAGTACGAACTACATATGGCAAGAAAACTCTTACTTTTGAGGGAGCACAACTTTTTAACGAATTACCCTTGGATATAAAACAGGCAAAATCTTTCGGAGAATTTAAATCCAAGCTGTGTAAGCATGTTATGTTAAGTATTTGAATGTCATGTTTCGATAGCAGTTATCAAATTTGATTTAATTTTCCTTTATTATTATTATTATTATTTTGTCTCTCTGTTCAGTGTGTCGTTACCTATTTAAGTTTTTTATCAGAATTTCTCATGTAAGTAGCTATAAGCTTTAATGAGAATAAAGAAATATAAACTGAAATTACAAATATTCACGCTATTTTACTGACACTCTTAATCAACACTAATTTACGCTCCGTTTACTTAAAAATCATATTTCATTAGCGACTCTACTCGACGAAGATTTAGTCAAGAATCCCAAATCGCCAAAGAGCCAGCCTATTTATATCTTTCCTTCGTTCCGCTCCGTTGACCCAGACAAATATCGACCGATATTAACATTTAGAACACACGTAGGTAGATATATAAATAAAAACTACCCACAATATTGAAAAATTGCTCACAAAACTACTCTTCCGATTTGAAAAATTCTTTCACCAATAGTAGAATGTAGGTTTTCTCGGCCGGTATCCATATGAGTTGTGGGTTTACGGGATGATGGCCCAGGTCTGTTGGAAATTCTTCCAAACGTTTCGTCAACAACTGCGGTTGACATCCTCAGTGGTGTAGTCCGTGTTAGAAGAAAAAGTACATCACATCACTGCACTTCACTTCTGCACTTTTCGACTTCTCGAGTCGACTGGAATGTATCTATATTTAAATTTATATCCCCACCCCGTGAATGCCCTCTCTTCTTTCACCAATAGTTATAATAGAGTTTCAGGGTGGATACAGGCTAAATATAATCCAGTAAAACGAAAAGGCTTTTTTGTGGTAATTGTATTTTGCAAAGTAAGTCGACGAAAAACGGTAGATCAAAAATGTTTCTTTCAAACCCTGCTTTAACAGTGAGTAATTATGATTTCTATAATGATTTCTATAATTTCTAAAGAAAAGTTGTAGAGCTTGATACATACAAAAAAGTCACTGACAGCATATATCTAACTTTTATATTTAACCCACTAAAACTATTTTTTGTATTAAAAAAAATTGTTACGGGATGTTTATTGGTCACATGAGTACTTTCAAAGATCACCCCTATATACAAACAAACATACAAACTTCACCTCTTTGTAAAATTATTATTACTAATTGAAATTTGGAGTTTCAATTAGTAATACTAATTTTAGAAGCTCCTTTAGAAGGAATCATCAAATAATGTAAAAAAATGTGGACGTGCCACCTTTGTGAAGCAATAAAGATGTTATTTTCTCATGTGTTTTTTTTTTCATTTAAAAAAAAAAAAAAAAAAAAAAAAAAAAAATAAAAAAATAAAAAAATGTGTTATTTTTTTAATTTCTCAATGTGGTCAAAGTCGCATGTACTAGCTAGTATTTATATATTATTGTAATATATTTATTGCTCAACACGATGCTTGATGGCTGAGTTTCCCAAAGGATATGCCTTAAGATGAATATGGACGAGACGAAGTTATGTCCATGTCATATCCACCCCAGTAGCAGTTGGAAATTCAAGTTGTGGACAAGTTCATTTACTTGGGACAAACAGTCCAATTAGGTAGAGCCAATTTCGAGAAGGAGGTCAATCGTCAAATCCAGCTCGGATGGGCAGCATTCAGGAAGCTCCGAGACTTCTGCTCTTCCAAAATTCCTCAGTGTCTTAATGATGCTGAAACATTGTCTTGGACCTCGTAAGAAAGCTCAAAGTCTTTTAACATGCTATGGAGAGGGCTATGCTTAACACCGCAAGATCGAATCAGGCATGAGGAAATATGTAACATTCAATATTCAAAGTTATGACCTACAGTACTATGTTAATTCAGTTTTATTGAATTAATTTAATTCAGTGTTTCGTAAAATATGTTGTATTTTATTTGCAGATAAAATACAACGATGGTTTATCGCAGAAGATGTGCACGAAATGTATACAAATGATGAACTTGGCTTTACAGTTTAGGAAAAGGTGTAGGAAAGCTGAAAAATCTCTTCTCGATCTCGCCTTGGGAATGAGAGACGCCGTAAAAAAGAACAACTCAAAGAGTTTGGTGCTGAAAAGAAAGAGTAGGGTTGAGAAACAGAAGTTGGCAGAGGAGGAGGTATGTTAAAAAATTTTGCACCGTGTGGAGAGAACTGCCACTATCTGTTGCCAAATGAGTTATCCATATTTTCTAATCTTCTTTTGAGTTTATAAGAAAACTTCTTGGTATATGAGACCAGTTTAATCTGTTACACTGATTAAACTTCGTAAATATTTGACAGACGAAGCAACAGTGACGTCCCACTAAGTAGTCCAGTTGTGGGACACTAAAAATCGCCGTTTTATGATATTATGACTCGATGACGAATTTATTAATTAATTTGGATGAGTGGAGACTGTTTTAAATCCAGAGTTATCCAGTCTGTTGGATGAGTGGTGCTTGCTTGCCTTAACGCTCTGTCCTAGGGTTCCCGGGTTCGATTCCCGGCAATTTTTTTGAAAAATGATCTTTTCAAAAAAATTGACCTGAAAAGTAGTGCTAGGGGACACTGCGTTTCGCAGTCATTTGGGCAGCCCGTCTGGCGACAGTAACCACCCCCTTTTGGTGAGTGAGTAAGGAATGACGGAGCCCATTTTCCTATCAGATCCCTTACCCTTAATTCTACTGTAGTCAGCAGCGCACTTAATGGTAGCCACCTGTCATCAAGCCTGTCTGTCGACCTTAACATAAAAAAAAAGAGAGACACTTAAATGTGAAACTTCTGCTTTCAGATAGATTTCAATTGTTCGGGTAAACAAGAGCCTCTATGCGACAACTACAATGACTCTAGAGTGTCTGATGCAGCTGACGATTGGCAGAATGATGATGATGCGGCGTTGGTGAAGAGTGATGATTATCAAGATTATGATGAGGGCATTGCAAAAGCGAAGCCAAAGTTACAGGTATCATATTAAGGCATTTTGCTTTTCTTTCGGAAAAGCAGACACACAGACATTTATTTTTAAATGTATGTCTTGATTATAAGTTCAAATAGTTTGACGTCAGATGTCGCTGCGCTATCGTTTCGTTCCTAAACGCGGACTACACAATTTCATACAATATTTCAATGTTTGCTTTTATAAACCCAAAGTATAGAATTAGGGAACGTTAAATACACGAGTCAGCTGTCGTACAAATGTCTGAGTGACAGTTAACGTAACGCTAGTTAACGCTTGTATTAATTTTACTCTTCATAAAATCTCCATACTGGGTCCTTATATAAAAATCTGACATCATTTTAGGCTAATCTGGCAAATTGTTAACTCGCTTATCAGCCCCCGGATGGCTATGAATTTTGGGACACCTGTATATTCTGGATTTAAAAGAGTTTATTTTTAAAAGGGGCTATACTGATTCTTTTGAATTAATTTAATTATTTAAAACAATCAATTTTATATGTTTTATTTTAATAAAATAATACTAATAGTTTATTCCAAGTCTAGTTTGGTGCTGAAAAAGTTGAATAAGTTGAGTAATTCTTGATTTGATCTCGCAGGGTAACCCCGAGAATAACTCTCTGTAGCTCGTTGAGCCCCATGTTTCGATATCAAACTACATATATATTTACGTGTAAGTTTTTTTGTCACTGAACTCCTAAATAGCTGGACCGATTTTAATGATTTTTAGGGTTCCGTAAGTCCTAATAAAAAAACGGAACCCTTATAGGGTCACTATAAGGGTTCCCCCCCCCTTATTCCGAAACAACTGAACCTAAAATTTTGAAAAAAATAGAGAAGTTATTTTTCTACTTATAGATTATAGGAAAACCTATAAGAAGTCTCATGATATTAAAATTACATGGTAAAATCACTCAATATTGTGCGGATAGGTAACATCGTACGGAACCCTCTTCACGCGGGTTCAACTCGCACTTGTCCCGTTTTTTGTATTACTGAATAGTGCAGTTAAAAATTTAACCCAATAGGTGGCGCTACATTGAGTTAAACCAATTTTTCGGATTCGGGTAATTTACTGGGTTCCATAGTTATTAATATGCCATTGAATTGACTTTCAGTTTTCGAAAAAAACCGCTCCTGAAGCGAAAAAATCCACCCAGAAGAAACGGATGGTGGTTCCGCATAATTTAAGGTGCGACACTTGCAATAAGGAGTTCCGCATGAAAGCAACATACAAAGCACATATGCGGTTTCATACTAACTATTGCGTATGTGAGGTGAGTTTTGTGCGCCTTTTCTATACACTAGTTGGTGCCTGCGACTTTGTCCACGCCTGATATCTTCATTGCTGTTTAAAGGACAGCAATGAAGGCTCAATTGGAGACGCCTGAGCTCAACCTGAGGCGCGCCGCGACACGAGGCAAATTCGGCGCCGCGAGCCGAGTCATATTTTGTCGGTTTTTTTGCCGTGCTCAAAGGGGCCTCAGTCTGAGCCGTGCATTTGATGGGCAACAATTACGACATGACGCGTGTTTGTTTTAAACTGGCTCGCGGGAAGTCGCGGATCAAGCTTGATCCGCAACGTGCCTGAGGCTGCTCAAATGGATAGGCGGCTATACATTTGCCAGCAGTGAATCGTCTTTATATCGTATTTTTAACCCTTTGTATGCCGGAACGTGGATCCACGTTATTAATAAATCATGACTCCTCCTGGGAGAACAATTAGGTCAGTCAGAGTCAGTAGTTAAATCGGTAAAAACGCTTGAAATTTGAACAACCTGTATAATCATGGCAAATGGCACTTGAAATGATAAATTTATAAGCACTGGCAGACAAGGGTAATTCGGCTTCCGGCATACAAAAGGTTAATCATTGCAGAATATAGACAAAAAGTATTATTATCCTCTATTTAAGGTATTTAAGGACCTTTACATAAGACAACGTATCCTATCAATTATTCCCACTTAATTCCACAACAGTAATTCATGTCTCGACAGATTCAGACACGTTGAATTCTTCTTAATGGGGGCTGTACACACTGGGCCAAGGAGCTGGGCCAGCATTTAGGGCAACATGTAGAGATCCACTTGGCGCTATGTTGGTAGTTGGCGCCAACGCTTACCGGGCAACCGAATAGTGTCGGTTTTTGAAGGATCTTCAAAAACCGACACTTCCCAAACTTCTTATTTATACAACATATTAAATAAAAAACTTAATATTTATCCTATGACACACTTTAATTGCAAAAAGACCCTGACCGATTGGCTCAAGACCCTAAATTATAATGAAACCGAATCTTTATTAAAGACTATTACTTAACTAAATTAAACATTTATTATCAAAACATTAATTTGATTATGAAGGGGGACTTATGTAAAAGCTACACTTAACTCATATAGATAATGCTACTTCACATACACACATTCACATACTCATACAAACATTCACACACTTTATTGTACTCTTTTGATTTTAGTGCGGTGTTGGAGAAGAGGGCATGATACAAGTATTTTATACTTAATAGGAGGCTCCCTACACCTCTTTTTGTACCTATGCTTAAGTGTATGAATAAATTATTTTTGTATTTTTGTATCTTGGCGCGCTCCGCAAACGATGTTCACGTTTTGGCGTATTAATCAGAACGTTGTTATTCGTCAGCAGAGACACTAGCGATGATTAATAGCCGTGGACAAGCAATGAACCACAAGACAAGCAAAAGTTTCCACGTCGATCTTTATCGAAGCGCCAAAGCAGAATGATCAGTACGCCAATGTGTATACGGGATTCCTCATATAGACCCAACATGCTGCCCCAGCACAGTGTACAGTCCCCATAAGACAGTCATTGTTGTTTTAATGCTAAGTTTTTTTTTTTATGTTATGTCGACAGAAAGGCTGACGGTCCACTTGATGGTAGGTGGCTACCGTCGCCTATAACACAAGCAACGCTACAGGTGCTGCAAGTGCGCTGCCGACTACAGTACGATTAAGGATAAGGGGTTAGGAGGGGATAAGGAAATGGGCTCTGGCATCCCTTACTCACTCACCGAAACACAACAGCATGTATATGCTGTTATTTCACGGTGGTCTTCTGTAAGGGGGTGGTCACTGCCGCCAGGCGGGCTGCCTAAAATGACTGCGAAACGCAGTGTGCCCTACCACTACCCAATGTAAACACTGTTGTTTGTAATTGTTGTTAGTTTTAAAGTTGCAATGGCCCATCAAGTATGTAGACAGACAGTGGTTGTCGTCGCCACTCACCATCGTATCTAGCAGCAAATGTGCCCGAACCCTACGCACCAGGCATGCACACAGATTATATCTTTCCCCTTTTCAGACATGCGGAAAACGCTGTCGGAACAACAATCAGCTTCAAGAGCACAAACGGGCCCGTCATGGTTTGGGCAAAATACACAAGTGCGCCTATTGCGAGTACAGCTCGGCCACCAAGGAGGCGCTCACGGTCAGTTCTCTTCTCTTCTACTCTTTTTCTCTCTTATTCTTTGAGACTCTTTACGCGTATCAAGGTGATATATGCTTGGAGACCCGCGGCAGGAGTCTTACAGATTCTGTTGAAGGCCTAGAGTCAACAACATTGCCCGCGATACGCGGGACTAATACAATACGTAAGACCACTTACAATCAATCGTCGACAAGCGCGTGGTTGTTTGATTTGTGATTTTTAACATTTGATTGTTATTGTTGACCGTGACGTCACGAAAAGAGCGCCAAAAGGGCGGGTTTTTAAAGTGCCCGTAGCTGTTAGTTAATTTTAACAATTTTTTTTTGTTACTAAATTTCTGTTTTTTGGCGCTGAATATTTTTTTACGGTTATATAACGATATAACCTAACGTATGAAAATATTTTAAAAAATATGCATAATCTCTATTGCCTGCTGCGTTCGTCAAGTGCGTGTTGCCTCTATGCTGCGCCTGCGCCGCATCGCTGCGTCAATGTTACAATAAAGAGAAATCCTTTTTTTTTTTTGTTATTACAAGAATTATTATTTTATTTTATCCAAAATTTTATTTTAAAAAACATTAACACTTTTTTCACTTTTTATATATGAGGTTGTTTTATACGTAAAGGCGAACCCTACCTCGTTTAGACGTGTTTCAGAGAATATTAAAAGAGCGCAAAGAGATCCAAATAGACTATGCATTCGCAAATCACAGTCCTTATGTATAAGAGTGTTTTTTGTTTGCCACCGGTGATATATAACAAGATTCCGGACAACATTAAGGAGCTTAATATGAATTAAAACAATTGCTGGTTGATAAATGTTACTGCAATTTGAAGGATTATATATCTGATAACTTGATAGTGCCTAGTAATTAATCTAGTATTGGTACATATATATATACGTATATAATATTGTTATGACTCACCATGGAACGTTCTAGAAAAGCGTTGCTATCTGCTAAAAGTTCCCGAAAGTTCCACTCTAGAATAGAAGTCGCACCACTCTCCGGTTATTGTCAAGGGAAATTGGTCCTTATGCACACAACATAGAGTTCACATTCAACAGAGATAGCGTTCCCGAACCTTCAAAGATCTTGTTTACAATACGTGTTACTTGTTTACTTACTTGTTTACCTACTTGTATTTGTTTGTACTAAATTCGAGAAAGATCAAGACGATTGGCAGCGTATATAAATAGGCGAAGCGGCGAGCTAGCGGGACAGTTCGATTCTGCGATTCGGAAGCGAAACTTCGGAACTATCTGCGACAGTAAACCAGCGACTCATAAGGGAATCATTGACGACTCTTGGCAAGTTTAGCGGTTGTATCGGACCTTTCGTTTAGCACTTTTGGAAATCATCTTGATTTGTGGAAATAAATAGTTGATTTTCGCCCTTACACGGTAGATTGACTCACCCCACACGTAACAATATTCTCAAAACATTTGCACACCCCAAAGGGTAGAATGTAGCGAGATGATTATTTTTATTATTATTAACTTTATCTTTTTATCTTTCAACATCAGATACACGAAAGACGTCACACCGGTGAGCGCCCGTACATCTGCGATCATTGCGGAGCTACATTCCATCGTCGGTCGAATCTAGTTCAACATATCGCTATACATTTGCCCGAGAAAAACTTTCAAGTGAGTACAAATTGTGACTTGGTCCTTCGAGCCTGATGACATTTCTTTTTTCCAATCGTTATAATGCTCGTTTTTTTTTTCCCGCCGACAGTGCGACATGTGCCCAAAGCGGCTAAAGTCGCGCAAATTTCTTCAAATCCACAAGCACAACGCGCACACCGGCAAGCGCTACGGTTACCTGTGCGCCATATGTTCGCATCGTTTCGAGAAACCGAATAAAGTTCGCGCCCACACGCGTCGCGTTCACGGATTGCCGGACGATCAACAAGCCCCTATAGTCAGAGTGCAGATGTAGACATTGTGTATACACCCTAAGGGTTATCTCGCATTGAGGCGCTGACTCTGTGCGCTCGTTTTAAGATAGAACTAATTGCTAAGGATTGGAATCCCTGTCGCCTCTGTATTTCTAATTGTAACAAAATTAATGAATTTAAGTCAATTATATAAATTTAATATATGTATACTCGTTCGAAAGATACTAGATAAATCAATTCACTCCGATATTACTTTGCTTAAACAAAAAGATCTTTTCAACTGCACAACCAGACGACCAAGCCATGTGGTTTTACCAAAAGTACGAACTACATATGTCAAGAAAACTCTTACTTTTGAGGGAGCACAACTTTTTAACGAATTACCCTTGGATATAAAACAGGCAAAATCTTTCGGAGAATTTAAATCCAAGCTGTGTAAGCATGTTATGTTAAGTATTCGAATGTCATGTTTCGATAGCAGTTATCAAATTTGATTTAATTTTCCTTAATTTTTATCATTATTTGGTCTCTCTGTTCAGTGTGTCGTTACCTATTTAAGTTTTTTATCAGAATTTCTCATGTAAGTAGCTATAAGCTTTAATGAGAATAAAGAAATATAAACTGATTTCGAACTCATGCAACCCAAATCTTTTCAAGGTTCGAGTGAATAGGCATCTTCTGGGTGAGCTCGCTCCATCGTCGGCTCATCCTTCCTACATGGATAGATGCTGGTCAAGAGAAAACCCATTATTATTATTTTTCAAAAAGGGACTCTTAAAGTGTCATACTCATAGCCCTAGCCTCTCACTGTTAAATACTCATAGCCCATGTCGTTTGCGTCCCTAGACGACGGCATCTACTTCACCGTCAAGTGGCCCTTTTACGGCAAAATAAAAATGATTATTCCGCTTGTCTATTCTCAACAGTGCATGATTTCAATTTGGAAATTAAATGGTTCAGGCTCCACGGTCCCACCGTTTTGTACCACTAGTGGGACCATGGTGTGCCATCGTTTATTTCGCAGTCATTTCGGCAGCCCGTCTGGCGGCACTAACCACCCCCTTACAGTGAAATAATAGCACGTGTGCTGTTGTGTTTCGGTGAGTGAGTGAGGGATGCCAGAGCCCATTTCCCTATCCACTCCTAATCCATTATCCTTAATCCTACTTCAGTCGGCAGCGCACTTGCAGCAGCTTTGGCGTTGCTTGTGTTATAGGCGACGGTAGCCACCTACCATCAAGTGGACCGTCTGCCTGTCTACCGACCTTAACATTAAAAAAATATATATGTGTATATTCAATTTTCTACATCTGCAATCTATAGAAATGTCGAATAATTAATTTTTAATATTTAAATAATTAATTATTTGAAATTAATTAGGGGCTTTGAATCTATCGAAGGACAACGGAACGAGGTAAAGGCACTTAATATGTTGATGACATTTTAAACATTACGAAAAGACAGCTCTGACAGTATCAGCCTTAATGCTGTTCGGATAGAGTTGCGAATTGCTTGCAACAATTTTTTTGCGATGAACCTTTGATATATATTACGTATAAAATAATAAGTGTTTTTGTAATGTTTAATAGGAGACTGCGCGTTGCTTGCGCAGAGACGAAACTGTGACGCTTGCGGAATTGTTAGAGTTAACACTGTGGTTATTGGGACTCATTTCGGTTCAGCCTGCAAATTGCAGGAAACCTTGTCGCATTAACGTCCACATGACGTCATGCGTAACTAAAAATTCGCCAGTGTTGCTAACGAGATTACGTCACCAAAATGGCCGCCAGGCGCATTAGCAATTTGCGAAGCTTATATTGCGTTGATTTTAATTCTTTTTTTTTACAAATCGCAAGCAACACATTTTCGTTGTTTATGGCACTAATGGTTGACATGGGGGACTTTTTAAAGTTGACTTACATTCTCTCGTGTTTTTAATTATATTACAATTGTTTTGAAGTAAGATTTTAAAACTTTAACGCTTCTGTCAACTGCTAGTCCCATGACAAGCACTAGTGCCTTTATCTTATCTTTAAAATGTCTTAATATATTGCATTCAACCTGAATTTGTAGAGACTATTAATGTATTAATTAATTAATTTGTAGAGACTATTAATTAGAGAAGACCACCGTGAAATAACAGCACGTGTGCTGTTGTGTTTCGGTGAGTGAGTAAGGGATGCCAGAGCCCATTTTTCCTGTCCCCTCCCAATCCCTTATCCTTAATCCTACTGTAGTCGGCAGCGCACTTGCGGCAGCCGTGGCGTTGTTTGTGTTATAGGCGACGGTATCCACATACCATCAAGTGGACCGTCAGTCTGTCTGCCAATCTTAACTGTAAATTTTTTTTATATATACCTACATAATTATTAGTTCTTACAGTTTTTTTTTATGTAACGCCAAAGGCGCTGTAATTGCGCTGCACACTATAAGATTCAGGATAAGGGACTAGAAAGAGATAGGGCAGTGGACTATGGCTTACTCACTCACCGGAATGTAACAGCACGTATGCTGTTATTCCCCTCTGGCTGCAGACTTTTACTTAATTAAAAATATTATTTTCGAATTTCAGTGTCCCATGTGCAATAAGTATGAGAAATCAAAAAAGCTGTTGCAAGTGCACGTGTTCAAGGTTCACCGAGAGAAGCGATTCAAGTACACGTGCCCGCTGTGTCAGGACGTCTTCTCTAGACCCTACAACGTCAGACTTCACCTGACCAGGACCCATGGCGTCGCCAGGTCGGAGCAGACCGCGGTCATACACAGGTTCGAGGTGCCGACCGGCGGCGGCGTGGTGGACAGGGGGAGTTTCGGTTGATTCCCGTTGGCCACCTTATATAAAATCTGATCATAAACCGAGTGTATTTGTTTTTGAAGTGAAATTTCTTTGTGCGCAAAATTCCAAGGTCGAATTTTGTGTGACGCTTCTGTGTAACGATCACGTGACGCTTCTCGTAACGTTTCTGCATGACATCCACCGCTTACTATATATTTGACCGCCAAAGAAGTTTCACATTTGAAACTGTGTACACGCGCATGTTTTTTTTTAATTTATTTTTTTATTTTGTATCCTCTCAAAAGGATTTATACCGTTTTGTATAGTTTTTACAATATTGTATAATAATAACGGATAAAAGAACAGAAAGTAAGCAAAACATTTGTATGTGAATAAATAGATATGGAGAGAGACGAAGTGTTAGCGCATTTGACAGACGGTAGCAGCGCCATCTATCGTTGGCCGTGTAAACTGATCAGTAACAATTTTATATTTACGCCCCGTGTCCCTGTATGATATTCTCCCTGCCAAAATCCCTCGTCCCATCAACATGAAGTCGCTCCTTTTGTATGTATGTAATTCTCCTTTTGTTTATATGTTATGTAAATATATAGATATGTATGACATTAAACTTCAATCATTAATAAAACCGGATACACAATTTTTTGTAATGGCTCACTCTTGTTATATATGTATATATTTTCCTTTTGTCTATGCTTTAGTTATTTTTCTGAGGTCTATTCGCTTTCGCGTTGTGGAAGTCACCCGACTTGGCCGACATTGACATGACATTGGCAGATAATGGCCATTTTTAAGATGAGCCGAATTGCCATTTTTTGAAGAAGAAGAAGAACAATTTTATAAATTTGACAGTATAAGTTTTAATTGTTGTTTCTGTCTGATTACCACCCACCCCGGGTGGTGGCAGCTATCGGACAATGTCTACGATACGTAGCGCCCAATTATACTGCTCTGCTACCAGATCATTTAAGAATCGACCGGAATTTAAGGGCCCTTGTCGTTTCTGAAAGGGTAGCTGAAAGGAAATGGGTTAGCAATGGTACAATGTCTTGTGATGGCCGGCAATTGTAACAGTCCATCCGATTATCGGGACAATTGCGTCACACTCGGCATTTTCACTCGCGACGCGGTTAAATCTGTCAACCGCCACAAGTCGCTCCAACAACAGAAATTTTCGTATATATTCTAATTACACGTTTCTTAATTCGAACCGTTTTTCGTTTCCGTTTTTCCTTGCACCTTCAAAAACCAAAGTGTCCCTGTCACTGTCTCAATCAATGTCACTGTCACAGACGCCGACCCCCGTCAGGTTAACGTCACATATTAGTCTGTGAGCTGATTGGTGCCCTAGATTCTCTCATCTGACTTGGATGAGAGAAAACCGAACAATTGTAAACAAGCAAGTTGTTACTTAAATGAAGTTAACTTAAGGTGTAATTTTATTTTGTCCAAAAGTGTATGTACTTAGAAAAGTCATTATTTTTTTTGCGTTTTAAATTATAGGTATAGTGCTACAATGATCATTCGGCACTTTATGGACAGTTGTGTGAACGCTATTTAAAAAGTTACAATGTGAGTAATATCTTTAAAAAAATGCTGTATTCCACTCTAATTTTAATCCATTAAATTTTATTTTATTTTATTTTATTAGGGAAAACAAACAATTACACCATGTATATTAGACTAAAGAAAGAAAGAAAAACATACATAAACTTAAATAATAGTATGTATTGTAAAACTGTGATAATAGTGCAATCAACAACATTTTCCACAAAGTAGTAAATCAATTTTATACAGAGAGGACATATAAATACACACCAATTAAAAAAAACCAAGAGAGAAAAATCAATAAAAAAAGAACAATAAAAACTCATTAAGCTAATGCATTGATTTCATTATATCTTTTCTATATTTTTGTGGAGCAGTTGCAAACAGGTCAATTTGTGTAAAGAAACTATTATATGCATGCATAATACGATACAAAGGCGCACGTTCACCAGCGTTAGTTTTGCAATTAAATGATTAATTTCTCCCTTTAATTCGACTCTAATCCACATACGTATTCTGAGTTGACTTGCAACTGAAAATTATAAGTTAACTGCAACCACGGAGACATTGGCCGTATATCTTTTAGCAAAAGACTATATTTTAGTTGACGAGTTTTTTTTAAATCTATATTTATACACAGGCTTACAAATCAACAATTAAAACTACAATTTTGTTGCTAAATATCCCAGCATATCAAAATAAATATGTTTTTGGTCAGCGGAAGGAAAAAGTCTTTGTTTTTATTCAAAAAAAAAAATACTTTATTTCTTTATATTATTCTAGGTACAAATACACATTATTGGGGCACTCCTAGTAAGTATTTAAGCATACTTGTATCAGGAGTCCCCGTTTCATCATCGTCGCCTTAAAAACTTAGAATAATATACGTGAGTGTGTGAGTGTGTATGTGTCATGTGTGAAATGATGTCATTATTATAATAATTTAATAGAGTTATGTTATGCAATAATCTTTAATAAAGATTCGGTTTCATCATAATTTAGGGTCTTCAGCCAGTCTGTCAGGGTCTTTTTGCAATTATAGTGGGTCATGGGGTAAATATTAAGTTTCTCATTTATTTTGTTATATATGTAAGAAGTTTGGGTAATATATTGTCTTTGAGCAAAGGCGGTTTTAACAATTTTAGCATGTACAACTATATCATTACGTTTCTTATTAATTATATTAGAGTCATAAATTAAGGATTTATGTAGTTTAAGTGTAGCATTTAGGATGTATAATTTTCTTACAGATAAGACGTCACAATAGTTATAGAGTTGAGTGGTAGGGAATCTATGAGGTAAAAAGTACATCACTTTGAGCAATGATCTTTGGGCCCTCTCCAATTCCAGAAATTTTATTTTAGTGGCTCCACCCCATATTGGTATACAGTAACATAAAACTGATTGAACTAAGGCTGTATAAATTTTTTTTAAAAGTTCTTTGTTTGCAACATGTCGAAGTGTTTTAAAAATCCATATCAGTTTCCTAACCCTGCACATAATTTGTTCGTTGTGGAAGTGCCATGATAGTCTATTATCAATTATAACGCCCAAATACCTAACTTTTGAAACTCCCTCAATATAGCTGCAAGAACAGTTGGCATTTTGGAGATTTCCACACCTGTGAATCCTCACTCCGAAACCATTATCTGGCTGTGTTCTTTTGTCAATGGAAAAGGACATAAAATAAGTTTTTGTGGTGTTCAAGGTGAGGAGGTTTGATTCTAGCCACACAGATATATCCATGAGCCCCTCCTCCGCTGTCCTGCGCGCATCGTCCCATGAGTCTCCAGAAAACACTATGGCAGTATCATCAGCATAGGAAAAAATCTTACCGCTTGAAATATTTAGATTGCAAAGTTCATTAATGTATATAAGAAAAAGAGTGGGGCCAAGAACACTTCCTTGGGGAACGCCGTAAGATATGTTTTGTACGTCACTCGTGTAATTACCAATCTTAACCCGCTGTCGGCGATCCCGCAAGTAATCATCCAGTAAAGTAAGGGGAACACCACGAATACCCAGTTTTTCGAGAGCATGAACAAGAATGGGGACAGAAACGGTGTCGAATGCCTTTTTTAGGTCTAAAAATACTGCTAAACATTTTCTACCTTGGTCGACATGTTCCGCTATTAGAGTAGTTAGTGCGGTTACTGAATCATCCGTTGATATTCCATGCCTAAAGCCGTATTGTGAGCTAGATAAAATGTCATATTTGTTTAGGTAATTGACCAATCTGGTATTTATTAACTTTTCTAGAATTTTTGAAATTGTCGGTAATACAGATATTGGTCGATAGTTATTGACGTCATCTGTGTCACCAGTCTTGTGAATGGGGGTTACAATTGATTCCTTGAAAGCAGACGGAAAAATCCCCTGTCGGAAACATATGTTAGCTAGATGGCAAATGATAGGGACTATAAGTTTATGTATCATTTGTAAAAATCTAGCCGATAAGTTGTCCCAGCCAGGAGCACTATCAGATTTGAGATTCAAAAGTATGTCGTGTATTTCTTTACAATCAGATTCAAGCAACACAAAGGAAGACAACGCATTAAAAGATGAATTTAAAGAGCCGTAGGCGTTATTGGCTTTATTTATGTTTAAAGAGTTATTAGAGACGTTAATGCTATGATTATTTGATATTTTAGTTAAATTTATTTGTTCGGCCAGAGTTTTTCCAACATTAGAGAAAAAGGTATTAACAAAATTAACCGACTCAAGGGGGGACGATTTGACGTTGAGCAATTCAACATTTTGAGATTTTTTACATTTGAAGTTAGCTATGTTGTTTATACAATTCCATAAACATTTAGGATTTTTTTCAGATTTAATTAATTGTTCTCTCTCATATCTTCGTTTTAGTCCTTTCAATAAATTATTTACGTAGTTACGGTATCTTTTGTAGGTTATTTTTAATATTTCATTATAAGGATCTAAGCGAAGTTTATGCTGCATTTTATTTCTATTTTGGATGCATCGAAGTAAGCCTGGGGTTATCCATGGTTTACTGATTCTTTTATTTCTTGTAATATTTATTATTTTTGCGTTTTCTTTTAGAGATTCTTGTAATTTTCTTATTAGTTCATAGGTTAAGGTATTAGGATCATTACATTTCAATAAATCAGTCAGGTTTTTTTCCAAAAGGCTTTCAGTTGCTTTATCATAATCTATAACAATTTTCTGTTTATTATATCTATAATTAGTTTTAACTACGTTTGTAAGTTTTAAAAGAACAGTAGCATGATCTGTAACAGTTGTATCTAAGACTGCAATAAAGGCAGATTTTTTGTTCATATCAACCTTAAGCATGAAGTGGTCTAAACAATTGGATCCTCTTGTAGGTAGAGAGTGACCAGGGAGGAAGCCTTGTATTGATAGGGTATTGAGATAATTTAGTCTATTATTACGGTCCTGTGTTAATTCTCCTAATTTTGAGATAATATTAATATTGATATCCCCAGTAATAACTATATTTTTGTTTGATTTAATGGTTTCGAGGTGTGTGTTCAAAGAGTCTATAAAAGTATCTGCGTTTATATTTGAAGGGGAGCGATAAATGCCGAGAATTATTAGATCAAATATAGTAATTTGTAAGCATGAAGCGTGTTGGAGGTATATTTCCTTTACCTTTACTTCATGTATGTTTTTTGTGTAAGCGACCACTCCGTCATTTTGGTTGAGATGCTTAGTTGTTGCAAAAGTGTTATAGTTTGTTAGATCAGGAACAGGTTTGTTTAAATTTAATTGACATTCAGTCAATACTATTATATCTACGTTAAAGCGAAGCTGCGACAGAGTCAATTGAAAGTCATCCAAATTACGAAAAACGCTTCTAATGTTTTGTGAAATTATAGTTAGGTCTAAGTTATTAATCTGCATGACATCAACCAACCCATCCACCTCGCATTTAACAGATTGTGCTGTATTTAGGTCGTCAATTTCGTTTATTGTATTCACCGAGCTATCCATCAAGAGAAATATGATAATTTTTGAAAACCAAGTCCAGATCTAGGTTATGCTTAATATTTATAATTATTAAATAAGAGCGAGAGCTATAATTGAAATCTAAAGTATAATTTATACTAATTAAATTTGCAAAAAACGCGATAAAAGACATAGTAAGGCAATATGTATAAAATGATTTTGTGGCATGTATAAAGTTTTGTGTAGATGTGTAGGTGTGGGGCGTGTGTATGAACGTGTCTGTATTATTGTTGTAAATATGTAAGGTATTATAAAAACAAAAGATTAAAAGTCTAAGTAACAGAACATTACAAAAATATGCGAAATTAACAATATACTCCAGTCATATTTCTTGCATCAGTTTATGAACTTGAGCTTCATTTTTTATATTAATAATTTGTGAAGTTTCCTCTTTTCTCACATATACTCTGCCGTAGCTAGTCCAGCAAAATTTATAGGATTTTGTTTTGGAGAGATCACGAGCAAGGAAAAACAAGCGAGAGCCCTTTACAGTAAGTTGCTCAGAAACAAATACGGGGGTATCTTCACTTTTAGTGAGTCCAAGCTGTTTAGCACGCAGTTTATCTCTATGCTTGATATTATATGTCTTACACTTTTTTAGGATATCGTTTTTCAGAATGGTGCTAGAAGTCTCGACAATTATCGGAGTGTGATTTTTACCATTTCCATTACCGCGCACCCTGTATATATCCTTTATTTCCGTCCTGGTCATAACACAATCGATGCTCCTCGATAAACACATAACCATATTTATTAAATTTTCCTTTGTTTCATTTCTTTCTTTAGGTACGTTTTTTATTTCAAAATTCATTTTTCTACTACCTCTCTGCATACAATTTATTACATATATATTTTTTAGTGTTGCCAACTTACTGCAGACAACTGTCGATATGACAATATTACTGTGTAATGTTTGGTACATACATTAAAAGGATAAACCCTAATCACACTATTATCCCCCTATAGCAAATCACCCGTTTCCACTTGTTGTCTGCTTCCTGTGTCCGTTTTATGGTTCTTCGTTGGTGGCAGTCTAATATCCAAAACTTAACACTCTTTTCTCGACACCAACACCAATTGTTTTTATATTCCAATTTTCAAATTCAAATTATACAACCGACGTCCGAGTCCGACACTGACAGCGAGTTGCCACATCCCACAGGCTAATATGTATATAAAAGATGTACAGAGTAAATTGTGTAGTCTGTAGGTGTGCAACTAACAATGACAGTATATATATTAAACAATTACAATCGTTATAGTTGCGTTTCAAAACTAGTGAACATGGTTAGTTTGTATACATGAAGAATGACAATTGTGGTTACGTTGTTTTTATAAATAACTAGCGGCCCGCCCCCGGCTTCGCCCGTGGTGCAATTTTTATATACAAAAACATTCCCCGTTTATCCCTCTTTCCATTAGTCAAAACCGAATTAAAATCGGTCTACCCGTTCGAAAGTTATGTCGAATCGTACATACATTTCGAAGATCCATTTTTATTTATACAGAGATTAGTGGCTATCGCCACACATGACATGACCGGGGTTGGAACTCGGACCTCTCGACATAATAGGCCGCGTCTTTCCCACGACGCCACCGACTCCCTATCAATTATAGATATATCTTCTTGAACTAATTGAAAGATATTTTTAACTTTTTTAGATTTCAATACTTTCACAACTATAGAGTCACCACGAATATCTTCAATCATACAGACACATCTGTATATTTTCTTTGATTGCTTGGCAATCACTATGTATTACTATGTAACATTAGTACCTGTAAATTTCCCAAAAATAAAATAAATAATAAAATTTAGCTAGAATGAAAGTTCCAACTCTAGGATTTTATTCTTGTTTTCCTTTAATTTGAATTGACCGGTTATTACATCTAAGACTTTTACAATCTCACTTTTGACACCTAATGAGTCAAAAGAACTAAAGTTGCGATTTAGTTCTTTTGACTCATTAGGGTTGTTTTCTTTCTTTCATAATATCTTAATCTTCAGTCATTTTTTCTTTCATCTTCATTTCATTTCATTAATTTCATGAGGACTATGACTCAGTATGAGGACTTTCTGACTGGCCGCATAAACCGTACCGGGGTATTCTTTATCTGGCGATGCCTTCAACTGGTCCCAGATGTTCTTGACTTAAAGATTTGCAGCCAGCATAAATGTTGTATTATCTCTCCCAGAGAGATGTTGTTAATAACTCTGGACGAACTTTCGCCTCTTTCCCCAACAATTTTGGATTTTGATGGATATATATACTTAAACTACTTTCAGCTAAATTCCAGATTTGTTGAGGCTTGTTTTCCAGATGCAACTCGGTGAAAATATTTTCCAAAAGTTTGAAATAGCCTAAGATGAATCAATGGCGGCCTTTTTTTCTGCTGTTCTGGCTTCCTAATGGACAATGTCGTCTTTTGAAATTTAGGAACCAGTCTTCACCTGGTCTTCATCTTCAGCCATAATATTTCTTTTCGACTGAGACCGAAGCCCCATTTAGCCAGAGTTTTTATGGAGGTCGCCAAAACGTTTTCAACATTCTCGGGGAGGGTAGTTCGGCGTCCTTTAGATTTTTTTGGGTTCCTCGTGTACCCTTATTCCTGTTAACGACGGAAGCTTTATTAGGAGCTATTTGTAACTTATCTTCTGAACAATTGGGTCCCGTAGTCTTCTTTTTTACATAATTTCGCACCATCTGCGACAAAGAAATGAAAAAAAAAAATTGGGCTAAATGAAACGTTACCTTTTTAGGATTCCGTACGTTCGAATAAAAAACGGAACCCTTATAGGATCACTCGTGTGTCCGTCTGTCCGACCTCCCGCCTCCCCCCATCTCCGAATCTAAAATTTTGAAAAAAATACAGAAATTAGTTTTCTACTTATAGATTATAGGAAAACCTATAAGAAGTCCATGATATTAAAATAACATGGTAAATCACTCAATATTGTGCGGATAGGTATACCGTTGGATGAGTGGTTAGGGTGCTTGCCTTAACACTCTGTTCTAGGGTTCCCGGGTTCAATTCCCGGCAGGGTCAACTTTGGAAATGAACTTTTCAAAGTTGGCTCTGGTCTGGATGAAAGTAGTGGCAGGGCACACTGCGTGTCGCAATCATTTCGGGCAGCCCGTCTGGCGGAAGTAACCACCCCCTTATAAAAGACCACCGTGAAATAACAGCACGTGTGCTGTTGTGTTTCGATGTGTGAATAAGGGATGCCAAAGCCCATGCCTTACCCTTCCCAATCCCCTTATCCTTAATCCTACTGTAGTCGGCAGCGCACTTACAGCATCTATGTCGTTGCTGGTGTTATAGGCGACGGTTGCCACCTACCATCAAGTGGACCAACATAAAAAAATCTGCAGACTTTGACATTAAAAATAAATAAATAAATAAAATATAGTTTAATACAAAATCAACAAAAATATCAAGGATTAGGAACTATTTTACATACCTACGAACTAAAATAGTATCTATTCGTATTCATCATCTGAATTACAATTCAAACAACAGAATGATGTGATATCGCCTTTGATACATCCTGCTTGGGCCCAGTCCTTGCAAGAGATACATTGGATCCATTCACCACCTGATGTATCTTCATTATAGGAGGCACCGCAGATGATACAAAAATAGTCATCGTCATCGTTAGAGCTATTGCTTTCATTTAATATCCTTTTCTTTACTTTTTCGACTTTATTCATATTTCCTTTAGATTTTCCTTTACCCTTTCTCTTATCTTTTTTGTTCTCTTTGTTCTGGTTTTTAGTTGTCATTTTTATCTTTTTCATTTCTCTAATATTATGTTCTTCTAGAGAATTTTTTTCCGGAGTGTCAGTGAGAATAGCAGACTTTTTAGCGCGTTTTCTATTAGACGAAATTCGTGGTGGAGCTTTTGGCAGAGGTCTTATGATTTCAACTTCAAAATCACTAGCAACTTTCTGCATGCCTGACGGTCCAGCTGCTTGTTCATTAGACATTTGCGATATCACTTCAGTCACGCTTATATTATCTAAATTAGGCATATCGTCTAAAACTTCAGGGTTTTCCAAATTTAGTGACAGATCATCAATATTAACATTGTCCACAGGCGGTTCAGAGACTAGTGACTGGTTTTGATCGCTGGGGTCTGGGCGGTCCGTGACAAAAGAAGGCGCAAAGTCAGATTCTTGAAAAATATCTTCGTTGCACGGCCAGATGCCAGACTTTTTAAAAGCGTTGATAATATTCATTGGGTTTAAGGCCAACGATAGCGCTTCTTTAACAATTCCTGGGAGGTCATATACTGTCATTGTTTTTCCCGGGTTAATGGCCATCCAAGATGTTTGTGCTCTGTTCATATAATTTTTGAGTGGCCCATAAACCCCGACATCAAGGGGCTGTAAGTGATCTGAACAATGGGGCGGAAATGACAACAAAACAATATTATTGTTCTTGGCCTTGTTTACCACTTCCACATTAACATGCGAGGTATGGTTATCTAATAAGAGTAAAACGGGCTTCACATGATGAATAAAATGATCGATCCATTTTACAAACTCCTTTTGAGTCATCCATCCTGATTGGTTGCCAACGCATATGCATTCTGGCGGCCCGTTTCTAATAAACATATTATTATATCGCAGACGAGGGAAGATAAACATACAAGGTGTGGAGTTGCCAACAGCATTTGTTGCAACTGCAAGTGTCACCAGTACACCTCTTTCACCAGATGTTACAGCACCGACCTGCTTTATGCCTTTTCTTGCAACAGTTTTCTTCGGCTTTTGAACTGTAGTGACACCTATAAAAATATACAAAATATAAAGGTATCTAGTTATAGTATAAAAATATACAAATAATAGAACTGTAGGTAGGTATATGAATAAAAATGAAATAATTAATATGCGAATAAAAAAGTATCCACCTGTTTCATCAATGTTCCAAATCCGGGATGGTTGAAATCCGTATCTTTCTAGCACCGATCTGTATTTCTCAAAAAAGAGATGGACATTTGTTTTGTTGAAGGAAGTAGCTCTGCTTAAACTGGTGGCTTCAGGGCTTCGTATCGATAACCTCGGATTTCTCTTCATAAACCTGTGGAACAGATCTGGCAGATCTTCCCAACATGTGGAAGAATGACGTAGCTTAAACTGGATTTTCCCATCGGGAGAGTATTTTAAGCCTCTTATGTCAGACACAACGGGATCACCTGGCCTTTTTCCTGGTGTTATTGACTTGAAAAAGGTGAGGCTATTCTAAATTTTCTTAAAAAAATCATGGTAGAGATAATGAACCTCATATGGCTTCTTCTTAGAGGCTATTTTTGCTAGTATGCGTAGTCGGCGGGCACATTTTTTTTTTTAACGCATCTTTCAATGGTAGCATGCATACTATCACACTCCATCTGAGTGTGACCTTTTTCTAAATACTACTGCAGAATCACAACCTTATTCTCCATACTGAAATTGACGAGAGCGTTCGAAAGAATATTATTTCGGTTTTGATAGTTACATCCATCACTGTTGTTCTTTACTTGGGTTCGTTGTTAATCAGGGAATCTTTAAATAAAAATCCTGGACTCGGTGACTCTCGTATATTTCTGATTCTGTCTCAGGAGCCAATGATAATACAGAGTAAAGAGTAGGTTCTACGACCATAGACTAATAATGCTAGAATACAACAACTGTAAATAATAATTTGCTGATTTGGTTTAAGTGGGTGTTCAATAATTAATTTTTGCAGCATTGTAATCACTATCGTTGAAAATTCATTCGCTGTGAGGCTACCTTCAGACTCGTTCCATACGAGGGGCACACTGAAATGATCGGGAATAGGAAAAACCACATGCACGGTATAACTAAATTGTATTTTATTGTTTTTCGAAGTATTCTCCGTTCAACTTAATGCACTTTTCCATTCGTGCAAACCAATCATTAAAACAGTAATTCCAGTCTCAAGTTGATGTTGACAAAATGGCTGATTTGTACGCTTCCACAGCTGCTTCGGGGTCTTCAAACCGTTGACCGCGTAATAAATCTTTCATTCTAGGGAATGTAAAGAAATCGTTTGGGCTCAGGTCAGGACTGTACGGAGGATGGCTCATCGGCTCGACGTTTTCCTGCTTCTAAAAATCATTTGTCTTCCGAGCCGTATGGGAGCTCGCATTATCGTGATGTAAGATGATGCGACGTTTCGGGTTATTTTTTCGGAGTTCGGCTATCGTTTCTGGCAAACAAACCGTGATATACCACTCGGCAGTTACCGTTCTGCGTTCCTGTAAAGGAATTGTAGCAACATGCCCCTTTTTCGAGACAAACGTAGCGCAGGACCTTTCATAAACATGATCATGAGTGATGACTTCTGCGCCTGTCGCTATTTTTGTTCTTTTGGTTGTTAAAGATGGTTTACCAGGTTTAACCATTCTCAGAAGCAACTCTTCAAATGTGATATTGGTAAACACACGTTGATTGTCAAGAATTTGGATTTTCGCCTGCACAGGAGCCTGTATTAAATTACACTGAGTTGCTTCCTGTTGTATTTTATTTACAGAATTCAGTGCTATTTCACTCCATTTTTTGGGGGATATTTTTTGGACAGGCCGATTTTGTAATTTTTCTAGCTGAACCGAACCGAATTTTTCTTCAGCTATGGCGTTTTTGTTTATTGGGTATATCCCTGCTTTACAGACTTGGGAATCTATCTGAGTCCACACTTGGCCAATAATTCTTGAAAACTCTTTTTTTGGGCAAAATCTTACCGACATTTAACCTCTGCCACTGGACCAACGCTACATCCCATTTATCTTTGAACGATTTATTTACCGCTAGATCCAGAGGCTGTAAAAGGTGACTCGTATGAGGTGGGATTTTTAAAATCGTTATGTTGTTGTCTCGTGCCTTTTGTATAATATTGATTCCCACATGCGTAGAATGGCCATCGTAAAGTGAGAGCATTGGACGTTTATTTTCAACGGTTGACAAAAAAACCTTTTCAAAAAAAAATTCCCCCGGTGACCCACTTACCCCACTTGACCTTAGATAAATTTTATTTAATAAACTTACCAATTATTTGTTTTTGTAAAAGCAACCACCAAATAAGCGCTAAAATGCCTGAAATAATATAGAATCACACACAGTACTATCTCACAGCGCTCGGTCGCCCGTACTGAGTGCGGGACATGCGAATCCAAAATGGCGTACTGGAATTACGCGGTTTGCAAACATGTAAATAACTAATTTGTGAAGTTTCCTATGGATTTAGGAGTATTTCCATTGGATTCGTCACGTTATTTCACATTAGATGGCGTTAAAATATGATTTTGAAAAAAAAAATGAAGTTACGATGTTTGATAATTAAGCCATCGATATGTTAGAGTAGTAACTTATGTTTTAAATTACAAAAATTTTTAAGTTTTAATTTTTTTAATCAAAACGTTTGCGAAGTCCTCACTTGTTATTATACACACACACAGTAGTAACTTACATAATTGAATACTGTACATTGTTCATTATCAGATGCACCTTGATTGTCCCTGGCAGTGTTGGATTAATATTGAGATATTTTGATTAAAACACGACTTTCCGGTTTTGCATCTTTATTAGCAGAGAGATGATTCCTTAAGCCGCGTTTTCACAGTTTTCACGTGTTGTTCTGAACAGTTCTGAGCGAGCAATCGTTCGTTCGTGCGTAAATGAAAACAATTGAGCGAGCGAACGTGTTCGTTCAGTGATGATCGGCTCGACGCGGCAAACGATTGCTGGCTCACTCATTCGTTCAGTGTAAACGACGCCTGTGGCGACTGTTGTACGTGCTCTCCGATCTTTACCTGAACTATGGGATTCATACCATCACCACCGTCCATGATCGCCAGTACGCTAGCGAACTGTTTCGGTACGATTTTTTGTTCTGAACAATTGTTCGTTTCCTCATTGAATGAAAAGAGATGTTTTCTGTTTCGAGCGAGTTTCGTCAGAACAGCAAATGTTTGCTCTGAGCATTAGGTGAAAACGCACAGAACAAATATGTCAATCGATAGATGTGACATAACTTACGTTCCACAGATAACATCAGAAACTATATTCAACAATAGGTCATCAGTGGCTCTAGCATGAGTTTACGATACTACACTCGCTAGCGAGAGCGTAAAACATTTATATGGAAAATTGTCAATTTGACATTGACAGTTCACGATTTTCCATACAAAAGTTTTACGTTCTCGCTAGCGAGTGTAGAATTGGTGTAGTATCGTAAACTCATACTAGAGCCTCAGTGGCTCTAGCATGAGTTTACGATACTACACTCGCTAGCGAGAGCGTAAAACATTTATATGGAAAATTGTCAATTTGACATTGACAGTTCACGATTTTCCATACAATAGTTTTACGTTCTCGCTAGCGAGTGTAGAATTGGTGTAGTATCGTAAACTCATACTAGAGCCTCAGTGGCTCTAGCATGAGTTTACGATACTACATTCGCTAGCGAGAACGTAAAACTTTTGTATGGGAAATCGTGAAATGTCAATGTCAAATTATCAATTTTCCATATAAATATTTTACGCTCTCGCTAGCGAGTGTAGTATCGTAAACTCATGCTAGAGCCACAGATCAATGAAAAATCTATGGTGATATAATTACAAAATGATGTTGGATTGTGTCCTTGTAATTAGATCACTCCTGTGTGTATAAGGAAAATTGCTTTTTATTTGCTACATTATATGCAGATTGGAGTTCTTGAGACATTTTGCAAGTATTAAGTCGCAAGTAATTATGATTTCGTGTGCTTCGTTTTTCTGCACATTTTAAATGCTGAATGCTGAGTCGCAATGTTGAAAGTAATGGCGCTTAAAGGCATATAACTCTTTAAATTTTCTAACCAAAGTTTGTACCTGTTAATTAGGGTTCCGTACGTCCGAATACAAAAACGGAACCCTTATAGGATGACTCGTGTGTCTGTCTGTCCGTCCGTCACAGTCAATTATCTCGGAATCTACTAGACCGATTAAGTTGTAATTTGGTACACATATCAATTTCTGTGACTACTGAACCTAAAATTTTGAAAAAAATACAGAAATTAGTTTTCTACTTCTAGATTATAGGGAAACCTATAAGAAGTCCTTGATATTAAAATAACATGGTAAATCACTCAATATTGTGTCGATGGGTAACATCGTACGGAACCCTCTTCACGCGAGTTCAACTCGCACTTGTCCCGTTTTTTTTTTCTTTTGCATATCTCTTTGTGACAACTGTCTTTGAAGATCCCGGTTGTACTTTGACATATACATTATACCGAGATACGAACAAGGCAGGGCTTCCGCGGACCCGGCCCGGCCTCAGGTACAGCGTCCCTAGACTCTGACGAAGCGCAGCCGAAGAGACTCGATCGTAGTTGTCGATTTCCGTCACCAAAGGCGCGCTTAAGCTTCGCTTCGCTGTTAGACCTCTCTCTAGCAGAGGCTCTAGTATGAGTTTACGATACTACACTCGCTAGCGAGAACGTAAAACTTTTGTATGGGAAATCGTGAACTGTCAATGTCAAATTATCAATTTTCCATATAAATGTTTTACGCTCTCGCTAGCGAGTGTAGTATCGTAAACTCATGCTAGAGCCACAGGACGCGGCACACACACACACACACATATATATACATATACATAGCCCAAAATTTTCCCAATGGAGTTGAAAACTGAAAGCTAATCGTAGGTGGCGCCACTGTTGAGTGATCCTAATCGCCGCCATATTGCGTTTTTGATTCCCTGTATTTACCGGCGAATTTGCCTTCATTTCTACAAAAATGTATTCGACATAGAGTGTTATGCAGTTAAAGCATCTACTGCACATAACCTCGAATATTTAGTCTGCTATCAATTATTTCTTCGTAAAGCTTTTATCCATTGTTTTCTTCTTTTGAAATCTTTAGGGAACTATATGGATTCCCTTCTTTTTGCAATCCAAAGCTGAAAATAAGCGTCATGTTAATTAAATAAATTCAGTTCTTTTTGTATGTCTACAAAATTACTATGGAAAATGACGGCTACATGTCAGATTTAGGGAACACCCATATATTTAATACTAGGAGTGACTCTTACATTCTTTTTCTTCTGCTTGATAGGACAAAGAGAACGCCTTGTTCGTATTAAATAAATTGTAATGATGTTCCTAAAATAATTAATAGTACGTTGATGTATTTTTGTTTTGTATGTAAAATATAAATAAAAATTAGATTTCACGTTCCCAACAATCATTGTGATCTGTAAAACTGTACTGTACTCTGTACACCTTGTTTAGAGAACTGTACTGTATTCTGTGCATCTTGTTTAGATAACTCATATACTTAATACTCCTATATTGCTAGTAGGGTTCTGTCGGCACCGAACCGATGCCGACAGAACGGTGCAGACATATATATGTCTGTCCCCCTCATGAAGACTTCGAACGTTGTGCGTACGTCCGAGAACTACATTATAAGCATCTTATAAGCTGCGAGAGATGAGGGCTTCTCCCGCGCATGCGCATAACTCGTCAACTATCAACGAGTGAGAGAAAATATGTAGTTCCGTCTCGACAACACTGCCACTTACGGAGACTAGCAATATAGGAGTATTAAATATAAGGGAACACCCAACAGTGCTGCCATCTGAAGTGAGCAAAAGTCAGTTTTTTACCCCATTAACCCTTCGTATGTCCCGGCTTTTTTGAGGTTAAAAAGAGTGAAGTAAAAACGGAAAGTGTTTCTACATTTCGGTCAATTCGTTCGATAAATTGTTGTACAAATTTCAACTTTATCCAGAGAGTATTAAAGCTTAAAATCGAGTGAGTGAAATATGACGCAAGTCGGTCACCGACACAGATCTGTGTCGGGACATACAAGCATAGTTGCATAGATCTATGCCAAAAAATCTGGGGACATACGAAGCCAACATTTTCTGTCATTATGACGTGACGATTTACTCGTACTAGATGGCGCCGTTAGTTCTGATTTTCACCACGTGTCGAAATATCGTTGTAGCACTATATACATATTTTTCTCAAACATGCTCGGAAATGTAGGCATTCTTGTACTAAAAACAAGCCACGAAGTTTGTAATTGTTGGCTCATGCATTTCTTTCTCGGCCTAGGCCAAGAATGTTGTATGAAAATTCATTCCTGGCCGCTGCTCAGCCCGATGAAACCCGAAGTTTCACGAGTGTTCACGAACGCGCCCACCGCTGTCACAGGCGTAGTAGGCGGAGGCGTGTTTCATTATTTCCTCACATTTATTGAGAAAAGCACTATACCAGCCTCGACCGGAATGAGGATTGCCGGACTCAGATCTTTATCAAGGCCGAGCTTTAGCGACTTCGTCCGGCAATCCTTCACTTCCGACTCTGCAGTAATGTACTATACGAAGAGATTGTAGCTACATCGTCCACTTTAAGATAGTTTAAGGAGCATTTTTAATTAGTTGAGTTAAGCAATACTTATATTATTATACTAACTGAGCCCGCAGCTTCGTACGAGTGATGTAGGCGCGGGTGAAACTGATTGATAGCGTGGCGACGCAGTCCGTGGCGACGCGTCACCACTCTGTAAGATGGTATATATATACATAAACAGTCTATGCGTAGTAGTGTGTACGGTGTGGCGACGCGTGCCGTGGTGATTGTTGTTGTTGTGATTGTTGGTGGTTGTTGCAACTTCAATATTCAATAAAAATAAACGTTAAATAAATAAATAAAGAGTCATCATTTTATTTCACTCGATGTTTCACATCTACCAGGCGTCCCGTGAAGGCTCATTTTTTTGTTTGTTTTTAAACCGATTGGAATGAAACAAACACTAAATGTTACGGGAAGCTTGCTACAATACATCAGTGAAAACTGTATTCAAATCGTTTAAACCGTTTCAGAGATTAGCGTGCACAAACAGACAAAAAATTGAAAAACTTTTTTTTTTTTTTCGAAGAAAAAAAAAAAACCATTTAATGTACAGACAGACACGACTCGCTTACGGTTTTATTATAATGTATATAGGTTATTGTATTGTACAATAGAAATATTCCCAAAAAATCGAAATTAATTTTTATTTAATTTAAAAAAGTTGTAAGAATCTCTTTAGGATTAAGTATTTATAAATTATGTATCGTAATCTTAATTAAAATCCTTAATTAATACAAATAAATTTATTGACTCAAATTGTAATGAGCTTTTAATTATGACATTAAATTGTATTTGTAATTAATGTAGAGTATTATTTTATTTTACAACTAGCGACCTGCACCAGCTCCACGCGGATGAAATTTTTCTACAAATTATACACACAAACCTTCCAAGTTTATCTCTCTTTCCATTGGTGAAAACCGTATCAAAACCGTTGGGTGGTTTAGAAGTTAGCGAAGAAACAAATAGAGGCGAACATCGACTTTATTTAATACTAGCTGAGCCCGCAGCTTCGTACGAGTGGTATACGGTATAGCGCGTAACTGTTTGATGTGAAACATCTATAGGCGCGGGTGAAACTGATTGACAGCGTGGCGACGCAGTCCGTGGCGACGCGTCACCACTCTGTAAGATGGTATCTATGCATAGTAGTGTGTACGGTGTGGCGACGCGTGCCGTGGTGATTGTTGTTGTTGCAACTTGAAATAAATATTTAAAATTTTGTATCCAATAAAAACAAACGTTAAATAAATAAATAAAGAGTTATCATTTTATTTCATTCGATGTTTCACATCTACCAGGCGTCCCGTGAAGGCTCATTTGTTTGTTTGTAAACCGATTGGAATGAAACAAACACTAAATGTTGGAAACTTGTTATACATCAGTGGAAACCGCATTCAAATCGGTCAAGCCTTTTTTTTAATGTTAAGATCGGCAGACAGGCTCACGGTCCACTCTATGGTAGGTGGCTACCGTCGCCTATAACACAAGCAACGCCAAAGCTGCTGCAAGTGCACTCCCTACTGTAGTAGGATTAAGGATAAGGGATTAGGAGGGGATAGGGAAATGGGCTCTGGCATCCCTTACTTCACTCACCGAAACCACAGTACAATAAAGAGTACTAGCGTACAGTATGGTTACTCCCTGCCACCCGTTGAAAGTGCCCCCACCCGAGTTACCTCACAGTTACCGGCTGGCAAGGACGCGACAAGTCATTTCGCAAAAAGTTTTTTAGTGTTTTTTTTTTATGAAATCGAGGTAGCGCTTGACCACTATCTCACCTGATGTGAGGTGCAGATGTGGCCGAAGGTGGACCACGCTTACCTAGTAAATGCCCATTTACCCTAGTTTTGAAGACCCCGAGGTTGTAGTTCTGTGGGAACACAGACGCAGGCAATGAGTTCCACTCCTTAGCAGTTCGAACAAGGAAGGTGGAACTGAAACGCTTCGTGCGTGATCGAGGTACATCGACCACGAAGGGATGAAACCCCCGCCCACGCCTAGTGTTCCGCAAGTGGAACGGTTCCGGTTGGATTAATTCGTACAGTATAGATGCACACTCTCCATACGCTTCGGACCCACGGCACCCCTGGCCATACCCCCAGTGGTACGGTGGGTAATAATTTCAAAATCAATACCACCAATGAATAGTGATGTTTATATTATACGAGTATATCTAGTATTTAATATACTAATATTTAATATAGTAGTATAAGAAGTGCCGTGGGTCCGAAGGGATACTAACTATAAACCCTTCGGACCCACGGCACCCCTACAAAAAAAAATAACAAAACATGAATTCTAGTGTAGACGATAGAAAATCGATAGGCACGCTACTTTTCGGCGGTGCTGCAGGCTTTGTCTCTCATTTGTGATAATTTAGCGTTTCAAAATAATCCTATTTTGTTACACATTTTATAAATTTTGTTCGTGAATAATAAACAATAAAATTACCAGCGTGAAATTTTATTTTCCTTCGATTATCTATTTATTTAGTCTGTGGTATAAGAGGCTATTGACAAAGATTCAGTTTTCCGTTGGCTACATGTAATAATACTTTTTGTTATTAAAACTGTTTCATTTTTCTTTCTTTCTAGCTACTATCTTCTGTAAGGTGGTTACTGCCGCCAGACGAGCTTTTTTTTTTATTAAAGATGGGTTTGCTCTTGAACAGCATCTATCCATGCAGGAAGGATGAGGCCGACGATGGAGCGAGCTCACTCAGAAGATGCCTATTCACTCGAACCTTGAAAAGATTTGGGTTGCATGAGTTCGAAATACAGAGGCGACAGGGATTCCAATCCTTAGCAATGCGCATTGTAAAATATCTTTTAAATCGCTTGGTCCGAATTAGAGAGATTTCAACAAGGTGAGGATGGTAACCAGCTAACCAGCCGTACGTGTGCATGTCCGATAGAAGGGGATTTGTCCGATGCCCAAATGACCGCGAAACGCAATGTACCCTGCCACTACTTTCTAGATCCAGACAAATTTGAAAAGTTCTTTTTTCAAAGTTGACCCAGCCGGGAATCGAACTCGGGAACCCTCGAATAGAGCGTTAAGGCGAGCACCCTAACCACTCATCCAATGGGCTCGTCAAGCCGTTTCTGAGATTAGCGTGCACAAACAGACAAGAATCTATGTAAATACTGTATTTTTGACCTCTGTAACAAAAGTGCAACGTGTACAATTTTTTTTTTTAATATTTAATGTATCATAGGGCTCATTATCTCTCCCAAATCTCCTTTTCTTTTAATGACTATTTTTAATTCTAAAATTTTATATCTTATTAAATTCTGGCCTTTACAATACAAGCTATGCTTAGTGTAAAGGTCACCGAAAAACTATTCATATGTGTAAACTATCTGTAAATTTTAAAATAAATAAATAAAATTATATGTATATAATAGTTCAAGTTTAATCCTTCTGTAGGCAAAGTAGGATTTATATTGAAATAAAACATTTCCATACAAATTGACTAGTTCATTTATTATACTGTTATTTACATTTGTGCGTTTTTTACAGGAACTGGTAAATTTACAATTAATTACATTAATTGAATCGGTCATTTCAAAAACCTCTTAAGTCACGTTTTTTTCCAAGATACTTTTTTTGCTGAAAATGGTTTCTTAAAGAGAGATGCGTATCAAGATAGCATTCTGGAAGAGCATCTGCCATTTTATTGAAGTGCAACTGCAAATCCAACTGCAAATATTGAAGATAATCCAGATGAGAATGATGGAGAATATGACTATGTACCATAAAGATATTAAAACATGACAAATTAATACATGTAAAATGATAATAAGATTATTTTTAAGTTTAATTCTCAATTATAAGCAATAAAAAATATGATTTTGGTTAAATTATATACCACTAACCCTATTTCTCGCTAAAACAACATAAAGTCAAGAACTGTTTTTCAGGTTTTTTTCATTATTTCTATTAATTTAGTATTTACCACTCAAATACTAAATTGAACATAAAAAAGTCCTTTAAAACGCATTTGTTTGTGTATGAAACAGTTTTTATTGATTTCTGAAAAATTCTAATTGACTTAAGAGGTTTTTGAAATGACCGATTCAATTTAAAAAAAAAAACTTTGGTATTACTCCATGTGTGTCAAATGGCACATTTTTTAATATCAATAAAGTTAATGACAATTTTCAGATTGTTACTGGAGACATTTTTATGTTAAAACGTGGCAGACAGTTTGACGGTCTATTTGATGGCATTTTTGTCCGTCAAGGAACACAAGCACTCGTATACACTACACAGTCGCTGTGACTCTTAAAATTACTAATTACATTTAAATTTAATTACAACCCCCATTCTCTGAAATATATTTTTCATCATCTTGATAAAAAGTAAAGTTTTTTTTAACAATACAAAAAAAAAAAACATTTCAGGTTGTAATTTGAACCTCAAATTATTCATTTTCGATCTCTTCGCTTACAAGCAATGGCAATCACATTCACTGATGAAAGAAAATCTACCAAAAACCGTTCAATACATATTTTTATCCTGGCAACACATAAATTGTAAATTTATTCAACCATTGATTTGACTTTTGACAGTTCGAATTAGTGACGTCCTAATGCTGAATCGATTTATTATAACAGTCAAAACAGATATATTTTATTATAATTTATATAACATTTATTATAACATAGATATTTTATTTTGGCTCGCCATTTTCCATCGCTTAATAAGCATAGCCAGGCGTTTGAATAACTTCATTTTATATAATAATAAGCAATAATTATGCGGGAAATTTTAAAAGATATACCTTGACGGTCTTATCAATAAAAATGTGTTAGTCCAAAGTTAAATCGAATTTAGTCTTAAATTACTCAGACCGAGACTAACCAGTATTATCTTCGACCCGGACCGGTGGGTCTAGCATGAGTTTACGATACTACACTCGCTAGCGAGAGCGTAAAACATTTATATGGAAAATTGATAATTTGACATTGACAGTTCACGATTTTCCATACTAAATTTTTACGTTCTCGCTAGCGAGTGTAGTATCGTAAACTCATACTAGAGCCTCCGGACTATACTATCTATGCCTAGACCCGGACTAACACTTTTATAATGGCAACCCAGTTTTGAATCTACCTGGAAAATACATTTTATTTAGGTATTATAAATTGTGTAGTTACATATATAGTTTACTGCGTTGTAAATTATTTTAATGTACAATAATTATTGACGAAAGTCTGAAATAAAGACATATTATTATTATTATATACACTTGAAATCTGCAGCTTGCCCACAGACCAAACCTTCGTCTATGACATTCAGGACTCGGTTTCATTGCCAACTCAACAATAACTCAATTTGACGAGCCCGTTGGATGAGTGGTTAGGGTGCTTGCCTTAACGCTCTATTCTAGGGTTCCCGGGTTCGATTCCCGGCAGAGTCAACTTTGAAAAATAAACTGTTCAAATTTGGCTCTGGTCTGGGTTTGGAAAGTATTAGCAGGGCACACTGCGTTTAGCACTCATTTGGGCAGCCCGTCTGGCGGCAGTAACCACCCCCTTACAGAAGACCACCGTGAAATAACAGCACGTGTGCTGTTGTGTTTCGGTGAGTGAGTAAGGGATGCCAGAGCCCATTTCCCTATTCACTTCTAATCCTTAATCCTACTGCAGTCGGCAGCGCACTTGCAGCAGTTTAGGCGTTGCTTGTGTTATAGGCGACGGTAGCCACCTACCATCAAGTGGACTGTCAGCCTGTCTGCCGACCTTAACATAAAAATAAAAGTTACTGAGGATTCATAATTCCAGTACATGAAAATGTATGTATATATACATATATATATACATATGTATATTGTAGTTTATATTCAATTTCCAATAAAACGATGTGCTATCGATAACTTATAGTCTGTGCGCTAGATGATTCAAAAAAACGTCAATATATCACAATGAAGTATGACAATTGACATTTTTTGACTTGACGGACCTGTTTTGAAAAATTTAATGAAAAAAAAAATTGCACTCGACTGATTAGTTTCGAAATCTGCTACCTTTGATTTCAATTAGAATTTTGAATTTTTTTTTATTGCTATCTTTTACAAGTGACACTAGCAAAATCATCGGACAAGATCTGATGATGGATCCATAACCAAAATAAGAAGAAGTACTTTACTGTCAAGAAATCCATAACTTGACAGGCGTGCAAATGTCAAAAGAAAAATGAAAGGTTGCATAATATCTAATAATTACTCGGATTAATCACAACTAGATTAGCACCTCGCGTGGCCGCCTCAGTCCCTCTCGCTCAAAGATTAATGTTGCCAGAAAAATAAGTGTTCTTACTTTTGGGGAATTTTTAACTTGTTCTTGTAGATTCTGCATTAGTAATAATTAGAGAATACAATAATAATAAATAATACAATAGCTGTTTGAATGCAGGTTTTTAAAAGATAAAATTGCTCCAGCATTGTTAAAATACTATTCCTCTTGGTTTTACAGTCCAAAAGAAGTGACAGCTCTTTTAATTTGCATTCTTCGATTATATATATTACCACATTTAATGTTGTTGGCCATACAACTGTCACAATTTGACATTTGTGAGGACAAAAAGGACAAAAAATTATATTTGCATCCCTTTTTTTCAAAGGCGTTATTGTAACAACAGTCCTTGTTTAACATTTCGTGGCGTCAGATTGATTCCATCTAGTTGTGATTAATCTGAGAATAATTATCGATAGAGTTTACAAAAAAATTGACCCATAACAATGTTACCGCAAATAACTTTCTTAATTTACATTTTAAATAGTAGGTATATCTTTTCTTTTGAAGATAAGACTGTTATCTTTAAAACTAATTTGGCCTTAACCACTAACACCATGTAAGGACACATTTAACTGTTGTTTCGTGCAATAGCTACTAAACACATAAAATACAAGCAATGATATTTCTACGAGGTACTCCATGTTTTATTGCTATCGATAACTCGAGTATATCACACGACTTGAGTTAAGTGCTTGACACAGTAAGCAATAAAATTATGTCTTGATTTACAACTTTTAATGCATTACCTATTTATTTTTTATATTAAGATCGGTAGACAGGCTGACCACAGAGATCTTTTTTTATGGGTTCTCTATGTGATGTTTAGATGGGAGACTGCGCCCCGGGGGGCGGAAGAAATCCTGGCTACTTAACATCAGGGAAACGACCGGGATCTCCAGCTCAGAACATCTGTTCCAAGCTCCAGTAAGTTAGTATTGGTTAGTTAGCAGTAACCACCTCTTTCAAAATACCACCGTGAAATAACAGCAAGTGTGCTGTTGTGTTCCGGTGAGTGAGTAAGGGATGCTAGAATCCATTTCCCTGATCCTCAATCATACTATGGTCGGCAGCCATTTGCAGCAATCGTGGCGTTGTTGCTTGCCACAGTAAGCGGCGGCATTTAGGCTACGGTAGCCACCTACCATCAAGTGGACCGTCAGCCTGTCTGTCGACCTTTACTTTTTAAAAAAAAATGTAATTGAGAGGCACTTGAAGAATGTGATATAAATTTTTCTAAAAAAAATGATCAACGATTTCATCTATACTGTGCAATTAAAATAAGGCGTACGGGCATACGCCATATTGTGACGTCACCGACTTAGTAGCTTGGTACAGAGTGCAAAAGAAGAATATTTTTTAAGATATGTTTATGTTATTTTATTCGCGGATATATATCTCATAATAATTTATTTATTTATTTATTTATTCCGATTTAATTATATGATTATTTTTTTTGATAAATTTTCATTTTTTTTTTTCTAACTTTATTGCCGGGATGCTACTTCGACTTTTATTGGCGTAGGCTGTGCCTCCTTTAATTGCGGCGGCATCTGCCATGTTATTTTTTCCTGTTCCTTGTTGTGTGCTTTTTTCGGTGCCTGCCTCGCTGGAGGCCATGTAATAATAAATAAATAAATAATAAAACATATAAATTATAATAGCGAAGGATTAAATCTAAATATGACATAAAAAATGAAATTAATTTACGAATAGACCTAATGAAAGGTCGATAGGATAGGTAAACAATAGAATAGAATAGAAAAAGATTTAAGTTCACAATGTAACTATTAAACCATTGGATCTAATAAAAAAGAAAATCAAATATTGGCAAGTTAGCTATTCCCACTTCAATATTTTTTTCAGGAGACACTTTCAACGTTATGATATAGACTACTCATGAAGACAGAGTCGTTTGCTGTCATTTTTAATAATGTACAATATTTTATTAAGTGTAGTCCATAAAAAAAAATGTCTCCTGAAAATTTAAGGGCCTACGCAAACTGTGGCTCTAGCATGAGTTTACGATACTACACTCGCTAGAGAGCGTAAAACATTTATATGGAAAATTGATAATTTGACATTGACAGTTCACGATTTCCCATACAAAAGTTTTAAGTTCTCGCTAGCGAGTGTAGTATTGGCGTAGTATCGTAAACTCATACTAGAGCCTCTGGATGAGGCACGGCGAAGTAAATAATAATTTCATTATAATTTTGTACCTTAAGAGCTTTTGATACAATTCAAATTTCATTGCATTATGCTAGGGCAACATTCGGCGTGCTGGGGCATTCCGCAGTAGAACAACACAATAAAATTTCAATTATGTTTATTAAGACCACTTAAGGTCCAAAATTCTATGAGAAAAAATTGAAATACTTTTCCGTGAGGAATGGGACGATTCATCGCCGCAGCCATTTCAGCGCCGGCCGATTCATCGCCTTTCGTTGTGGTCTATTGTTTATCATGCGCAGTATTGTAGAGAGCTAAATAATTTGTAGGTACAAGATGTTTATCGTCAGAAAAGAGGTAAATTTTCATAAAATATCATGTATTTTAGTTTTATTTTAGCAAATTACATACTAATTTGAAATTAGATTAATTTTAATAAATGTGGTTTGGCGAAAGGACTGCCTATTACAAAATTTGCTATAGTATCCGTCCGCAAATCATCTTGGGATCTGGCGATGTCACGTGTCAAATATGCGCAGTAACCGATTTTGGGACTGTTTTTGAGGTATTGCAACGCAGGGGCGGAGCCACAGAATGAGCGAGACGCAATGATAACATTTGTACAAGAGAGAAAGCAGTTGCGCCATATTACTTATTCGGATTTCAGTTATACATGCGCAAACAAAAGACGCCTGCTCAAGGTCAGAGCCCATGAAGATTTCCGGCGATTATACAAGACTTATTTGTACTGAAAATAAAGTTATGTGAGGTCCTGGAATCTTTATGAAATTAAATGTGAGCGCAGCGAGTACACCCGGATAACTGGTTTTGGCAAATAGACTATTAAAAAATATGTTAATGCTGATATTTTAACTAAACGGCGATGAAATGACTGGCGTCGAATCGGCTGGCGATGAAACGGTCAGCGATGAATGGGCGGCGGTGGATTGTCCTAGACCGTTTTCCGTGCGTCCTCCAATGCGCGCGCGTCGGTGCTAAAGTAACGATTTTTGTTTTCTTGCCGACCGTACTTGTAAAAACGTCACAACATGGCGTCCGCTCGGTTCTATACTTATTCGAACACTACTGTACACACAAACTCTTTCTGAATTGATGTAAAAGGTTTTTCATTTTAATATCAACTTTTCGAGTCAAACCTTCGATAAAATCAACCCATTCTTTGGCGCATCACTCAGACAAGAAACTTGGCACAAACTTCTTGTATCCACTTCTGCTGTCTTCGAATAAACTCCTGACGAATATCACCTGCAGGAAGTGCATAGCATTATTATCTAATAATACAAACTAATATTAATGCGAAAGTGAGTTTGTTCATTTGTTACGCGTTTCACGCCTTAACTACTTGCAATATCATCCTGAAATTTTGCATACACGGTGTCAAGGGTACTAAAAAAAGGACATAGAGTACTATTCATGCAAAAAAAATACTGTTCCCGAAGGACCACTTAAAAAGCAAAAAAAAAAAGGCACACTGCATCTGGTAGACACTTCGGCAGCCTGTTTGGCGACAGTAATCACTCTTTAAAGAAGACCTTAATAGCATGAGTACTGTTGTGCATTGACTGAGTAAGGGATGCCTCAGCCCATTTCCCTACCCCTTCCCAATCCCTTATCCTCAATCCTGCTGTAGTCGGCAGCGCATTTGCAGCACCTGTGGCGTTGCTTACGTTAGGGATAGTGGAATTTTATCCCGGCTTTACTCACTAGACTGACTGATTACTACACGGTGGTGACCTGCAAGGGGTTGCTTCTGCCGCCAGATAGGTTGCTCAGTGTGACAGCAAAACAGTGTTCAATACCACTCATCACAATCATAATTGGTAAACCTGAATGCGTTAGTAGATCTACGGACAAGAATAGGGCAGAAATGGAAAACTCAGAAAATAAATTCACATTTCGTAGGTTAAAACGCGGACTATCGTACACTGCACATTTAGGGACTTACCTGTAACAACCCGACGCACATCATCAGAACTATTTGCCACATGGACCACCTCAGCACTCTAAAAAAAAATACCCTCATCAGCACAAAATGCGGGTAAAAAAAAGTGTTTTTCACTTTAAAGCTTTGAACTCTGTTAACTCCAGATTGATCAATTCAACTACCTAATAATATTCGCCATGGTATGTGCTGTCTCACTCCCCACCATATATCTGCCTATACATCTGTTGCCATCGCGCCGATAGCCGCAACGCTAGCGGCTAACCAGTCGTAAGAAAACGTCGTGCGCCTCAACCGCCAAATCTCGCCACGCGAGATTTGAATTATTCGCTCGCAAATCAAGCATTGTGCTTATGTAATCCACCAAAGTGATCGCATCAATCTGCGTGTGCAATTGAAGTGTGCAGTGTGCTGTACACCTGGATTTCGTGTGTGACGGGCCCATCGCAGTCTTCGTCGCTAGGAAGACCTAGGACCTGGTGATTCACGAGGTAGGTGGCAGCGCTCTGACTCCTTTCCTTTCCCCGCCCCTTTGATTGCACGTACCAGAAAAAATACAGTCCACTTTTCTCCATCGAAGATTCTCGATACATATTTGGCGTGATCAAACTCTTTTATTCACATCCCTACTACCTTTTGACTCCCTAAGGGGCCGTTGGATATTTAAATTATATTCTTGGAACCTCGGAGAGGTCCGTTGATACTTAAGTTACTCTCTCAGATGTGTGAGCGCAGTCAAATGTTACTCTGGACGCTCCGAGTGCTCCGTCGATGCTAAATTACACTCTGAGAGAATCGTGGAAATGCAAATGTTAATCTTGAATCCTCTGGAGGTCTGTTGTTACTACAGTTACTCTAAGAGCGGTCTGAGAATAGTCTAATGTTACTCTTGGACCCATTGAAAGGTCCGTCGATACTTGAGTTACATTCTGAGAGATCCGTGGGCAGTCGAATGCTTGATTGAGGTAGCTATCTCCAATAAATAAAATTCAACATCAGAATTAATAATTTGGTTATGAGGAACATATGCATATGAGGTGACCAATACTGATAGGGTAAAGAATCTGGAATAGCATGAGGACTGGAGAATGGGCTCTGACATCCCATACAACAGCCCACGTGCTGTTATCCCACAAAAATCTTCTGTAAGGGAATGCCTAATGGCTACAGCCATCTGGACTCGCTACCTCTATTGAAACAATCTACATCTTCGACTAACCTTGAACACATATCTTCAGCAAGATTCCTGTCCCTGGCTTCGTGGGCAGAGTGCAACTCTTGCAACCGTCTGGCAGCGGCCACATTGTCACGAACCCTGTTAATGGATTCTGATATGTCGCGCACTTTCATCATGTACGTCTCGGCAGAGTTCCCTGGAAATTTGACATGAAATTATACATAGATTAAGTAGTGGTACGGAACATTTCGATTCACAGTCATTTGAGCAGCCCATAAAATACCAGCGGGCTTCGGTGAGTGAGAAAGAGATGCCAGAGCCCATTTCCCTATTCCTTCCTAATCCATAATCCTACTATGATCGACAGGCATTTGCAGCACCTTTGGCATTGTTTGTGTTATATACGACGGTAACCACCTACCATCAAGTCAAGCAAACACCATAATGTCGACAGCGTCATTCAATTGCGACCTTAGGTTACGTTAAGGTCGATAGATAGGCTGAAGGTCCACTTGATGGTAAGTGGCTACCGTTACCTATAACACAAGCTGCTGCAAGCTCTCTACCGACCATGGTAGGATTAAGGATAAGGAGAGATTAGTACTGGAGGAGAGCTAAGTACCTAATTATTATTAATCATCATTAATCATTATAATTCCATCATATTATAATGAATTTTGTTAATATATGAGGATTATAGTTTGGCCAAAGTTGCTATACCACTCCTTAGAAAGGCGGGGTGAGGCGGGAGGAAGGTAGGGAAAGAGCAATAGCTCGCATGGGAGCGATATTGTCGGATAGATGTCACGATATCTTTTGGAGTAAGATCCCAGGCATGCCAGACATTTTCTAAAAGGACAAAATGTGGGATATCGAGGAGTGTTCCCATGTACATTGAACGTATGCATATCTACTAAGTTGGGTAGACGGCCAATTAGAGCTATAAGGTGAGAAAGGTGAGTAAAAATAGGACTAACTTCACTTATTTTATAAAGGCTGATTTTTATATGTTTTATAGAATATTATTACAAAATAATATTCAGCAATGCCAGACACTTCCCGTGGGCTATAACTTCTGCCAGACGCTTTAAGACCCCTTCAGCGTGTCGCCGGGCACGTAGCACAAGCACAACATGCGGCCGAGGCAATTTGTATGAAACCAATGACGGCTTTCATTGTACCGCGTGTTCCCGGTCGCTCGACCGGCCACACGACACATTTCTCTATATTTATTAGTAAATAAGTGAATTTTACTTAAGTTGGTTATATTAAAATTTAAAATATATTTTTAATCAAGGTAAAATCGCAGTTTTGATGTGATGAGATATCGCAAGGAACATCTCTGGATATTTTATCTGTTCTGCCTCGGACATAGACAAGCATAGACGACAGACTATCTCTGCACCCCCGCCTCGCCGCGCACATACCAAAGGCGTGGTACAGCGATATTGGTCAAATTATTACCTATGTATGTCCATAAAAAATCCCATTAAAATAACTCACCCAACTCCATTTCCTTATCGTCATCATAATCTTTATCGGCCTGGTCTTCAGTGTCCACCATTAAATCGAAGAAAACCTACAAATAAACATACAACATTACATTGTAAAGCAAAAATAAATTTGATATTTGTTGGCCAAAAGTAACGCATACTTTGCAAAAATGAAAATAAAAATATTATTGATTCACAAACATACAAAGTTTCGAATTTATAATATTATTAGGATAAATGATATTATGTTACCTTATTTTTCGGGATGGGACGGCACGATTCATCGCCGCCGATTCTTCGCCAAGCCATTTCAGCGCCGGCTGATTTATCGCCGGCCATTTCATCGCCGTTCGTTTTGGGCTATGGTTTATCATGCACAGTATTGTAGAAAGTAAAATATGTCGGCGGTCGGCTTTAAATTGCCCGGCGATGAAATGGCCGACGATGAAATAGCAGCGGTAAAATTGTCCTAGACCCCTTATTAACATACAATGTTTCCCTGGGAGAAGTTACCAACGAGCAATGTTTGAATATATACATAAAATTATTGATAAATGGCTTAATCTAAGGATTTTATCAGCTTTGTTTTTTTTTTTTTGTTATTTCTTTTAATTTAATAGAGATGCCTGACTTGCTGTGCTATTTTATTTGTTTTAACATTTTTTTCCCATTCTCTTTTTTTCTTATTTCCCAGCCAGGAATGAAACCCATGACCCCTAAGACAGAACGTTAAAGCAAGCACCTTAAACACTCAACTAAGTGGCTCTTCAAGTTTCAATAAGTTGTTACTGAATGCATATTTCTCGAGAAGTCCAAACCAAACATCCTCCGTAAAAATATCAACTCACAGTTTTGGCACTAAAAGTGCTGAAAGTGTTGTCAAAGCAGAATCTGTAGTCTCCGTTCAAAACGGCTGTGTGACGATGCGAGTTCTCGGGTTTCTTGTAATCAGCGACTATAACCCGACCGACTGGGTCGGCTAATTGAAATGATATGTCTAATTCTCCGTGGGTAGAGTCTATCACCTGAAACAAGACGAAATATATCCAACACTTGTTAACCTATTGGGATGAAACAAACACTAAAGCTCGCTACAATACATCAGTGAAAACCACATTCAAATCGGTTAAGCCGTCGCTGAGGTTAGCGTGTACAAACACACAATCAAACAGACAAAAATTCTAAAAAACGATTTTTTTAAACTTTGGTAACATAAGTACAATGTAGATAAATTTTTTTTATTTATTTTACAGACATGGCTCATTAATGATTTTAATATATATTTAGATATATCAGTTAAAGGATAAGATATCAGTTGAAGGAACGTTTAAATAGACAATGTTTTAATAATAACTATATTTGTGAATCTATTTTAAATAAACTGTATCTATGATTTCTGACTTTCTACCATTAGACTTCTCAAACTATGTAACGAAATTTTGTGTAACGAAAAAAAATGTTAATTAATCTTACTGAGACACATCAGCAGAGATGCTGTTATTTCACAGTGATCTTCTATAAGAGAGTGTTACTGCCGTCAGACGGGCTGCCCAAATAACTACAAGCGAGCTCACCCAGTAGATGCCTATTCACTGGAACCTTGAATAGATTTGGGTTGTATGAGCTCAGAAATACTGACGCTGACACGGAGTGGTTATTATAAAAGGCGTTTTAAATCGCTTGGTCCGAATTAGAGGAATTTCGACAAGGTGAGGACAAGGTAAGAATAAGAAGGTAAAATACATGTTCTTCATTTGTCCCGGGGATTTTTTTTATATCATTTCTGTTTTGCCAAATTGCGCATTTGTCCCTTACAGGATTAAAAAAATCTGGCAACCCTAATGCAGTTGTTTTTCTGCAAGTGAATAAGGGATGCCGGAGCCCATTTGTCTATCCACTTCTAATCCCTTATCCTTAATCTTACTAAGATCGGCAGCGCATTTGCAGCACCTATGCCATTGCTTGTGTTATAAGCGACGGTGGCCACCTACCATCAAGTGGACCGTCAGCCGGTCTGAGGGACATTTCTAAAAATAGAAAAAAATACCTGATATTCCAAATCGATAATTTCATTCGGAAGAACTTTCTGATAGAAGCAATCAGTTTTTCCGGCTTGCACTGTTATGGTCATGTCTTTTTCGTATGCGAAAACAACACTGAAAATTGTCATCAGAAATAAATAACGCATTTTTTATTTAAATTGTAAATAACTCTGTATGCAAGCGTTATCGGAAGACAGGTTGTTCTTGTGAAGTTATTTTTGGTGTTTCAATTTGTTATTTTTAAATACAAATAAGAGCGAAACTTCGATTCTAATGAATCTCGAATGAAAATAAAGTCCCGAACTTGAAAGTCTGAAGAATTTGATTTGATTGATGCGGGCGGGTGGGAATTTGTAATTTGTACACAGAGCAGAATATTTTAAAATTGAGAAGCATTTAATAATTGACTTTGACATATTGTATAGAGTAATTTCACAAAAATGTATACTTTGCTCAGAGTAATAAGAACTTACATACCCTGTTGATGAGTTTGAACTTTAATACTGGCTGTAATTAATATGTTTCTATAAAAAAAACACATATTAAACTTTTAACTCCTTAATTTTATGTAGGTACACTTACAATTTCTGAATTTTACTTCTATGAAATATCAAACATGAGATACAATACAATACTTGGTAAAAAAACGTTTTAATAAATATTTGTAGCCAAATATTGTGATTATTGTCTTCATGCTTTAAACCAAAGATAATTGTATTAGCTTTAAACCATTTTTGTATGGTCTATCAAATTTGATATGACATATTCAGTTAATTATACGTCCGTGGACAACACAGGTGCACAAATTATTATGACTAAATAAAGTTATCTATGTCCACATTTGAGTTCAGTTTGTTATACTCTATGTATTCATGTCATGATTGTCATGTACACAGTACATATACATACTCAATACATACATACTCTCTACTCTAGCGATATATCATATATACTCTTTGATTATATCTGTCTGTCTGTATATATTTTTTATGTCGGTTTGTTTGTTTCTCATTTCTCAGTTTTTCAGCCGACATTGCTAAGTATTACATGAATGAATTTAGTAGAACTCTTTACCAAAAATGGCCACTGGAAACGATTGTGGAGCAAAGACGTCCGAGGGAATAGTGCCTAATAGTGCATTGTCGTTCGTTGCGCCGGCGCAACCTACTTTGCAACCCCAAGAAGAAGTATTGGAAGGATCTTCTAAATCCAAAAACAGTTTGACTGATACAGGTACTGTATGTATTTCTTAAAATAAAAAAATAACACGGATGATAACAAGATATATATAATTACTACATATTACCATAATTTGCGAGTTTGAGGAATGAATAAAAGTAGGTACCTTTTGAAATTAAAATATAATTGAGCCCGTTGGATGAGTCGTTAGGGTGCTTGCCTTAATGCTCTGTTCTAGCATCATGGGTTCGATTCCCGGCAGGGTCAATTGACTGATCTGGAAAGTAATGGCAAGGCACATTGTTAATCATTTGGGCAGCCCGTCTGGCGGCAGTAACCACACCCTTACAGAAGACTACCATGAAATAACGGCATTTATGCTGGTGTGTTTCGGTGAGTGAGTAAGGGAGAGTAAGGGATGGGAGCTGGCAGCACACTTACGGCAGCTATGGCGTTGCTCGTGTTATTGGCGATGGTAGCTATCTACCATCGAGTGGACCGTCAGCCAATCATAACATTAAAAAAATGTATCTGAGCATGACGGTCACACAGTTCAATGCTTTCTCCCCATCCCAAAAGCGTCCAATGTACCTAAAGAAGTTTTCATAGCTGCTAGTGTGGTTTACATATAACCACACTAGCAGCTATTGAGCTGATGCATGTGTATCAAATAGTTTGAAGATTATATTTTCATTCATTTTGTCCAGTCTGTTCTTAAAACAATTCACTGATGGCGCCATGACAACACTTTCAGGAAGTCTGTTCCAGACCGTCTCCACTCGGTTAGGTAAAAAGTACTTCCTAGATATTTTCTTACTTGGATTTTGGCATAGTTTTAAAGGGTGTCCTCGTAAGTGCTTATTAGTATCAAGGGTGTATAGTTCTTGGAGACAGGGCACATCGTAGATCTTATGCAGTATCTTGTAAGTCTTGATGAGACTTCCTCTCTGTCGACGCTGTTAAACTTGCTACAAGGTGTTCAGAGGATCGGTCGATTCCTTGCACCTGCATGATTTATTGTGCACCTTGTTCGTGCCAGACGGACCCGGACTATTGGGCGATAGGCGCGGGGAATTGCCCAAATTGTTTAACGTGGCTCTCAGCTGCACCGTGGCGCGCTCCATGTCTCCACTGATCCGTGTCCGCCGCCATTTCAATGCACTCCTTACCACCATCTCTGACATTGATATTTTTTGTGACAATTGGTCAACAGTAATTAAAACATTTCGGATATAATTGTGAAAATTTAATAGACCAATGGTACAAAGGCATGTAAGCCGATAGTTTAATTGACTAATATTGTAATGTAGGATATATTTTTCTTATTATTGATTATTATTTTATATTTGGTTTGGTCATTATTAGAACTACTAAGAAATGTGTTGTGAGATAAATGTTAGTGGACCTCTTCGTTTTTATCTCAATAAAGAATTTGAATTTGAATAAATTATGTCAATCTTATGATTTTTATTTTTCAGTAAGACAAATGCCGATAGGTCTACAGGCTCTGTATGATGTGTGCTCCGTAGTTTATCCAGACCAACCGAATCCTTTGCAAGTAACAACAAAATTAAAATACTGGTAAGTGATTAGAATTTTCTCTTATAAAATTTTATCCACTTTGGCTAGGCATTCGCCAACAATAGGGAATATGCGTCTAATTCAAAAAAGGCTTAAATATATTTTTTTATCAACATTTTTGCTTTAGAATTATGTCTATGTAAATATTTTTTAATATTATTTCTTTTACGTTAAGAAAATAATTATTAAAAAGTGCATAAAAATGTGGGAAATTCAAAATACTTGAAACGGTCAGATCGAATGACGTCAACGTCTATGAAATGTCAAGAAGCGTGTAGATGTTTGTGATTTTTAACATTTGATTGTATTGTAGACTGTGACGTCACGACAAGCGCGCCAAAAGGGCGGGTGTTTAAATTTAAAGTGCCCGTAGCTGTTAGTTAATTTTAACTTTGTTTTTTGTTACCAAATTTCTGTTTTTTGGCGCTGAATATTTTTTTTTACGGTTATATCACGATAATAACCTATCGTATGAAAATATATAAAAAAAATGTGCATATTCCCTATTCTTTCATCAAGTTCACTTCATGTATTATAAAAACAACGTGTACAGAAAACTATTTGTACACGTTGCACTTATGTTAGGGAAGTCAAAAAATACATATAATAAAATTGTAAACGAGCCATGTTTGTACATTAAATATTTGTTGTACTTATGTTACCGAGGTAAAAAAAATGTTTTTAAAATGTTGTCAGTTTGTCTGTGCGTTTGTGCCTCTAATCTCAGAAGCGGCTTAACCGATTGGAATGCGGTTTTCACTCATTTAATGAGCTTCCCGTAACATTTAGTTTTTCCATTACAAATAAAAAAGTTACGCGCTATACCTAATACCAAGCGTACAAAGTTGCAGGCTCAGCTAGTTAGTTAATATATGGAAAGAAAAAACACAAAACCACCAGGCAGTTCAAGGGACAGTTCTAAGAATATCATTGGTTATTGTTTTTTTTTTTTTTTTATGATATCTCTTGTAAATAAGTGTAACGATGTTTTTAATTGTTCTATTCAATTTGCAGGCTGGGTGGTCACGAGCCCTTAGACTATATCAGCATGTACTGGAACCCCGGTGATCCTAGAAGCAACATTCCACCTCACTGGCATTATATTAGGTAATACTTTTACTTACTAATAAGTTAATTTTAAAGTTGAAGAATTAATTTTTTAATTAGAAATGACCCCATCGGGATGACTTACTTTTGTGTTGTAAAAGAATGTCTTAAGTTCAAATGCACGACGTATGTGACACGACTCAGTGCAGCAAATGCTCGATGTTTTGCTGAGAGGCAGAGTTGATTTGCCCGAGCTCTTGTCGCGTATAAACTTTCGGGTTCCTAGTCGAGCGCCCAGACCGGGCAGATACACACCATTTCGGCTAAATTATTTCAGAACCAACTTAGGCCATTTTTCCCCATTAAATCGTATTATGGATGTTCCCAACTCCCTAAGTCACGATGTTGACCTGTTTAACGACGCATTTTCCAAAATTAAAAGACTCATCCTTGTCCGTGGTTCAGATAATTAACACTAGTTTATTTTTGACATTTATTCCAAATTTCCGATTTAAATTCCGATTTATTCCAAAATTCCGAAAATACCTAGGAAGCACTTTTTACCTAACCGAGTGGAGACGGTCTGGAACAGACTTCCTGAAAGTGTTGTCATGGCGCCATCAGTGAATTGTTTTAAGAACAGACTGGACAAAATGTTGAAAATATAATCTTCTAACCATTAGATACACACGCATCAGCTGAATAGCTGCTAGTGTGGTTTATAATAATAATAATATTTTCTGAAATATGATTTTCAGTTTCGGCTTATCAGATCTTCACGGGGATGGTCGCGTACACCCGCTCCCAGAGTCGAACGTGCAGTCGGCCAGTACTCCGTCCGGGTACGGGCTGGAACTCACTATGCGGGTGGCCGTACATGACGATCGTCGCAACGGGCCTCCCCTGTGGCCTGCTGCGATGTTGCAAGCGCTCGCGAGATACGTTTTTACTACCGGTAACCCATTAAATCTAATTTTTTTTCTTTAAAAATTACCCACATATTTCATTTAGAAAACATACAGGGTGTTCATTATGTATTCAAATTAATATTTATTGGAGTTTACTTCTTAAGAATCGATTTTCATAAAGGGCCCCCGGTATGGAAATTTCATGGAGAGTAAAATTAATACAAGCGTTAACTAAAAGCGTTACGTTATCTGTCACTTTGACGTTTATGCGACAGCTGACGCACCTATTTATGTTCCCTAATTCTATTCTCTGGGCAAAAAGCAAACGTCGAAATCTATGAAAAGTGTAATCCGCGTTGAGGAACGAAACGATGACGCGTTATAACATGCCGGCGCAGCGACATCTGTCGTCCAAAAAATGAACTATTTGAACTTATAAAACGTAGTGACATCTGTGTATACCGATCGTAACTAACATAATTTTTGTTGCCACACGTGACATCTGAGTATGCAGAATGTAACTAAATAATATTAAGTTTTTGCGTTATGGAGAAACAAACATCTATACATCCTCACAAACCTTCTCATTTATAATATTAGTGGTTTTTTTTTAATATTAAGATTGGCAGACAGGCTGACAGTCCACTTGACGGTAGGTGACTACCGTCGCCTATAACATAAGCAACGTGCGCTGCCGACTACAATAGGATTAAGGATAAGGGGACAGGGAAATGGGCTCTGGCATCCCTTACTCACTCACCGAAACACAACAGCACACATGCTGTTATTTCACGGTGGTCTTCTGTAAGGGGATGGTTACTGCCGCCAGTCGGGCTGCGCAAATGACTGCGAAACGCAGTGGGTCCTGCCAAATTAGTGGCAAATTTATCCCACTAATTGCCAATTAGTGGGATAAAGAAGCTATTTTGACACAGTTTTAAGAAACGATTTTTTTTTTGTAAGAGCTAAATCTTCAAAAGATACCCTATGAGCGAATGCCGTGTGTAATGCAATTGCAATTGGGATGGGTGTGGTTCTAGTCCTGAAGGGACTTTGGAACTGTCACCGGTCGTTATATGATCTATATGAAAATGCATTTGCTATTTACAGGCAATAAATTTGTGGCCGGCGATCATATATCGTGGCATACCAAATTGGACCCGAAGGCGCCAGTGACGTCACGCATACGTCACTTGTTGGTCTGCGAGGATCCGCAACTGTCAACAATTGAAACTAGCCTTGGATATGTCACTTTCTTACAGGTAAATATAATATTGTCCACAGAGTACGATATAATATTGTTCACAGAGTACTCTGCATTTCGCAGTAATCACCCCTTTACATGAGACCATCGTGAAGTTGTTAACAAAATACAATAATGTGTGTGTAAGTTAAGTTAATTACAGAAGTAACATTGGACACTTCCTAATCCCTTATTCTTAATCCACTGTAGTTGGCAGCGCACTTGCTGTATCTGTGCCATTGCCCGATGGTAGGTGGTTACCATCGGGCAATGGCACAGATACGTCAGCCTGTCTATGTCCTGTCTAGATTTCATGCTACGATTCATGCACTCAGCACACCTTAATTAGTACGGATTTGAACAAAACGCGTAAGCGCCGCATAAAACACGGCGCTTACAACCTTTTCATCGTGACAAAATTATATCTAGCGAAGCATGTTGTATCGTTATTTAGTTTTTGTTAGCTTATTGTCAAAATGGAACAAAACTTTTAATTGGGTTAGCTTCTCCAAGTACATTATATCCCAATGTTCACAGATAACTGTTCTTGTAAGGTTTGGCAGGTAGGCAGACAGTCCACTCCTTGGTAGGTGGTTCTTGTCACCTATTAACACTAGCAATAGGATATGTGCTGCAAGTGCAATGCCGAGCTTAATAGGATAAAGTTCAAGGGATAGCGAAATACAAAAGTACACTTGGTAAGGGAGTGGTTACTGTCGCCAGATGGGATGCCTAATTCACTGCGAAACGCAATGGATCCCCTCGACTCACTCGGGGATGTGATGGACTCACCCGGCGAAATGAATTATCACAGGGAACATAAAACCCCTCCCGGTTCTCCCAATCCGCTGTTGGGGAAGTTTCGGGAACGAACGAATACTCGCCGCAATCCCACCTCACGAAGTCCTCAGTGGCAGACCCACCTCGTTGGGATGGCACGGATGAAAAGGTATTGTTTAAGTAAATTAAGTGTATAGTGGATTTTAATGAGGATCTATTTGTAGGTAGTCGGTTGTACAAGCAAAGAATTGAGAGCTGCTCAGCGTGGCTCCGGGAAGCATGTGCTGCAGCGACTGGCCGAAGACAAAAGGTACTTCAACTCTTGACATCTTAACAATCAATCCATCATTTACTCTACGGTATTAATTCTCAAATAATAACCTTTCTAATATAAAGTGACTCATTTATAACTAGTTCCCGCTTTTATTTATAATAATATATTATATTAAAAAAAAACTAATTTTTATAAAATGTTGATTGTTATACCACGTGCAGAAAATGTTGATTCAGACAAGTTTTGTCTATACTTTTACTGACCCAACAGACGTCTTGCCAGAATCCGAAAATAATTCTGTAACGAGCCGATTGTGACGAGCCCGTTGGATGAGTGGTTAGGGTGCTTGCCTTAACGCTCTGTTCTAGAGCTCCCGGGTTCGATTCCCGGCAGGGTCAACTTTGAAAAATCAACTTTTCAAATTTGGCTCTGGTCTGGATTTGGAAAGTAGTGGCAGGGCACACTGCGTTTTCGCAGTCATTTGGGCAGCCCGTGTGGGGGCAGTAACCACCCCCTTACAGAAGACCACCGTGAAATAACAGCACGTGTGCTTTTGTGTTTCGGTGAGTGAGTAAGGGATGCCAGAGCCCATTTCCCTATGCCCCTCCTAATCCCTTATCCTTAATCCTACTGCAGTCGGCAGCGCACTTGCAGCAGCTTCGGTGTTGCTTGTGTTATAGGCGACAGTAGCCACCTACCATCAGGTGGACCGTCAGCCTGTCTGCCGACCTTAACATAAAAAACCTATCGGGTCCAATTTTACTTTCAAATCATATGTCAAAGTGACGCCTCACTTCACGTCAGTGAATGACGGTTAAATTATTTGAATATTCTTCATACAAAATACTAAAATTGCGATTAAAAAATGGGGATTGGAGGTAGGGGGGTGAAAAATACTTTACGACCTATTCTCATACCTACCAAATATACAAATAAAATTCTTAAAAATCAGTCCAGCTGTTTCGGAGGAGTTTTGTTACAAACTCCTCCGAGTTTGACACGAGAATTTTATATATTAGATTATAAATAGAAAAGATATATAATAAGGGGGTGCTTACTGCAGCCAACGCAGTATGTGCAGTATGCTCTGCCACGAAATATGGCAGTGATGGCGCTAAATGAAATATTTCGACTAATTGAATATTGGACAATTACAATTTATATCTTAAATAATGTTTGTGTGAAAATTCAGCTGCGGCGGCACTTGGCACGTGACGGTGCCTTGGCGGCAACGCTCTGCGCGCGCGGTGCGTGTCTGCCCCAATGGTCAAATGGCAGAACTGTCCGGAGTCACTGCCCGAGTGCACTGGATGCCCTGGATGGAGGTGGGCGCCATATTTTCATATTAATATAATATTTGGCGATTATGTGGGTGTAACAATACTCCGTAGGTAATATGTGAAGGAACGTATTTAATTCTAAAATTATCCTATGTACAGTATTTACGTAGGCATGACGACAGGTATTTATGCGACGACGTATGCTTGTATCCGCGCGCGAACACTCCGCAGCGATGCGACAATGTAAATATGGCTCGCGTAGGTATTTTGCCCTTTTGCATCGCCGACACGCCGGGGAGACGACATCTCCATAAAATGTATGTTTGTAACGACTAAACTCGAAGACTACTGGACCGATTTTAAAAATTCTTTCGCCTATAGAAAGATACATCATCAGCGAATAACATAGGCTACTCCCATCCCCCTCCCCTCCCCCCCATCTCCCTCCTTCACCCCCACCTCATTACAGATGTATGTTTGTAATGAATAACTCAAAGACTACTGGACCGATTTTAAAAATTCTTTCGCCTATAGAAAGCTACATTATCAGCGAGTAATATAGGCTACTCCCATCCCCCTCCCCTCCCCCCATCTCCCTCCTTCACCCCCACCTCATTACAAATGTATGCTTGTAATGAATAACTCGAAGACTTCTGGACCGATTGTAAAAATTCTTTCGCCTATAGAAATCTACATTATCACCGAGTAACATAGGCTTCTCACCCTCCCCCCAATACCCCCTCCATACAAATGTATGTTTGTAATGAATAAACTCAAAGACTACTAGACCCATTTCTTTCACCTATAGAAAGCTTGTAACCAAAAAAAATAAACAAACCTTTCAGACAAGCAAAGAAGACGAACCAGCATCGCCGTCCACTATTACGCCGGTCGTCGAACAAGAGATTAAGGATACGCTGCAACGGGGGCTGACCACCATGAGTACGGATAGGACTGACCCTGAAGGTATACCACTATTTTTTTCAAAGATGCCTCCCAGTGCTTTGGTGGGTTTTAACAGAAATGAATAAACCTTGAATTTATATGTATGTACTAATATTTGAAAAAGGAAGATTTGATTTTTTATATGATTTTAAAAATTATTTAACCAATAGAACGACATATTATCAGCCAGTAACATAGGCTGTATTTTATTTTTTATTTTATTTTTTCATTTCACGAACCCGTCGGATGAGTGGTTAGGGTGTTAACCACTCATCCGACGGGTTACTCAATAACGCTCTGTTCTTGGGTTCCCGGGTTCGAAAAATGATCCCGGCAGGGTGAACTTTGAAAAATTTCAATTTTCCACTTTCCAAATTTGGCTCTGGTCTGGATCTGGAAAGTAGTGGCAGGGTTACTGCCGCCAGTCGGGATGTTCAAATGACTGCGAAACGCAGTATGGCCTGCTGCTGTTTAATGTTATTTATAATTATTGTGTTAATAGGCAAATGGTGCCAGGCTTAAATAATTTCTTTGTTTCTTTTTGTTGATGATAAGTTGATAAGTAATTAAATTCTTTGCTTGCAGGTCATATGTCTACTGACAGCTTTGAGATGTCCAGCATTGAGCGGGCGTTGCCCCGCTACGACGACACTAAATCCAGCATGCAGGTGTGTAGCTTGGCTGTATGAGTTGTGGGTTTCCGGGATGATGGCCCAGGTCTGTTGGAAATTCTTCCAAACGTTTCGTCAACAACTGCGGTTGACATCCTCAGGGGTTGACACTAAATCAGTCTCGCTCGAGAAGTTGAAAAGTGTCAACCGCAGTTGTTGACGAAACGTTTGGAAGAATTTCCAACAGACCTGGGCCATCATCCCGGAAACCCACAACTCATATGGATACCGGCCGAGAAAACCTACATTCTGTGTAGCTTGGCTTCTATAATTTGCGGGTTTTTTATGTGTTTTAGCTTGATAGAATGAATACCAGCAAACCAGCCTTTAATTGACCACAATATAGGCACTAGAGCAGAATTTTCAGGCGTATTCTCCCGAAGCTATGGAGAGTGTGCATCTATACTGTACGATTTAATCCAACCGGAACCGTTCCACTTGTGGACCACTAGACGTGGGCAGGGGTTTCATCCCTTCGTGGTCGATGTACCTCTATCACGAACAAAGCGTTTCAGTTCCACCTTCCTTGTTCGAACTGCTAAGGAGTGGAACTCATTGCCTGCGTCTGTGTTCCCACAGAACTTCAACCTTGGGGCTTCAAAACAAGGGCAAATGGGCATTTACTGGGTAAGCGTGGTCCACCTTCGGCCACATCTGCACCTCACATCGGGTGAGATAGTGGTCAAGTGCTACCTTGATTTCATAAAAAAAAAAAAAACAGCGTCTAATGACATTTGTTAACAGTGTTAACAGTTTAAACTCTGCCTTAAGTAATGAGAGAATGAGGTATCCACCGCGAAGCAACCTTCCTGACTTTAAGCTGTTCATGCAGGATAGTGGAAACTGCCTGTGATCCAATCTTCAATTCATCCTGAATCTCCCTATGTGTAATATTTCTATTTTCCCGCAATAGCCACTCCACCCTGATGACGTTTTCATGAGTTACTGCAGTTATTGGTCAGCCGGGTCGGGGGTCATCCTTTAGGTTCTCTCGATTCACGAAACCAATAAGTGACTGTTGCTAACCCAGGAGCAGACTCTCCAAAGGCAGCTTGTAAATTTTCGTGCGATTTCTTGAAGGTTAACCCGCGTTTATAATTATAATTATATTCACCAAGGAGGTTTGTGTTGAAAGGTTAGCATTTAAAATAGTTTCAGGAAAAAATAAGTAATATTTACTCTGTGGCTAACAATTTTTGAAACAGCAGTCGTATAGATATCACAATATTAATATAAAATTGTTCAGTACTTTAAACAGTTACTAGGTGTAGTAAAAGCATTGTAAAAAGTTTGGAAAGTAGTGGCAGGGCACACTGCGTTTTCGCAGTCATTTGGGCAGCCCGTCTGGTAGCAGTAACCACCCCCTTACAGAAGACCACCGTGAAATAACAGCACGCGTGTTGTTGTGTTTCGGTGAATGAGTAAGGGATGCCAGAGCCCATTTTCCTATCCCCCCTAATCCTTAATCCTACTGCAGTCGGCAGCGCACTTGCAGCAGCTTTGGCGTTGCTTGTTATAGGCGACGGTAGCCACCTACCATCAGGACTGTCAGCCTGTCTGCCGACCTTAACATAGCCATATGGTATATGGTTCAAGTTCATAAGAGGCAACCGATTGAACTTATTGTGGGGTGGTGGTCCAAGTTAGACCTCAGAACTTCCAACCTGTTCTAGCGAGTACCACCAATCAGGTTGGGAACCATAGTGATTGTACGAAATCGGTAAATAATTTGATAATGGTGTTTGTTCGCAGGGCATATGGCAGGAGCAAGGCATAGACTACTTTGATGGGGTTCATCTGCTGTTCAACGCGGAGGCCGCGAGACTGTTGCCGCTCGCCATTGAGTAAGTACTGATATCATACGATGGATGGTGTACTATGCTAATGTAGTTACGCACCAGCTTGTTTAGTGTTTTTGGGACTAAGTAGGTACCTACAATATTAACAAGATGAAATAATCTAATTGGAATATATCTAGAACTAACGACCCGCTTCGGCTTCGCCCAGGGTGCAATTTTTTTATATAAGAGCATTCCAAGTTTATCCCTCTTTCCATTAGTGAAAACCGAATTAAAATCGGTCTACCCGTTCACGCGTGATGCCGCGACCAAGGGAAATGGGGATTCATTTTTATATATAGAGATTTATGATTAGTCGTCTGAACAATACTAAAATGATAGTTGTGGCTCTTGTCGTGGTGAGGGGGCTTACCCTTGGCAATCCGGCGGGACGCAGGGGTCGGTGCTTGTTACCCGCATCGGCCTTTGCTCGTCCCGCCGGATTGGCTTGGGGGACAAAGAAGGCTCACACGACGTGGGCTCCGAGCGGGCTCCGTTCAACGGAGCTCGTGGCGGAGCGCAGCAAAATCTAAACAATAATAAAACCGGATACACAATTTTTCTGACATGACATTGGCAGAAAATGGCCGCTTTCAAGATGAGCCGAATTGCCATTTTTATAAAGAGAAGAAGAAGAAGATAGTTGCAAAATATTTGATAGGACAATCAAATTTAAACTAAAGTTATCTTATCTTATCTTATCTTGTCTTAGTGGCTATTTCTGTCTGCTAGAGTACCAGTATCACGTCGTCCATTGCTGAAATATTGTGATCGCCACGTGAACTAAAGCTCTCTACCTATACCTACCACGTTAAGGAACTGTAGTACTTTTTTGATAGAGGCATTCTTCACATCTTCACAAGCCATTGTGTGGCTTCCTAGGATGTGACTGCGCTTGTGCATCAGAGGGCCACACTCGCACAGGATATGCATTGGTGTTTCTTCTGCCTCATGGCAGAAGCGACACTCTCCCGTACTAGTGAGCCCCATTACTTTAAGGTGCCTATTGAGGCGGCAGTGCCCCGTTAGCGCCCTAGATAGCATACACAAATTGCTCCTGCTAAGCGACATAGCCTGATTTGTTGCATTTCGACTATAGGCTTTAATGAGCGCTTTGGAATGGTTCAAACCTGGCAAGTCAGTCCAGCGTTTGTAAGATTTAATAAAGCACTGGTTCCATATGGTCCAGCGAGCTAGGCTATTTGGTAGTCCGCACATAGGTTCAGGACCTATTAGCCTACCTTTTGCGCCTACACGAGCCAGTTCGTCGGCCAGTTCATTGCCTTCGATCCCCATATGCCCAGGTACCCATCTTAGGACCACTTTGTTCTTGCGCCCTAAGGTATTTAAGTAGTCTACACAGTTTCGCACCAGCTTTGAGACTGTAGAGTCTGAGTCCAGTGCCTGAAGTGCAGCCTGACTATCTGAGTGAATGTAAATTACACGGTTGACGTAGTTTCTTTGCAGGTTGATTTCCGCGCATTCTAAGATGGCGAAAACCTCTGCTTGGAAGATGCTGGCGTATTGTCCCAAGTTTACACTGGTCCTGTAGTCCTGGTCACCGCCATACACTCCACAGCCTACGTCAGGTCCTGATTTGGACCCATCAGTATACCAAGAAAGGCTACCTTCCTCCCAAGAGATCTTATTATTTGACCAGTTTTCTCTTGAGAGTAGCTCCACAGTATAATACTTTGCTTCTATGTACTGTGGTACCATTGTATCAGTAGGCATGCCTAAGATAGGATCCCTTAGTACTGAGTCTTCTAGAGCTCTGAGTACCTTGGACAGCCAATTGTGTTTACCCCGATTCATCATTCTGTGCATACTGGTTCTCGCCTCCTTCTCTAAAAATAGATTTAGAGGCGGTAAGCCCAGAATAGCCTCCAGAGATGCTCCGGGGGAACTCGACATGGCTCCTGTTATCATCAGACATGCCAAACGCTGTACGCCATTAAGCTTGTCGATGGTCGTTTTCTGGTTGGCTTTTCTATACCATACTATAGAGGCGTATGCGATCATCGGCCTCACAATAGCAGTGTACAGCCAGAGGGTGAGCTTTGGACACGGGCCCCAACTCTTCCCTACCATTCGACGACTGATAAATAAGGCTGCCTTAGCCTTATTTATCACATTTCCAATGTGTGCATTCCACGTTAGTCTCTGGTCGAAAGTAACTCCCAGATATTTGACCTCTGTGGAAAATTCAACTCGTTTACCATTTACTAGAGGTGGCTTTAATTTATCCAGTAGCCTCTTTTTGGTAAACGGTACTATAGCGGTTTTATCACCGTTAACCAACAGTTCATTTGCTGTGCACCATTCGCAAATGATGTTTAAAGCTTTCTGTAACAGGGCCGAAATTGTGCTTTGGCAGAAACCTCTTATTATCACCACTAGGTCATCAGCATAACCTAGGGCATCGATCTTGTGTTCTGCCAGCCTGTACAGAAGCTGATCAACTGCAAGAGTCCAAAGCAGTGGTGATAGAACACCGCCCTGCGGGCATCCTCTTGTAGTTGCTACAGTGAGCGAGGTATCGTGAAGTTCGACCTTCGCTTTACGTTTGGATAGCATGGCCTTTACCCACCTAACTGTAGTCGGGTCCACATTTTTGTTTTGTAGTCCCCTCACTAACGTGTTGGTGGGAGTATTATCAAATGCGCCTTCTATGTCCAAAAATGCGCACAGAGCTATCTGTTTATCATCCAAAGCCCTTTCCGCCCTGTCAGCTAGTTGGATAAGGGCCGTCTCTGTGGACCTTCCCTTCTGATAGGCGTGCTGGGTGGAATGAATGGGTTTCAAGGCCAGGGCTTTGTTCCTTATGTATTTATCTATAATTTTTTCTAGAGTTTTAAGCATAAAGGACGTTAGGCAAATTGGTCTGAAAGACTTAGGCAGAGCATAATCCCTCCGACCTGCCTTAGGTATAAATAATACCTTAGCCCGGGTCCATTGTTCCGGTATATATCCCCAGGCATAACTTGCTCGGTAGATTTTTACCAGATACGGCGTGAGTACGTCTATGCCTTTCTGTAATAGAATGGGCAACAGTCCGTCTTCACCACTGGACTTCAGGGGTTTAAAGGACTTGATAGCCCATTTCACAACTTTGGGTCGGATGAGATCAGCCGCTCTGTTACGGTCCTCATTTCGAGGCCTTTGGTGTAAAGGCGTTCCGTCTGACCCGGCCGAAAAGCTCTGAGCCCCCGGAAAGTGAGTTTTTATCAGCAACTGAAGAGTTTCCTCTTCAGTGTTCGTAAAGGAGCCATTAGGTCTCTTAAGCAGCCCTAATTGACTAGGCTTGTCCTTCGCGAGCAGTCTATGGATTCTGGCCCCTTGAGGCATTTGTGTTAATTCCTCGCAGAGCTTCCTCCATGCAGCACGCTTGGACTTCCTTATCTCCTTATTGTATTCAGTCAAGGCCTTCTTATAGCTCTCCCATTCAAGGGTTCTTCTTGCCTTGTTGAATAGACGTCTGGTTTTCTCCCGAAGCTTCTTGAGCCTTGAGTTCCACCAGGGTACATTTCTTTTGGAGTGCTTTGTTCTGAGCGGACAGCTTTCCTCAAAGGCACTCTTTATTGCCCTCGTGATGGCCTCCACTGTATGTTCTAGCTCCTCCGGTGTACATATACTTTTGGGGAAGTCCTCAAGATTTTGCCTTAGTTTGTTGTTATAAACGTCCCAGGCTGTAGCTTTTGGATCCCTGTATGTTACAGTTTGATCTTTTGTAGATGTTGCTAGATCAAAACGGATTTGTCTATGATCAGACATAGAGCTTTCTCCACTGACATGCCAGTTTGATATAAACTTGGCTATGTTGTCAGTGGCGAATGTTATGTCTAAAACTTCCTGCCTTGCAGTTGTCACGAAGGTCGGCTTGCTCCCTCTGTTGAGTACCTGTAAACAGTTAACTAAGAGAAAGTCATGTAGTAACTCACCTCTATTGTTTGTATCGGTGCTGCCCCACGTTACGTGATGGGCATTGGCATCGGCTCCAACAAGTAGCTCGGCTTTATGATGATGCGCGTACGCCACCAATCGCGCAAGCTCCACCGTAGGGTCATGTCCGTCATAAGGTAGGTACGCAGAACAGACGATGATGCGTGTTCCCTCCCTGCCTTTGATGTTGACAAAAGCTGCCGCCATGTCGTCAGTACATAACTCTGGCACTGGCAAATATTCAATATTTTTATTGAAAACTATGCTTGCCCTGGGCTTTGAGCCACAGGTATTATGAAGTATTTTACCTGCAGACTGAAGTCCCAGAACCGCTCCATTTTGGGTCCAGGGCTCTTGTATGAGGGCGATATCAACCTCACCCCGCAGGAGAAGGCGCTCTAGCACTGCTGTGGCAGCCATCGCATGATGAAGGTTGATTTGAATCACCCTCATCTACTTCTTTTTTTTTTTTTTTTTTTTTTTTCCTAAACGCCCTTTTTGGTAGAGGGGCCCTTGGAGCCGGCTTTCGTCTTTGGCGGACGTCGAATTCCACCTACAGACTTAGCCTGCCCTCTGATGACCCCCCCACCTCGGTGCGACCCACGCCCCACCGTACCAATTCCCCTGCCGACGACCTGAGAGGCATCACCTGCCTGTACAGAATGCTGTACAGGCTGCTCTCCCTCGCGCCGGCTGGAGCCCTTCGTTGGCTCGGTGGACTCAGCTGTGTTGTCATTGCCGCTCTTGACTTTAAAAATTATCTTCTTAAAGCCAATCGCGGCCCTGTACTCCGCAGCTTTTAAAACCTCGGCAGAAGGGTCGTCTATAAAGAAGGTCGTCACAGTGCCGCCCTTCTCAGCCCTACTGCTGATGGTTTTCCAGTGCTCTGTGTTGAGCCCTACATTTTGCGTCCTCAGCAGCAGCAGAGCTTCATCCAGGCTCTCCGCTTCACTGCTGGGCACAAAAGTGGTGCATATCGTAGGCTTAGGCAATTCCTTCTCTGGTATATATGAGAGGTTTGCCTCAGGCCACGGTTTAAGACTCGGTATTCTGCTCACAAGCCACTCCTGGCTATACTGGTTCTCACACGTGATGAGAATCCAGCCAGGCTTTTTGGAGAATCCCAAGAACTTTGGACCAGTACCTTTTTCAGCCCTGGTAATAGCGAGGATGATGCTGCGATGCGTTAGCCTCATTTGTTCTTCGCTCATGGGTTCGCTATTGCGAATACCCACTCGCGAAGCTCCCACTACCTCTCCAAACGTGGGCCTACCCCTGGACGGACCAGCCCGCGTTACCTCTGTTTTCGCCGTCTTTTTTGGCTGATTCGGAGACTCCTCTTCCGAGCGTTGGCGTTTCGAAGCGATTGCTTTGGGTGGCACTGAAGGAGTTTTATTATCACCCTCCTTGCTGCTCGCCCTCGCCTTCGTCGGATTCGGAGGGGGTCTTTCAATATCGAGCTGATTCCAGGGCTTTGTAGCAATAGCCCTGGCCTCAGCTACTGAGTAGTTGGCTGCGATAAGCCTCTTCAGGCGTTTCCTTGCGGCGCCTGAAAGCTTTTTAAGCGGCTTCCTACTGTCTTTTGTGCTGTCACGGACCGAGTCTGTTGCCATAGGCATTCCAGCGTCATTTGTGTCCACTGATTGCCCAAGGTCTAGCCTCTCATCCATGCCAGCTTCTTTTATCGAGGCTGTATTGGAGGCGTCGGAGCGTCCTCCAGGCGAGCCTGATTCTGATGGATCATCGAGATCCAAACCGGAAAACAAAGATGTTGTTAAAAATTCATCCATATTGTTCCCACGAGTAGATACGGGATATAAAAACGTCCAGTCGGCCTTCCCGTTACCGACTAAGGGTATATACACTCCGAGGTCCCCAGGTATCGGAGGTTGACCGCTAGCGACTGAGTAACCCCTCAGCCATTCACCCTCTTGGCGCGCGTCATACCGTAGGGTTGGGGTAAATTTTTATAGAGGCTTTCTACCTCGCGGTCCGGGCGGTTAAGCCAAGACCCCCGTTCCTGTGAGACATGACCACAGGCTTACGGTGTAGTAAAAGAGGGCATTTCCTCACCTCCTTTGAGCCTGCTGGTTAGGCCGGCTACAGTGTCGGGTTATTTGCCGCCGCCCGAGGTTCGGCGTTGACAGTTTTACAGCGAGGTTTTGTCTCTTCTCGAGCCAACCCTCCTCCTTTCTCATCCGGGCTTGGGACCGGCAAACGGCGGAGTTAAAACTAAAGTTAGTATAACCCGTCACCAAATTCTGAACAATTATTTTATCGGCCAACGTATACGGCCTTATAACAAATTTTCCGAGATAATAAAGGTTATACTAACTAAAGTTAGTATAAATCTGATATTTTTACCTAACATATGATTTTGGAACTTGTAACCCGTCACCAAATTCTGAACAATTATTTTATCGGCCAACGTATACGGCCTTATAACAAATTTTCCGAGATAATAAAGGCCTTACCTATAAATAAATTTAAAAGTGTAATCAAAACCAAAGTCCATTTGATATGTCACACGATGCATTTAAAAAAAAAAATTATTTTCCACCTTCCCCCAAAAATGACCTCCCATATACAGATTTCATCTATTCACGTCACACCTCTGCGTTTGGGTCACAGAAATTGATATGTGTACCAAATTTCAACTTAAACGGTCTAGTAGATTCGGAGATAATTGACTGTGACCGACGGACAGACGGACACACGAGTGATCCTATAAGGGTTCCGTTTTTTTATTTGTACGTACGGAACCCTAAAAAGTGATCTTGTTAACCTATTTTTGAAAATAAACGATTTGATTCTGAACCCCTCGATGATTGGGATATGGGTAGTGTCCTTTCCACCCTGATTATGCTGTGCTTGAGGTATTCTTATGACCTTAAAGCAATATACAGCTTCCTTGTGAAGGTTACGAGTTTGTGCTTGTCTTGAAGTTGGCCTCTAAGTTCAGGTCACCAATTATGGCTTTGAAGGTGGCTTTATTTATTTATTTAACACTTTAAATGTCAAGTAAAAAATTAAACTTTCAGCAGCAGAGTGAGCCACGCGTGTCACTTCACTTGGCGGTGGGGAGCACGGGCTGTTACCTTCACCGGGCAAGGGGTGGCGGGAGCTCTGGCGTCTTCCACCAGACCCTACGCAGCCAGGGACTATTGGCTACAGGTAACCAACAATCACGCTGCACTACTCTTAAGACAGACTCACAACTGACTCTTACATTCTTTTTCTTCTGCTTGATAGGACAAAGAGAACGCCTTGTTCGTATTAAATAAATTGTAATGATCTTCCTAAAATAATTAATAGTACGTTGATGTATTTTTGTTTTGTATGTAAAATATAAATAAAAATTAGATTTCACGTTCCCAACAATCATTGTGATCTGTAGAACTGTACTGTACTCTGTACACCTTGTTTAGAGAATTGTACTGTATTCTGTGCACCTTGTTTAGATAACTCATATACTTAATACTCCTATATTGCTAGTAGGGTGCACCGAACCGATGCCGACAGAACGGTGCAGACATATATGTATATGTCTGTCTCCCTCATGAAGACTTCGAACGTTGTGCGTACGTCCGAGAACTACATTATAAGCATCTTATAGGCTGGGTTTCTCTCACTACTCCCACTACTGTCGCAAGTATCAACGAGTGAGAGAAAATATGTAGTTCCGTCTCGGCAACGCTCCCCCTTACGGGGGAGCTGCTGTACTCTGTATTATTATTAGCAGAGTACAAAACTCTGTATTGTACTCTGCTTTGAGGGAAATTTTCTGTACTCTGTACGCTTTATTTAGAGAACTGTACTGTATTCTGTGCACCTTGTTTAGATAACTGTACTGTGTACACTGTACACTTTATTTAGAGGTCTGTACAGTACAATATACACCTAATCCCTTATCCTTAATCCTACTGTAGTCGGCAGCGCACTTGCAGCAGCTTTGGCGATGCTTGTGTTATAGGCGACGGTAGCCACCTACCATCAAGTGAACTAACAGTCTGTCTGCTGACCTTAAAAATAAACCTTATTTAGATAACTGTACTGTATTCTGTACACCTTATTTAAATAACTGTACTGTTACTCTGTACACCTTATTTAGTACGGCTTTGAACAAAACGCCTAAATGCTCGCCAAAATGTATATAATGGATGCCATAAATTTATTTTTATTTGTTTTACAGGTATACCTACCAACAGATCTGCTGGAAGACGTCTCCAAACAGGTGTCGGCTTTGGCTAGTCTCAACGAGAGTGACTCGGAGTCCGAGAGTGAGAAAGAGTCAAGCGACCCTCCCTCAATACCTCTCACCCTGACGTGGCCGAAGCACAAGTTAAAAATATCGGTTGTATATGACCACGAGATTTTATAAGAGTTTTTTTTATACTATACAATTAAAATAAGAATAGGAACTGGAATGCGCCATATTGTGACGTCATCGATATTAGTTTAAGTTGTATTTGGTGCTGTGTGCAGAAAACTCTATTTTTTTTGGACTCAAAGTCGGGGATCAGTTTGTACATAATTGTAATTACTATAGCTGACCTCACAGAGTCGTTCTGTCAAATGCTATTTGATTGTCAGCAAGGAACTTTGGATAAGGAAAAATGAATGTTTTTTTCGGTTTTCCGAGTAATTTTTCCAAATTTTGTGTTTATATGAGAACCTTCCTGGGAATTCCAACGATTATTTGAAAAAAAAACCATTGTCGAGTTTTGCGTGTAGCAACACAACACATTAGCGATTCATATTTATGTAGATTAAATGACAGTGTGACCATTTTAGAAAAAAAGCTTTTTTTTTTCTTTCAACCGAGAGCAAGAGATTTTTAAATTAAGAACTCCCGTTACGTATATTTAGTTAAGTATATATTTAGAAACTATAGTTTCGACCAAAGACTGGGCGAATTGTGCTATTTGTTAAAAAAATTATGTTATTAGTGAATTTGTATAATAAATTTTTTTACAATTATTTGAGTTTTTGTTTATGATTAATCAACACACATTAATCACAAAGATAATTCTTTTTTATGATAAAGCGTCGCAGGCAAGCTTATCTATACATATAATAAAATCGTAAACGAGCCGTGTGTGTAGATTAATGATTTAAAAAAAAAATGTATGTACTTAAGTATGTTATCAAGGTCAAAAAAAAAAAACAGTTTTTATCATTCTTGTCCGTACGTTTGTGCACGCTAATCTCAGAAACGGCTTAACCGATTTTCACGTGGTTTCCACTGATGTATTGTAGCAAGCTTCCGTTAATATTTAGAGTTTGTTTCATTCCATTCGGTTTATAAACGAAAAAGTTACGCGATATACCAAGTACTCAGCCCAGCTGGTATGTAATAACTGCTCAATTAATTGCCCACCGTCACAAACAAATTTAAGAATAATCCTGATACTTTTGACCATTAAAGTAACTGGTGGCGTCTGTTTGATGGTAGAAACATAAGGTCGCCTCAAAACAAACAACTCGATAAGCATTGATTGCGAGCGGTGTATGTTTGACGAGCCCGTTGGATGAGTGGTTAGGGTGCTTGCCTTAACGCTCTGTTCTAGGGTTGCCGGGTTCGATTCCCGGCTGGGTCAACTTTGAAAAATGAACTTTTCAAATTTGGCTCTGGTCTGGATCTGGAAAGTAGTGGAAGAGCACATTGCGTTTCGCAGTCATTTGGGCAGCCCGACTGGCGGCAGTAACCACCCCCTTACAGAAACCCACCGTGAAATAACAGCATGTGTGCTGTTGTGTTTCGGTGAGTGAGTAAGGGATGCCAGAGCCCACTTCCCTATCCATTCCTAATCCCTTATCCTTAATCCTACTGCAGTCGGCAGCGCACTTGCAGCAGCTTTTATTGGGCAGCCCGTCTGGCGATAGTAACCACCCCCTTACAGAAGACCATGGTGTAATAACAGCACGTGTGCTGTTGTGTTTCGGTGATACCTAGTGTTTGGTGTTGCTTGTGTTATAGGCGACGGTAGCCAAAACATATCCTAAAGAATGATAACAAAAGGTGACATTTCCAGAAACAGCCAACAGAACGATACATTTCCATTTTATTTATTTTAATGTATGTACAGAAAAATAAAATAACAACCTTTAATCCACAATCTGTAACACGCTGAATGAACACTTTCTTGAAATAAAACTTTAAAAAATATTACGTGATAACACTTTTTTTTTGTTTTTGTTTCACCTAGTTTCCCTAAAATTTTCTAAAGTGGAAATGTAACGTTTTGTTCGCTTACTCCTTATATATTCTATATATTTTATCTTTTTGGTCGCGAACAAAATTAAATATTAATCGTAATGTAAAAATAACATAACAGTAAAACAGAACTCATAAATTACATTTGAATTTTAGTTTATTTGTGATTCCGGTTGTTAATGTTATAAAAACGTTAACAAGTACCAAAGCAACTCTACGTTGAAAGAAACGTAAACATGTTCGCTGCACTGCTCCAACATATGAAGATTGTGGATTCTCTCTCTCTCTTACTCCTGGCAACGTAACAAACCGCATAACGTAGAAGCCATTTTGTTTTCGTTTCGTACTCGATTAATAGTGATCGTAGTTATTTATAGTTATTTTTATTTTATAACGTGTAAGTGACGGTTATTTTAAGAAATAATGAGTGACAATAAAGTTTTTTCTGTTTGGGATTACTTTGATAAACATGATACACATAACAAAATGGCTATTTGTAAACTTTGTGAAAAGGTATATTCGTACAAGACAACATCACATAACCTCGTCAATCATTTACAAAGAAAACATATGGATAAATTTAGCGAAATATCGTTACGACCCAGATCGCACAATAAGAATACATCTGGTTTATGGAGATATTATACTAAACTTGATGATTATAAGAACGTGTTGTGTAATGTTTGCAATAATTTTATTCCATTCAATCGATCTCTAACATGTTTAAAGAGCCATTTGGAAGTTTCACACCAAGACGTTTACGAAAAAGCGAACGAAGATCTTTCGTGGGATGCAAATGACTTCTGCGAAGAAGAATATCTCGGTAAGTGTTAACTATCTATCCATTTTAATAAAATATACATAAAAAACGTTCTACAACAACTGTATATAATCAAAACACCGAATGAATTGCTCTCACGCAAAGATGTTGTAGTAATATTTACAAAAGTTCATAACAAAACAACTGCCACAGACTAATGAAATAACAAATAACGTCAAAAGTATTTCGGTTGCATTTTTTTTTTCGTATATTATATTGCTAAGACTGCTGCGAACATTTCAAAATAATATCGGAACTATAGGTTATAAACGAATAACTTATAATTATGAAAATGAAACTACCTCTCGGATTGATTTTTCTCCATGTTTTATAACATAGAGCATTAATGAGGATATTGACACTGCTATTACAGTTTACAGCTCTGTGGCACCATTTGACTATTATTTTGTCCTTAATTAAAAAATGTTGCCAGGCCTGATATTTCGAATTTTTGAAAAAGTAGAAGTAGAATTTGGTTTTCATATGCTATAAAATAAACTACTTTTTTTTTTTAAATTTCAAAACATAATCCACGATTTATACAATACTAGCCTTTACACTCCTTGACAAAACATATTATCATTGTAGTGTGATTTTTATTTAGATGTACAAACTGATAGCAGTGAACAATACCCAGCTGTCATTGTTACGCTATAAAGTTTCTTTTTGTTCAGTTAGATAGAAAATATTTTAGCCGACACTTTCTGGCTGTTTTTAATAATACTTAATATAACTTTGGTCTTTGCAAACAAACTATTATAATAATTTAAATGTGCCCCACGATCATTGACATAGGCAATGCATACCTTTAGTTAGTGTCTACTATTTTGTTTTTTGCTTCTATCTACTATACCTATGCATTTCGATACAAATGCTGTATAAGTTCTAAATGGGCACTACTAGCATAGATAAAATACTACTTAATCAGTACTACTAGTCGCTCTCGGAACCCGCGCTTTTTTTAGTTTTCGCACAGATTTCATCGCACAGCGCGATGTTAATAACTATAATATTCCTCAAGGTTTCAAAATCGTGTTATAAAATGCTTAGCTTTATTGAATTAGTACAGATTAATTACTTTAAGAAATTTCATCTATTTTTCTATATTATCTATAAAGAAAGTTGGAAATATTGGATGATTAGTATGTTTGTTATAGTTATTAGGAGTAATAAGTAATAACTAACTGATTTGCACCGAAGTAGAACCGTCTCTGTGTGTCAAAAAGTGTCCGTTGAAAGGCGTTAAATTAGGTTGGCGCTATTCTAGCACGAGGGTAAATTTTAAAGAAAACGCCAAAAAGCATTACTGTCAAAATGTTCACTTACAAAATAAATATGTCAAGTGACAACGAAAGTGAGTTATTCTATTACTACTCCACGGCTAAACTAGGTCCCACCCAAGTTTTTTACACCAAGATTAAGGTGAGTGTAAGTTAATCTGGTCTTATTCCCTGTTTATTAATATGGAAATATGTTACTACTAGCTTACACCTCGGAGTAAAGTTATTCCGACACTACTCCACGTTTATTAAAAAGGCCGTATCAGTAGGATAGAGAAGTAAAAAAGGAAAGAAAAACTTCCGCTTTGTTATAGCGCACTTTTCAAAAATAAAACGTATAATAGAAAAACAATAACCAACAAATAATTTTTTCAACTCAGCGCACTTCACTCCGTCAATTTTATACACATTTGCCTCTCTAGGACCATTCTGGAGGGATTTGGAACTATTATTTACTGCTTACAGCCGGACACTTTTGCAACTGTAGCTCTAGTATGAGTTTCGATAGTTGATTCGAGTGACACGACGAATGTAGTAAGCGAACGAACGCCATTCGTATAGTTGGATTTAATATACCTACCACGAGTCACCCTGTCGTTAACTACGGTCACTACCGTCAACTCGATAGATTCTGTAGTATAATGGCATCCGTGCCTACTTCACACTCATTCATCGTCTCTTTCTAACGTTACACGAAAGACAAAGACGTGATGATTGATTATTATGCGGAAAATTACGAGCGTGCAATACAATATAACTCATAGGAATTATTTATATAGAAGTTTAAAATTTGTCGGTATAAACGTCTACAAGTACATACGTTTGTTTATGGTTGTGCCTGAATGATTATTAAAATTTTGGAATAAATTTTGGAAAAATATTTAATTTGCTTAGAACTAGTGCCACACAGTTCATCTGCAAGTACATACATACGAATAATGCAAGTTATTGCATTATTCGTATAATCGTAAAGGCAAAAAAATAAAATGTTTACCATTGAAATGTGAACGCCTATTTCCATAATTTCCAACGCTATTTAAAATAATTTCTAGCACTTCAATGATAATAACTACAATATGGAGTATATTAAAAGTGAATATCGTCTATATTTGCAATAGATTTAGCTCTCTCACCTTGAAAACATAGGTGAGTGCCGCAACTACAGTGAGCGCCGTACTCTCGACAGCGTCTGTCGAATTTGTGACTCATGGTACCGAATTTGTACAGCAAAAGTGCAACACGTTACTCGCTAGCGACTACGGTTTCGATAGGTTTTTTACTTGTGCAACTCATACTACCGATATTAGTTCTTTGAGTGACCGCTAGAGGCGCTGTAGGATTTTTCGTATAAATTTTATACGCTCTCGCTAGCGAGTGCGGTCATCGTAAACTCATGCTAGAGCTACAGTTCCCCCAAATGAGCGTGTCCTCCTCGTCTAAAGAGCGAACACTAAGCTAAGCTAAGCTCTGTGTGGGAAACACAGAGCAAAGAATCGCCGCATCGCTCTTACTAGAATAGAAACAGTATGGTCAACGCTCTTCATACAAATCCAGCGTGCCAGAGGACGTTACAGTTTATTCAATACTAGTCCACTCACGGCTTACGGGCTTATGCATTCTTTAGGTTTTGTGTCCCTATACAATTTCGACTCGCATTTTTTAAAAGCTTAAAATTGCATTTAATTAAGTACCCACTTGTGATAAGATACAACAGAATTTAGCTTATTCACATTTTTACTTTGATTATTACATCAAATCACAGGACAATGAGGCGTTTCTATCGTTTTTTTGGATAATGTTTGCTCTACAACGTGCAAATAGAAACTGGCCGCCAAATGCGCATTGAAATGTAAGAGGCGGCTCTGCGATTCTTTGCTCTGTGGTGGGAAAGAACGAACCGACGTAATGAAATGAAATTTCATTCGCAACTGTGGTCGCGTCGCGAACTGCTATCAAATGCTACTGCTTATTGTGGTGTGTGTTTCAATTAATAATCATTTATGTTTATTATACTACATATAATTATTTAATTAAATTAGAAGTTTAGTGGAAATAATTAATTGAATAAGTAGGTATTACTCAGTGTACATTAGTACATATCCTGTGTACATTTAAAATTAAACTTAAATTCCCTGTGTGTGCGTAATAATAACATGAAAATGAGTTCCGCAGTTTGGAATCATTTTGAAAAACTTCCAGCAAATTATATGGCGAGATGTATTTTATGTAATAGAGATTATTCGTATCGCACTTCAATAACAAATTTAAAGAAACATCTAAGTAATAAACATCCAAGAGTGAATGAAATTCATTCAAATAAGAGCCGTTGCGAAAAAACTTCTAATGAAAACGGAAAACAATCTTCGTCAGTTGCCGTACAGAAGATAGCAAATGGCTCAGGTAACATAACAGTTATTTAATCATTGCTATAAATATTAATGTATAAAAAGCAGCTGTCGTTTTGTCGTTACGGCAACAGAGGGCGCTGAAGGTTTGACATGTTGTGATAGTAAATTCCTAATATAACCTATTATGTTATTTTATGCATTTTATTCAATCATATTTATTGGTTGATCCAAATAGTACTTATTATTCTATGATTATTTAATTTAAATTATAAATTAGTTTGCTAACCAAGTAGGTATATTATCTATGTAGGTCTACCATACCATATGCCATTATTGTAGTTTAATACCTACCTATTGGATGTATTAAAAGACAGTTGTTAATAGTTTAGTCGAATTTCCAGAGCTCGATTTATATAATTCAAAGATTTATAAAATAAGACAATTACTTTCAAAATCTTGGTTGACTTCTTCCTTGCAGACTTTTTCTTTTTTTTTGCTTTATTTTTTTACTTTATGGTTTACTTACTATTAATTTTTCTTTTTTTTTTATGTAGCTTGGTTAGAAACGGTTTTATTAATTTTATATATAAATTCAATATGCGGAAACTTTTTAATGGTATCAAATTAGTCGTTATGTGTAAATGTATAAAATATGTCAATGTAAGTTTTCCTTGAAAATAAATAAATAAATATTACTCCTTAGGAACGGTACCTACCTAGTAACTATTAATTATCATAGTTAGGTATGAAAGTTTTTTTTTAAAGTTGGGTCTTTTTGAACATGTTTTGAACAATAGGTTGGTACCTACCTATACTTATCTTTGAGTGGGTTATTTCTTGCGAAATGCGAACGGTCCAGGCATTGAAGGTCAAATACTATTTCAAGTGTTGCCTTTGCATATTCCGTTGTTACTGACTATGAGAATACCTACCTATCGAAGAAAATCTACGTGGTATCTGCCACGAAGGAATATCATATTATAGGTTGTACACAAATAATTGTTAAATATCCGTTCAAAAGTCCACCAGAGGCGACTGAAAATAAGATTCATTCCTTGATAACACAGAAACGTGTTTACATTACTTCTGAATTACAAATTTGTGTCAGAAACATACGATAGCAATGAAAGTTGAGCTCTGTTGCGAGATTTTAAAGTTTAATTTAGCTTGTTTACGATTCTCACATGGGACGTTAGAGTTGTGAGTGAGAATAGAGAGCCACAGCCACCATGTTTTCGACGGAAGTGTGGCAACGTAGCAAAAGCGTTTGTTTATATTGATCCTCCCTAGCCCATAGTCTATAAATGGAAAGGTTGCTCTGGGCTTTATCTGGGATACGTAACAATATAAGTTTATTTTAAATTATGAATTGAGAAAGATTATTACATTAAGTAATTATATGTTTTATTAGGTAAGTTAAAGTAAGTAGGTAGGTACTTACATTTATTAAAAAGACACAAGTCCTTAAAAGGCATAAAACTTTAAATAATGTAAGCGACAGCTGTTTTGAATGAAAATCAAAACGAACCGTGTGTATCTGCACCTTAAATATTTTTTCAAAAAAATAAAATAAATTGTACTAAGTCAAAAAAATAGTTTTTAGAATTTATTGTCTATGCGTTTGTGCACGCTAATCTCAGAGACGGCTTAACCGATTTGAATGCGGTTTTCACTGATTTATTGTACTATCAAGTGTCCCATAACATTTATGTAGGTAGTGTTTGTTTCATTCCACAGATAACCTCCTTAGGGGGTTATCTGTGTGTTGGGTGCATTATGATTATCGATATTTATCTATGTATATTATGTATGTATACAATGTGTGAACTGAACACACTATAAATGTATATACTTACGCATGTATTTGTTGCATAATGTATAATATAGAATAGCATCAATTATAACTTCTTTTAAATGTTAAGATCGGCAGACAGGCTGACGGTCAGCTTGATGGATGGTAGGTGGCTACCGTCGCCTATAACACAAGCAACACCAAAGCTGCCGACTACAGTAGGATTAAGGATAAGGGATTAGGAGGGGATAGGGAAATGGGCTCTGGCTACCCTTTGTGCTGTTGTGTTTCACGGTAATCTTCTGTAAGAGGGTGGTTACTGCCGCCGGACAGTCAAAATGACTGCGAAACGCAGTGTGCTCTGCCAGACCAGAGCCAAATTTGAAATGTTGAAGTTGACCCTGCCGGGAATCGAACCCGGGAACCCTAGAACAGAGCGTTAAGGCAAGCACCCTAACCACTCATCCAACGGGCTCGTCAAAAGATTTTTTATTTTTGAGACATTAAATACTTATCTGATATCACGGATATTACTGTGAGATACTTACTGATTAGCAATTTTTTTTTTAAATATTTGAATCGACTTATTTTTACAAATTACTTAGGAAAGTAAAAGTAAACACACAAAGAATTTACACATACATTTTCTTTTAGATAAAACAAAAAATCCTTGCTAAAAGTTCTTTGTCTAGAAAATATTAATGGGGCTTCACTGAGGCAAATGACATTTACTATAGAACTCGCTGGCGGCGGATCCAATTCAACGGGCCTAGAAATGGTGTTTTTTTGTTTTTACCATTAGAACAATACACAAAATAAATTTTTTTATTAATACAATTTTTTAATCTGATATTAACTTATTAATAGGTACAGGATTCATATGCGCGCAATAAGCCGTTTTAGAGAGAATTTTCAATAAAAGTCAAATTCTTCTTGTGTTCTAACTTTTTTTGTGGAGTTTCTATTACTTTAACGAAAATTCTAATCAATACAATTGGTTCTTAACATGTTTAAGTATAATATAAGTATATTTTTTTCAAAGCGATTGTCTTGTCCATTTCTTGTAACATCTTCGTTAAACAATGGATATTTTTAGTATTTAGCGTTTGTCTCCCCCTTAAAGTTAAATGTTTCTTTTTTTGTGTAGGCATCCATTTTGAATAAAATTTTATCTCTATAATTTATTCTTTGCTGTGGCCCATTTGACCAGCCGTCAACTCGCTTGCGTCACTTGTTTTGCCGCACGAACCGGCAACGTAGCCTTTCTTTTCTGCCCGAGCCAAACTCGTTGACGCTGTGTGTTGAGTGAGTTTGTATTATTTTGCGTTCGTTTCCAATGATGGCTCGCTCGACGGTTAGTTCTTTTTCGAATAGAATTTTCTCGGTTGCGCCATTTTTGTCTTATTAAATGAATATGATATAATCTACATCTTATATATAAAAATGAATCCCCATTTCCCTTGGTCACGGCATCACGCGTGAACGGGTAGACCGATTTTAATTCGGTTTTCGCTAATGGAAAGAGGGATAAACGGGGAATGTTCTTATATATAAAAATTGCACCCCGGACGAAGCCGGGGGCGGGTCGCTAGTCTCTTATATATAAAAATGAATCCCTATTTCTCCTGGTCACGGCATCACGCGTGAACGGGTAGACCGATTTTGATTCGGTTTTCGCCAATGGATAGAGGGATAAACGGGGAATGTTCTTATATATAAAAATTGCACCCCGGACGAAGCCGGGGGCGGGTCGCTAGTCTTATATATAAAAATGAATCCCTATTTCTCCTGGTCACGGCATCACGCGTGAACGGGTAGACCGATTTTAATTCGATTTTCACTAATGGATAGAGGAATAAACGGGGAATGTTCTTATATATAAATATTGCACCCCGGACGAAGCCGGGGGCGGGTCGCTAGTCTTATATATAAAAATGAATCCCTATTTCTCCTGGTCCCGGCATCACGCGTGAACGGGTAGACCGATTTTAATTCGGTTTTCACCAATGGATAGAGGGATAAACGGGGAATGTTCTTATATATAAAAATTGCACGCCGGGCGAAGCCGGGGGCGGGTCGCTACTCTTATATAAAAAAATGAATCCCTATTTCTCCTGGTCACGGCATCACGCGTGAACGGGTAGACCGATTTTAATTCGGTTTTCGCTAACGGAAAGAGGGATGAACGGGGAATGTTTTAGGGTATATAAAAATTGCACGCCGGGCGAAGCCGGGGGCGGGTCGCTAGTCTTATATAAAAAAATGAATCCCTATTTCTCCTGGTCACGGCATCACGCGTGAACGGGTAGACCGATTTTAATTCGGTTTTCGCTAACGGAAAGAGGGATGAACGGGGAATGTTTTAGGGTATATAAATATTGCACGCCGGGCGAAGCCGGGGGCGGGTCGCTAGTCTTATATATAAAAATGAATCCCTATTACTCCTGGTCACGGCGTCACGCGTGAACGGGTAAACCGATTTTAATTCGGTTTTCGCTAACGGAAAGAGGGATGAACGGGGAATGATAATTGCACGCCGGGCGAAGCCGGGGGCGGGACGCTAGTAAATTATAAAAGAACATTAACATAGTAATGATATTATTAAAAAAAATACCTATTTAAATGTTTATTTCTTAACAAACTTACGAACTGTTCTTAAGAGGGCACTTTCCAACTCGAACAGCTTAATTATTTCATGCTAAGTAATTCCATGATTGCTCATTAATTATAGGTCGTAGCAATACATAAAAAAACATGACATTTCTGGGACATATACTACAATGTCGCGATGGTGGCAAGAGGCCTGATGGCATGACCCTAGTCTCTTGGTGAAGCGGGAGGGCGCTGGTGTGGGATGCCACGTGTGTGGACACCCTCGCTCCGAGACATCTGTCCGCCTCCACCAACTCGGCCGGCTCTGCTGCTCTCAGCGCTGAAAATTCAAAAAAGAGTACTCAGGCCTCGCCGACCACTTTGAATTTTTAGCGTTCGCGGTAGAAACGCTCGGCGTGTGGTCGCCCGAAGCAAAAATTTTCGGTAAAAAGTTGGGGAAACTCCTGATCGAAAAATCGGGCGACCGGCGCGCTGGGTCTTTCTTCATGCAACGCATTGCGCTGGAAATTCAAAGGGGGAATCAACGGAGCTAGACGAGTTGTTTTTCTTGGCACAATAATAATAAGCTTCCACCACGCTTCTGCCACCTTAGCACACCTTAGCATGCACGGGATGTACTTCTCGGTTTGTATATTTAGTAGTGGTAGTGCAGTCATTTGGGCAGCCCGCCTGGCGGCAGTGACCACCCCCTTACAGAAGACCACCGTGAAATAACAGCATATACGTGCTGTTGTGTTTCGGTGAGTGAGTAAGGGATGCCAGAGCTCATTTCCTCCCTCCTAATTCCTTATCCCTAATCCTACTGTAGTCGGCAGCGCACTTGCAGCACCTGTAGCGTTGCTTGTGTTATAGGCGACGGTAGCCACCTACCATCAAGTGGACCGTCAGCCTGTCTGTCGACATAACAAAAAAAATAAAATAAAAAAAATATATATATTTTTTATATATTTTTTTATATTTAAAAAAAAAATTGTATATTATTTGTATTCAATCAATTTTATAAAATTATTCGAGCATGCAATTTTACTCTCAACGCGCACAGACAGCCCGTCTGGCGGCAGTAACCACCCCCTTACAGAAGAAAACCGTGAAATAACAGCACACGTACTTATGCTTTTGTGTTTCGGTGAGTGAGTAAAAGATACGCTTTTGACATCCCGTTCTGGCGGCAGCAACCACCTCCTTAAGGCGACTCCAGCCGCAAAACTCGTCCCGCACTGAATTGACGGGACCGCTGAGGGGGAGTCGCTACCCACCGTGCTTGCAAATCTGGGGAATATCTATTTAAAAATTAAATAAAGTATAATTCAAATTTTTCTTTTGATGAGCCTTCAGATAGTGGATCTTAAAATTTATCTTAAGAATTAGCTATTTAAAATATTGATTATTAAGCAAATCGCACGGTTACAACATCGATATTAGACAGCAAATTAGTAATTTTTTTATATATATAATTAAATATAATTTAAAAAATAATTCTGATGATCCCCTTTCATATATCCTGCAGATGATTTGAGTATTTTTTAAATTATAATTATTATGATAATTTAAAAGGAAAACGGTTACAAATAAGTGGATTTTTTTATCATTAGGAGCTGGCGTCGCCTTAAAGAAGACTAGCGTGAAATAACAGCATGTGTGCTGTTATATTTCGGTGAGTGAGTAAAAGATACATACGGTATCTCACCCCCCTTACAGTGGCAGAAATCACCCCCCTTACAGAATATCACCGTGGAGTAACAGCCCAAAAGCGACACCACGCTGTCATTTGCAAAGTGAACCTTAACTGGTTGTACTTTAGAGTCGATTTTGCATGAAATGCATCGGTTCAGTTAAGGCTAATAAATACACAAGGAAACACGTTTGCCCTTCTAGCAACAAGGAAACCATTTGGCTTCCTGCCTCCACCTTCCTAGGAAATTGGTTGTGTCAACAATTCTCATGTGCCGATCAACTGTTCCCATGTAAACGGAGACTTCTAAAGAATATACTCGTAATAGGGGATCGAACAGTAATCATATTAAAATCTAAAATGTACTTAGAAAGAAAATATATAATTTTTTACGATTATTTATGGAATAATAATTTAATATAATTCATTTAAATATTTTTAAATGGAGAAATAAAATTTTATTATTTACAATATTTTTAATCTATACTGAAACACTAATCACAGTGCGTGACGTCATTTGTGGGCAATCATTGTCTTATGCCAATGCAGCTGTTTTGTTATGATATGAGCACAAATGACGTTACGCGCTCTCAGATGAACTATCGTGGCGTTTTGGCGGCATTTTCAAACAAACAATATTAAAACATGATTTTGAGTACCTAAAAAGCTATAAATAAATAAAATAGTATTTTTTATGGGAATAAATATCCATGAAGATTAATTTAAAACACTTTCTGAAAATTTGTCCGATCCCCTATTACACTAGCCTTTGCCGGCGGCTTCGTCGGCGTTTTTCCTGTGTTTTTCCAACGAGCTCGTCGTTATATGTGTCCCAGGTACTAAGTCAAGCTATGGTGGGTGACTCATAGGAAAACCATGTGCGATTGGCGTACGTCATGCAAGGAACGCGGTAAACAACTCATTCGGACAAAAATAAAACACCTCATTTGTCGACGAGTGGGATCTAGAAATAGAATGTGCGGGGGTGTCTTTTGGTTATTATATTTTTACCAGTGGTCTCCCCAATAGGACCAGCCAGAAGTGGCCTGGATAAGGTCTTATAAGCCTTATAAGGTCGTCTGTCGACACATTCCGTTGTAATGTGCACCAAAGATTATATTCTTTAACTAGCCGTCGTATTCGGGAATAAAGCGTAACTTTTTTGTTTCTAAAATATTACCGGAAGTTTGCTACAATACATCAGTGGAAACCGCATGAAAATCGGTTAAGACAAAGGTTAACATCAACATCAGATCGAACTTAATTTTTACCAAAATGAGCGCAACCTAATCGTCTATGAATTAAGGTGCAATATTGCAAAACAAATTTTTTTTAGCTTCTCGGAGATAACCGAACAGATTAAAAATTGAAAGGTTTTTCTTAAATATTGTGTAAAATATGAAAAAATAAATAAAAGTAACCGATTAAAACTTAAGTACAGAACTTTAGTTAATTAATAAGCTTAAAAAATAATGCAGTCGTCGCTGAAATTTTTTATTACTGTGACCAGAAAGATTTTTTTGAGCAGCAATTTTTTTTTTCTCAGAAAATATAATTTTTTGTATAAATCTGCCCGATTCAAACTTTTTTTTTAATGTACAGACGTGGCTCGTTCACGATTTTATTAATAATAATAATAATAATACTTTATTTGTCGAACCAGAGGTCCATATTTATTATATGTATATAATTATAGAGATAAAATAAAATCCTTGTCCGTTTTTTAAAAAAAGAAAAAAGTTTTTTTTTTACAATCAGCCATGTACTTAGGTACTTTTTGAGTTTATTACAAGCAAATAAACATTATCTCCTCTTTATAATATTAGTGTGGAAGAACTGAATAACTGCAAGAGAAGAATTCTTAACTAATATAATGAGAAAGTGAGTTTGTTTCTTTGTTAAGCCATCACGCCTTAACTACTCGACCGAACGTCGTGAAATTTTGCATAAAAGTTGTCAGGAATACAAATAGGACATAGGGGGGTGCCTTTGATACAGATAAAAAGCACTGGTCCCGAGGGATCATTCGATAATAAATCAACTCTTGGCAAAAATATATGAGCAATAAAGAAAAAAAGATAACAGGTTGTGGGAAAAAGCTAGTGTAAATACCAATTTTTGCTTTAAATCAAGCAAGCTGCTGAGTATTTAGCTCACATACAAACATGAGGGTACTTGAATTAAAAATGGGGTTGTTAGATCTTGATTAAAAATGGGGTTGTTAGATCTTGATTAGAAATGGGGTTGTTAGCATCTTGATTAAAAATGGGATTGTTAGCATCTTGATTAAAAATGGGGTTGTTAGCATCTTGATTAAAAATGGGGTTGTTAGCATCTTGATTAAAAATGGGGTTGTTAGCAATTTTGATCATGAAATTTCTTTTAGACATCTATACATATAATAAAAGCCGTGTAGTAGTAGTAGTCTGTAAGAGGGTGGTTACTGCCGCCAGACGGGCTGCCCAAATGACTGCAAAACGCAGTGTGCCCTGCCACTACTTTCCAGATCCAACTTTGAAAAGTTGACCCTGCCGGGAATCGAACCCGGGAACCCTAGAGCAGAGCGTTAAGGCAAGCACCCTAACCACACATCCATACTATCCTAACTAGATAATTTTTCAAGGAAGGTTCTTATAAAGATAATAAACTGTCTGCGTATCTAAGCGGCATGTTGGATTTTTCTGCGCCCACGCAACAATAAATTTCTGTCGAATCAGCTTCGTGTGACGTCACTACAAGGTTCGTCACGTAGCGTGCATGGGGAATTTATCATTATTGCTTTTAAGATTTGTTATTTTGAGTCTTAAAGCGATGGCGTTAAGGTGGGGTCTTGTTTGATGGAAACTTAAAGAGCGTCAAGGTGTCTGCAATCGTCACGAACACGGCTAACAAAGAAGTGACTGGGATATTATATCGAGTTTTATTAGTTAACCAGGTGAGCCCGCAACCACGTACGCGTGGTATTCGGTATAAATTTATCGCGTAACATTTTTGTTTATTAACCGATTGCAGTAAAACAATAATTAAACGTTACAGGAAGCTTGCTATAATACATCACTGAAAACCGCATTCAAATCGGTTGAGCCGTTTCTGAGATTAGCGTGCACGAACGCACAGATAAGCAGACAAAAATTCTAAAAACAGTTTTTTTTTAACCTCGGTAACGTAAGTAGGTACATTGTCCTATTTTTTTTTTAATCTTTAAGGCGACTCCAGCCGCAAAACTCGTCTTGTACTGAATTGACGGGACTGCTGAGGGGGAGTCGCTACTTGCAAATCTCGGAAATATCTATTTAAAAATTAAATAAAGTATAATTCAAATTTATCTTAAGAATTATCTATTTAAAATATTGATTATTAAGCAAATCGCACGGTTACAACATCGATATTAGACCGCAAATTAGTAATTTTTTTTATATATTTAATTAAATATAATTTAAAAAATAATTATGATAATCCCCTTTCATATATCCTGCAGATGATTTGAGTGTTTTTTATATTATAATTATTATATGATAATTTACAAATAAGTGGATTTTTTTGTTATTATTGGCTGGCGTCGCCTTAATGTACATACACGGTTCGTTTACGATTTTATTTATGTATAGATGTGAAAGTAACTCTTGTCTGTCTGTTACATTTTCACGCCTTAACTGCTCAACCGATCGTCATGAAATTTTCCATATACGTTGTCAGGAATACAGGAAAGGACATGAGGTAGTACCTTCCATCCAGAAAGTGGCAGGGCACACTGCGTTTCGCAGTCATTTGGGTAGCCCGTCTGGCGGCAGTGAACACCTCCTTACAAAATTTGTTTGGGGGCATTTGTCAGCTATCGCATAAATGTCAAAGTGACAGATAACGTAACGCTTGTGTTAATTTTGGTCCTCGTAAAATTTCCATACCGCGGCGCCTTATATGAAAATCGAGGAGTATTTTGGATTATGAAATCCAAAAATAATATTATCAGTGATTTTATTTTTATAAAAAAATATTTCAAAATCACCTTCGAATATTATAATAATTTAACCTAAGAATTTCGTATAAGGGGTTCCCAAGTGACCACCAGAAAAATCCTAAAATTTGAAGATTGTGACCTGGTAAAAAGTTGGCGATGGGATCTCGGAAACCGTGAGGGCCAGGAGGGTGGGGTTTGCGACATGTCATAGAAGCTCATCGTAGGTTACCACATCGCGACCAAAAAAACGCGGATGTCGCCGCGGGCGGAAACTAGTTTGCCTATAAAGGTCATTATTTGGCTTCCACTTCGAGAACTATCGATGATACATGAAATAATGTACTACATGGTAGTATGTGTAGAGAATTAGGGATACCAGTGCTCATTTCTGTATCCCTTCCTAATCTCTTATCCTAATCCCACTGTGGTCGGCAGCGCACTTGCAGCACCTGTGACTTTGCTTACGTTATAGGCGACGGTAACCCACCTGCCATCAAGTAGACCGTCACCCTGACTGCCAATTGAATCCGTGGTATTGTGTCTTGTTGGAGCTGTAATTGATGATCTACATATTCTTTCTGTACTTTCTCTAATAGAAAACATTATTTTCAGATCAAAATGAGGAGTCAAATGATTCTAATACAAGCGACGTGGACATCTGGAACTACTTCGAGAGGCAACCAGATAGCAGAGCCAAGTGCGTGGTCTGTCGTGCCAAAGTCGCTAACAATACGATGGCACTTAAGAGACATTTGAAACACAATCATCCCAAGCTGCTCTCAGAGTCATTTTCGGTAAGAAATATTCCAACATCTATATGAGTTGTGGGTTTCCGGGATGATGGCCCAGGAAGAATTTCCAACAGACCTGGGCCATCATCCCGGAAACCCACAACTCATATGGATACCGGCCGAGAAAACCTACATTCTACTATTCCAACGGTCTATCCCTTTTTGATGAACCCATTGGATGAGTGGTTAGGGTGCTTGCGTTAACGCTCTGTTCTGGGGTTCCCGGGTTCGATTCCCGGCGGGGTCAACTTTGAAAAATGAACTTTTCAAATTTGTCTCTGGTCTGAATCTGGAAAGTAGTGGCAGGGCACACTGCGTTTTTGCAGTAATTTGGGCAGTAACCACCCGCTTACAGAAGACCACCGTGAAATAAAAGCACGTGTGCTGTTGTGTTTCGGTGAGTGAAGTAAGGGAGGCCAGAGCCCATTTCCCTATCCCTTTTTTTTTAATGTTACGATCGGCAGACAGGCTGACGGTCCACTTGATGGTAGGTTGCTACCGTCGCCTATAACACAAGCAACGCCAAAGCTGCTGCAAGTGCGCTGCCGACTACAGTAGGATTAAGGATTGAGGGATTAGGAGTGGATAGTGAAATGGGCTCTTCTGGCATCCCTTACTCACTCACCGAAACACAACAGCACAAGTGCTGTTATTTCACGGTGGTCTTCTGTAAGAGGGTGGTTACTGCCCAAATGATCCCTTATCCTTAATCTTATTGTAGTCGGCAGTCCACTTTGCTGCTTGTGTTATAGGCGACGGTAGCCACCTACCATCAAGTGGACCGTCAGCCTGTCTGCCGATCTTAACAAAAAAAAAACCCTTCCGCTTCACTTCTTGCCCCTATTATTTTGTGATACTTTATCCTTTTATCCTAAATTCTAGTTGGTCGCCAGCGCAGCTTCCAGCATGAGTAACAGGGGCTTAGCTACCGCCGTTACAATAGAACATGTGGCCCGACGCGTTTAAGCTAAAATTCTTAAAATGTTACCCGCAAACTCATTTAATTTTTTAGGCCTAAGTGCATTGTGTCTAAAAATATGTGAGCCTTTTTGTTAAGATTTGCATCCACTAATAAAATGTGTAATTAAGCTTGTAATTAATTATACTGAAATAAATAAATTATTATTATTATTATTTCTTTTGTAAAAAGATCTCTACCACAGACCAAGGAATCGCCTCGCCGCCCGCTACTAGAGACGACATGTACGTACATACAAATCCAGTCTGTCAGCGGACGTTAGATACCGTTTATTCACGCTATTAGGTACGCATTGTTTAGGTTTTGTGTTCCAAGACAATGTCGACTCGCATTTTTTTTAGATGATAAAAATTGCATTTAATTATTAAAACAGATTCGAATATTCATGCCAGCTACATTACAAGGAGTATGCATCACACCAATATGATATAGAATCTCTATAGTGCGCTTAACTATCCTTAGTAAGGCGCGGCGCGGCGATTCTCTGCTCTGTCACAGTTGTAAAACTGTGGCTCTGTGGTACCTACTTTATTTAGGAACAATGAGACAATGACTAATGACTTACCATATTACTGCGTATCTCTTTTTCTATACCTATCCTGACGACGTGTATGCAAAAATTTAATGATTGGTTGAGTAGTTATAAAAGCGTAACAAACATACTTTAGCGTTTATAATATCACGGTAGGATTTGAGTTTTAGTATTTTTTTTTTCATTAGGAACAAGAGATTGAAGATAGAAACAGCGAGCCGGAGGCAGACAAAGTCGAAGGCGAAGTGTACACAGAAGTGGTGTATTTGGACAGCGATTTTAAAAACGAACCGAAGAAAGAGACACAGAAGAGAAAAATCAAAACGAACGTTGTCACAGACAAGAGAAAGCGGCGCGACAGCGCGTCGTCAGATGAAATTGTTAATCGCAGAGCAAAGAACAAAGCCAGTGACGAAATAGAAATATTTACAGCATACATTACGTGTTTGCTGAAAAAGATGCCTAAAGACGCTTGCATGAAACTTCAAATGGAGATTATCAATTTGATTATGAACGCTAATTTGAAGTTGACATGTGACAGCCATAATGTATCTGTCAACGAAAGAGTCATAGTCGAAGGAAATTCAATACAGAGTAATACGTCGGGAGTCAGCTATGTCCTAATTCCTCAAAATACTCTTCAATCAGACAAAAATACGTCGCACAGTGAATCGTTGGACAATAATGTGGAAAGTAAAATAGTTCCGGCGTCTTTTTCTAGTAATGGGTTCAAGTTTACGACATCCTCGGAGAAAATTCAAAGTGATTCTTCTAAGGTTGCTTAAAATTTTATAATCATAATAAAATATTGATTAGTTTTGACTTTTTTTTTGTATGAAGGTCATCGATGTTAGGTCACCTATTAAGACAAGCAACGCCACAGGATCCGCCAACCTTAGTGTGGTTAAGGATAATGGATTAGAAGGATATAAAGGAAATGGACCGTGGCATCCGACTCACTCACCGAAACACAACAGCACATCCTTTGCTATTATTTCACGGTGGTCTTCTGTAAGGGGATAGTCACAATGTGACTACTAAAATCCCGATTAATACTAAAATCCCGATTAATAAATGGGGGTGGGGTAGGAGGGTGAAAAATAGTTTACGTCCTATTCTCAGACCTACTGAATACACACACAAAATATCATAAGAATCGGTCAAGCCGTTTCGGAGGAGTTTTGTTACAAACACTGTGACACGAGAATTTTATATATTAGAAAGAAGATAGAAACAAAAAAAGAAAAAATGTAATAATAAATAGTAAAATATAATTAAATGTCAAAGTATTCTTTGATATTATAAAGGTATTGGTCTAAAAGCCACATGGTCAGTTTTTTTTTAAATAAATTTCTCGGTAACTGAGCGCACCGGGCAACTTGTTGTATATTTTAACAGAAGAGTAGTAAGAATTCCGCCTGCAAGTTTCCAAGCGCATCCTTGGAACATCCAAAAAATTTTTTCGTTTTGCTCTTAGTGGTAGCACATCAGCTACCAGAGCAACCAGTCGCATCGCTGCTGAGTGTGAGCGCGCGAATGCAAGCAAAAATAGGCATGATGACAGATTTTGAAATTCCCTTCCATAATGTAGATACACGTCTACCATATCCGAAAAAAACAATATTTCAGCAAAAAACTAAATTTCAACACGAATTATTGAATGTTTTTAAATATATTTTGAATTACGCGCGTAAACGCTCTTAGGTGTCATTGCGTCGCGGCTGATGAACCGTGACGTCACCGACATCTCATCAGATTTTTCATTCATTTCATTCTGTAAAGTCAAGCAACACGATGGTACTTACCTGGGCGTGACGTCATTCGCTTGATTGGTGTTTCGGTTAACATGGCCGATTGCAGTTATTTACACTTCTATTTTATTGAAAATCTTATTAATCTCAATTTTAATACAAAAAATGAGTAATTTTTTAGACTCCTTTCAACATATATTTTTCTCCAAAACCATTTATTCTTTGATTCTTTAATACGGTCATCATGCCTATTACGCGCACAGGTTTTGTTGTCTCAGGCAACAGGCATACGTCGTCGCATATCTTGTTACCAGTCGGTATGCCAATATATTTTGATATACATATTCATTTAGTTAAAAAGCAGTTTTTTTTTAGCAGTTATTTTGACATTAAAGACACTTTTGTTGATGAATTGAACTTAAATACTGGCTGTATTTAAATAGGTTTGATTTTCAAACATTGAAAAAGAAAAATATCGAAAGTAGAATGTTTTCAAAATATAGAAAGGATGAAACATAATTATTACACCGGGCCGGGCGCTCACCGTGTTTTTCTCAACGTGCCTCGGCCGGGTTTGCTATTTGTCACCGTGCCGCCGACGGGCCGCCACCGGGCCTTGTCATTTCCAAGCACTACTATTATACTATTTTGTATTAATATTACTATACTAGCTGTGCCCGCGACTTCGTATGCGTGGTATTCGGAATAACGCGTAACTTTTTTGTTTTTAAACAGATGTTTATTTTGTTTTTCAAAGAAAATGTGAATTTCGAAATTTCGTCGTTAACGAAAAATTCATCTTTTCGAGACCTCTTAAATGAGTACCAACACCGACGGTCTGCGACGCACCGCTCCCGAGATATTTTTGAAATTCTTTTTTTGAAAAAATATTTAAGCAGAAATATATTATACCTACCAGAAATATATTAACATATATTATTGAAAAAATATTATACCTCGAGGCAGTCAGCCTCGGGTTAATTTATTTATTTATTTATTCATAATTTTAACAATTTAAAAAAGAAACTAAATTTGCATTAAATGATACCACTAAAAAAACTAATACTATACCCCGAGCAGGCCTCGCGAAGCTGTCTTCGAGCGCACGATGAAAACATTTTATGAAATTTCGCGATTGGAGCGCTCCGGCCGTGCCCGTTGGGGCACGGACACGGCCCGGTGTAATATGAATTGGTTCATACTCATACAAACGCATACTAACAATATCTTTTCACCGGGCTCCGGCCGGGGCACGGCCCAGTGTAATATAAATCATCCTTAAGGCTCCGGTCTCGCTTTGCGACTCTACCTTAGCAAACAGAATTAAGCGCACTTTCACGCGTCTTTTTTGTTATGAATTGCAATTATTAAAAAGTACATAAAAAAATATTTTTTGTATTTTTTTTTTCATTAATTTATTAAAAAATAGGTCATTATCAAGTGGTTTTAAGAGCGACTGCATTAAAAAAACATTTCAACTGAAAAATATATGTATTTGCAGTGGTAAAATTCATGAAACTACAACTTTTTAAACCTCTTTAAATAAGAAAACTAAAGCATTTATCAAAAAAGTAACCAGTTTAGATTATTGCTAACGATATGAGAATAAATGTAAACTGAATATATTTCGTATTTTTGTTATAATTTTTAAGTAGCATGTGCTTGAATGAGACCTTCAACGCGTTCAACCTAAATAGAGGCATTTTTAACTCCCAATAGAGCTATTAAAATGTGCATCAAAATAAAATTTAAAAAGTGTTTTCAAATTTCAAATCCATCACTTTCAATAAATGCAAAATATATTTCATTTATTCTTTTGTTAGTAACTGTAAAAAAACATTTATTTTCTGTAAATTATGCGAGAACACTAATTTTTAGGAGACTCGAGCCTTAAGTGAATAGAAAAAAATGAGTTGAAGTATTGAGACCGAAATAGAAATAATGTTTGATAGTTTTTAATTTATTCATAGAAAATGTTGTAAAGGATTAGGATCGAAAAGAATATATAATATGTGCACATAGATTATGAAAACGACTGTGTTTTATTGATTTAGATAATTGGATCCCAGAGGTAGAATGGAAGATTTAAATTATAACTACAGTGTCGTACCAATTACAAGAACTTTGACGAGCCCGTTGGATGAGTGGGGTTCGATTCCCGGCAGAGTCAACTTTGAAAAATGAACTTTTCAAATTTGCCTCTGGTCTGGATTTGGAAAGTAGTGGCGGGGCGCACTGCGTTTCGCAGTCATTTTGAGCAGCCCGTCTAGCGGCAGTAACTATCCTCTTAAAGAACACCATCGTGTTTCGGTGAGTGAGTAAGGGATGTCAGAGCCCATTTCCCTATCCCCTCCTAATCTTACTGTAGTCCTTAATCTTGCTTGTGTTATAGGCGACGGTAGCCACCTACTACCACACCAAGTGGACCGTCAGCCTGTCTGCCGAACTTAACATAAAAAATCTTCAATTTTATTTATATATGAGTGAATATTCTTATATCCCTTGTCTTGTCTTGTCCGCCACCAAAAAGTCCCGCGGCGCGGCGCTGTCATCGCATTGCTGAATGTTTGTTATTTTGCAAAAGTCGCATCAATTCTATTTTAGCCGCGAGACTTGTATTGTGGCGCGGATTATACTTATACTCGAGCTCAAGATTCAGCTAAATGAAAGAGACAACGCATAGTTCTATCTCTTTCGCATTCACTAGCAATCCTTATGTCTTCTCTGCCCCCTGTGAACAGGGTCTGTTATTTGACTGCTGTCATCTGTCAGTAAAAAGCGTTTCGTCCTTCTGTGTGCACGCGTCCATTCAACGGAAAATATATACATAGAGTTATGAATTTATAATCAGCATTGTTTGTTCAGTATAAATTAAATATGGCGTTAGACGACGCCGCTGCGAGAAAGAATCCTTTACGACGCCAGCCTCGCGAGATTATATATAACGTTTATAAATACTTTAAGAGTGAAGCAGAGTTGTTCAAAGATATCGATGAAAGTGAGTATTTTCTAAACATACAGTCTCGCGATGCAGACGCTACCGGATACTCTGTGAATACAATTCGCGATATATGTATGCAAGTCGAAAAAGATAAAACAACCAATGAATCCGAAGCAGCAACCAGAAAGAAGTGGACGAAGAGAAACCGCTTAAACCTGTCCGACAGAGATTACCAGATAATACGTCAAACTGTTAGCGATTACGTAGAGAAACACGAGAAACTACCTACAATGTTATATTTAAAACACAAATTAGCTGAAAATATAAAATTTAAAGGATCAGAAAACACCTTACTAAGGATATTACGAGAAATGGGTTTCACAAAACCTGACACAGTGGCGTATTGTGAAACAATTTTACCAGATTAATAAAATTTGACTTTATTTAACAAGTTCTTTTGCTTTGTAATTTGTCTATTGCCTTTCGGATAGGGTGGTCAACCATACTGTTACAAATCTGCCACACTACGCTCTTCGCGCTGCCGTTATGTTGCCCTTCCTGTCCTGAAAAATAAAATAATAACGCCTGACTAAATATATGAGCAATGTAACGCCTAACATCTTTATTGCCGTTACAGTTTTGTCAGGCGTCAGATGATCCCTCGGGAACAGTACTTTTTTTCTGGATGAAAGGTACCCTATGTCTATTCCTGCATCTGACACGTTGTGTACAAAATTTCATGATAATTGGTTCAGCAGTTTAGGCGTGAAAAGGTGACAAACAGACAGAGTTTATAATATTAGTATAGATAAAAATTATGTGTTGTCAGTTGCATTTTTTGTCAACCTGCATATAAATACTTTTATAGTAATTTCGTATGAATTCGGTTAAAAAAGTGAGACACCGCATATCTTTGTCCCTTTCAGTCCTTAACAAAAAGGTTATGAGAAAAGTCAGTTAAGAGCGTTCCGTTCCACGCTAGAGACGTGTCAGTAAAGGGAAATATATACATAGAGTTGTTGTTTTGACTTTGTTTATTTTGTGTATAACATTAAGATGTCTTCAATGCAGATAAAAAAAGGTAAGCCTTTAGAAGGCCAATCTCGTAAAATTGTATATAGTCTGTATAAATTCTTTGAAAATGAAGCAAAAATGTTCAAAGGTCACAAAGAGAGCGCTTACTTCCGAAGAATACAGCAGCGCGTTGCCGACGCTACGGGTATATCAAAAAATACGGTCAACAAAATAATAAAGGAGGTAGAGAAAAATATGGAAAATAATCGGCCTGAAGTGTTTGTAACCCCAACGAAAGCTGGCCAGAGGAGAAAACCTCGTTTAAACCTGACCAAAGAAGATTTTGACGTAATCCGCCAAACAGTTGGTGAATACGTAGAAAAAAATCAAAAATTACCATCAACGACGCTACTGAAACGTAAATTAGCTGAATCCATCGATTTCAAAGGATCCAAGAATACGTTGTTAAGGATATTACGTGACATGGGATTATTCCCAAAACCAAAAACTAAAGAAGAAAACTAAAACAGTGTTCCATTACGAAACTGTCTCATCTGTTTAATAAATCATTTACCTAAAAAAAAAACAGACTGTGTATAATATATGTAACAAAATATAAATTATTTTTAAATTTATCTAAAATTAATTAATTTAATTTAAAATATAACCCAAACTAGTATTATTAAAGTAGGGCCAATTTAATAAATCACATTTGACATCTGTCAGCTTAGCTTCAAAGTGAAGCTTCACTGCCAGCTGCTGTCATTATTTCAATAAACCTTTTTTTTATCTGAAAAAATAGACGTTTTTTGAAGTAATGACAGCAGCTGTCAGTGAAGCTAAGCTGACAGATGTCAAATGTGATCTATTAAATTGGTCCTACTTTAGTAGTATTTATTTTCATTATTTATTATAATTGAATATAATTAGTCTTTAATGCTAAAATTCAAGTCTTCATTAAGTTAAGTAAAATTAATTAAGTTTCAAAGTCAAGGATCCTGTAGGTACCTATCTAATCTCTATAGTTGTCTCCAAAAGTTTTTTTTTGTGATTTTATTTTGTATCTGCGGTTTAGAAGTAAAATGATGATGAATGAATAAATTATAAAACCTTCATTTTGTTAATAGAATTGTTTAATTATTCCTGCTTTTAAACATTTCATTTACTCACACGAATAACCTAAAAATCTAGGTTTCATAAATGAAAAAATGTGCTCCTGTATGTTAGAATAATAAGGCGTATTCTGTGCGAGTGTCGCACTAGCAGCCGAGACACCGCCGTCTGGTGGGGAGAAAAAAGTTCGAAAACAGACAGAGAAACAGAGGCGTTCGAGCAGAGAGGTTGTCGTTTATCCGCGCATCTTATTTAGAGAATTGTTATAGTTGTGAAGATATGAGTCTGGGATTACAAGATACCTGTGCACAATGTAGAGGAGTTTTCAATAATGTACACCAAAACAATCGGTTTCTAACATGTAGGACGGTATTATAGCCAATAATATTATTAAGGTTCAACAGATGGTTATACCATCTTCACCTTGTCGAAATCCCTCTAATTCGGACCAAGCGCTTTAAATCTTTTCAAGGTTCGAGGGATTAGGCATCTTCTGGGTGAGCTCGCTCCATCGTCGGTCTCATCTTTCCTAAATTGATAGATGCTGCTCCAGAGCAAACCAATCTTTAATAAATAATAATAAAAAAATATGGGGCCATTGGTTTGTTATGACCTCCTAGAAAATAAGTTGTTACTAGATGTCGCTTTATATGATCTGAACCCGCTATCGTTAGTTGTTGGTTGTTTGGCATTTGTGCCAACAATTAGAAAACAAATTGAGGTCCATCACCAGGTCTAAAATCACTGGAGTTTTTTGTGACAGTTTAGCATCATTTAGTGGGAGGACACGCGCAATTGTACAACTCCTTTTCAGCATAATCACACACAGCTTATTTTATTTTAGCTAGCTAAAATAAAACGCTTGGTTTTGTAGAAATGTTAGCTTTTTCTGTATACTTACTTCTAAAATTTATTGGGATGTTAGGTTTTTTTTAAATGTAAAAGTCGTCAGATAATCTGACATTCCACTAGATGGGGGGTATTTAACGTCGCTTATTAACTTAAGCAACTCCATAGGTGTTGCTAGTATGCTGCCGATTTAAAGTCAAGGATAAGCGATTAGGAAGGGATAGGGAAGTGGGCTCTGATCTGACATCCCCTACTCACTGACAGAACAGTAAGGTGGTCTTCTGTAAGGGGGTGCTTACTATCAAAATGGGTTCCCCAATCTTAGTTAGTTGCGTAAATTTAAAAAAAAAGTTGCCACAGTAGTGTCCTTTTTCACCACGACGAGTGAAAGTTGACTGAAAGTAAAAATATTTAGTAAGTTTAACGAAAAAATATAATTTGGTTTAATTTTTTCTGTAAAAACTACCTTTTTTTTTATGAAATCGAGGTAGCGCTTGACCACTATCTCACCTGATGTGAGGTGCAGATGCGGCCGAAGGCGGACCACGCTTACCTAGTAAATGCCCATTTACCCTAGTTTTGAAGACCCCGAGGTTGTAGTTCTGTGGGAACACAGACGCAGGCAATAAGTTCCACTCCTTAGCAGTTCGAAGGAAGGTGGAACTACAGCTATTCTGGGACTTTTAGGAGTTGTGGTGGATAGCAGTGCTACTTAATTAGCCGATAGGTACCAAAAAAGTCTGAAATATTTGTAAAATTGTAACCACAGTACTTAAAAATATAATAAGGGGTGTAAATTTTCTAAGGATTTCACATTTATTTATTTTTAATTTTTTTTTTTTTTATTATGTTATGTCGACAGACAGGCTCACGGTCCACTTGATGGTAGGTGGCTACCGTCGCCTATAACACAAGCAACGCTACAGGTGCTGCAAGTGCGCTGCCGACTACAGTAGGATTAAGAATAAGGGATTAGGAGGGGATAAGGAGATGGGCTCTGGCATCCTTTACTCACTCACCGAAACACAACAGCACGTATATATGCTGTTATTTTACGGTGGTCTTCTGTAAGGGGGTGGTCACTGCCGCCAGGCGGGCTGCCCAAATGTCTGCGAAACGCAGTGTGCCCTACCACAAGATATATTTTTTTTCTGGAGTAGTCACATGCAGGTCTTCAAAACTAGGGTAAATGGGCATTTACTAGGTAAGCGTGGTCCACCTTCGGCCACATCTGCACCTCACATCAGGTGAGATAGTGGTCAAGCGCTACCTCGATTTCATAAAAAAAAAAAAAAAAGGTACACCTTTTGGTGCCCGCTTATCGTTGAATTTTGGGACACGTTGTATATTTTAAAATAAAATATAGTTAATTGAAAACGTTTAACAACTCTATATTAGATACGCATGGATTCGAGGCCAACAAAGAATGCTCTTCAAAATGGCGGCGCCTCCAATAGCAGGCTGAGCAGGCTCCTGGCGGGGCACAGGGCGTACTGCGTACAGTCAGCAGCAATATAACGCGCGAGTAGGAACAACCTAGTTAATAATATTTTAATGGTCATTTTTATTTAAATTTAAATACTAAAAACTAAAATTATCTAATCTAAACATAAATTAATATTAAATTTTTTCAGCGACAACCATTTTATTTTTAAACAAGTTCTGTACATTTATTCACTAATTAATATAAATATAAATAACAATTTCATTCCTATTATAAATTAAAATCTAATCGGGGGCCCCTTGGGAGGGTCTCCATCACGCAGGTAGCATTCCCGCGCTGAATTGCAATTGCAATTCTTTGCGCGAGAAAGCCACCAGCGCGAGGGTCACCTGTTGCCTCCCTCAGACGTTTGCGTAGGTCCCTGTGGAGCCCGAGCGCACCCTTACCCCAAGGCCCCAGTGTCTCGACCCCAAACGGTATGAACTGATATTGGGCGCCGAGACAACTGTATTTAGAGACCTTGAGGAGCTCCCGGGCATCTGCCGCTGCACCCGCGCGTTTTGTGGTCGCAATCAATATTAAATTGATTAAAAACTAATAATATAAAAATGGACCCTGCGGCATTGTACCTAGTTAATTAACATTAAAAAAATATCTATAAAAAATTTAAACAGAATGATATTTTTATCATCAATAAATAGTTTTTTTTCCTCACCTTATATCAACTAATATAATAATTTTGCTGAGCGGTTCTTCCTTTTATTAATATTTAATATTATTTTTGTTATTTAAATACGGATAAATTAGTTCATTATTCTTTGTTCTTGTGTGCAGTTGTTTATGGTTTAATTTTAATTTTCATGTCCTTTTTTTGTAAAGAATTCGCGTGTTGTGTGTATTATTGATCGTCTCAATTTCTAGTTTATCTGTGTATGCCTTAAAATTACCTTGTGTTACCTATACCTATTATAAACTTTTCTTTGTTTGTGCTGTTGGTGTGCCTTTTAGAAAATAAATAAATAAATGCCAAAGTTAGTTTGTTTGTTACGTTTTGACTATTCGACCGAAATTTTGACTTTCATCTAGAAAAAAGTACCTTCTGTTCCCGAGGGATCATTTAAAATAAAAAATAAAGTCAGCGCCTGACAAGAATATATGAACAATAAATATTAAAAAAAAAATGTTTTAACATCCAAAAAAGGGGCGCGAACGACTTCACAGGCAAAAACTAGTATTTGACGTAAAATTTATTCGATATTATTTTGCTGACGGTACCCGTGCCATTGAAGAATTGATTTAGAAATGGCCTATTCTCGCGCGCTATCTCGCTCGTACTTACATCAGTCGTATATTGCCGTCGCAAACATATATAGTGCGGTTTGCCCAACAGAAGAAAAATCGCTTACAATTAACAGTGCTCTAGAAGGGCCCCTCGCACAAACCCAAGATTAATCCTTGCGTTTCACCTAATATATAAAATTCTCGTGTCACAGTGTTCGTAACAAAACTCCTCCGAAACGGCTGGACCGATTTTTATGAAATTTTGTGTGTGTATTCAGTAGGTCTGAGAATAGGTCGTATTTTTCACCCTCCTACCCGCACCCCCCATTTTTTAATCGGGATTTTGGTATTTTTGTATGAAGAATATTCAAATAATTGCGTCGCTGATTGACGTGAAGTGTCGCGTCACTTTGACATATGGTTTGAAAATAAAATTTGACAAAATAGGTGGCGCCACAATCGGTTTAGAAAATTATTTTCGGGTTCGGGCTGAACGTCTGCTGGGTCAGCTAGTATTTTTATTATATTTTCGTCACTACATAATACGGCGTCCATTAATTTACGTTAGGCGTTTAGGGGGGAGGAAGTCGAGCCGAATCTCACGGGGAAAAGGGGGTCTCGGCGAATATCATATAATTTTTTTCTGTAAGAAACAGTGTAAAATTGCGGTCCACAATGCACCAGTTGCGCAAAGTGCACAGGACAACCTACTGTTAATAAAGAACCTCTTATTATACTGTACAGTACAATATAATAAAGAGTACGCTAGTACTCATGCATTTATTTATATATATCATTTATACAAATACAAAATAATACAAAAAGAAAATAATAATAATAAAATAATACATAGGTACAAAAGGAGGTGTATTAAGTATAAAATACTTGTATCATGCCCTCTTCTCCAACACCGTACTAAAATCAAAAGAGTACAATAAAGTGTGTGAATGTTTGTATGAGTATGTGAATGTGTGTATGTGAAGTAGCATTATCTATATGAGTTAAGTGTAGCTTTTACATAAGTCCCCCTTCATAATCAAATTAATGTTTTGATAATAAATGTTTAATTTAGTTAAGTAATAGTCTTTAAGGGCTTCACTGAGGCAAATGACATTTACTATAGAACTCGCTGGCGGCGGAGACAATTCAACAGGCCTAGAAATGGTGTTTTTTTGTTTTTACCATTAGAACATTACACAATTTTTTTTTAGTAATACAATTTTTTAATCTGATATTAACTTATTAATAGGTACAGGATTCATATGCGTGCAATAAGCCGTTTTAGAGAGAATTTTCAATAAAAGTCAAATTCTTCTTGTTTTCTAACTTTTTTTATGGAGTTTCAATTACTTTAACGAAAATTCTAATCAATACAATTGGTTCTTCACATGTTTAAGTATAATATATATTTTTTTCAAAGCAATTGTCTCGTCCATTTCTTGTAACATCTTCATTAAACAATGGATATTAAACAATGGACACCATTAATGTTGAATAACAATATTCAACATTAATGGTGCAAGCCAATTAAAGCTGAACTCGTCGTTTCTGTTCTGTGTACAAACCCATATTATTATGTTACACTATTATATCTCATATTAACTTACATATCAAACTTATATTGGAAACTTATATGGAAAAATAAATGAATTTTAACAGAAATTATTACAATTAATAATATGATACGATACACAATTTCTTTGGTCAATATATACATTTTACAACAAATATGATCAAGTCAAACTATAAAGAAAATACAAAATAAAAAGTTGGAATCAGCAACAACAATATAAATGTCTCCATATAAAAAATAAAAAAAGTCAAAAGTCAAAAAATTCCAACAAATCACCACATATTTCGTCATCTCTTGACAATTATCGTCCCTAAAAAATTGCCCATGATTTCAATTTCACCCTGTACAGAATAGTTGTCAGTTTTAAAATAAGGTGTTATATGAAATTAACATTCTCATTTGTTTTTTTTTTTATTTGTTTACAATAAACAACTTTTTCTTTTTATTTGTTGACCCTACTATCTGTCAGTGCAGGTACATAGACGCCATTTTCGATTCGTTTCTTTATTGGCCCGGCTTATAATTATTATACTTTGAGACCACGGTTGTGACTTGTGTCCAACGTAGTTCGGGAGTTAGAGAACTATTATTCCTTGTAAAAGTTTGCATCCAATAAGAAAATGTGTAATTAACTGTAAAATTATACTGAAATAAAATAAATAAATAAAACTCTTTATTATACTGTGGTTAAGAGTGGAGCCAGAGCGAGGTTGAAGGGGCAGATGATTTGACTGAAAATCACATGGACACGTTGACAGAAATTCCTTTATTAATTTCTCTATTTATATCACAATTATATCACTGTGATTTTAGACTAAGTTCTAAGCATTCATTTACTAAAAATATCCATTGTTTAATGAAAATGTTACAAGAAATGGACAAGAGAATTGCTTTGAAAAAAATATATATTATACTTAAACATGTGAAGAACCAATTGTATTGATTAGAATTTTCGTTAAAGTAATAGAAACTCCACAAAAAAAGTTAGAAAACAAGAAGAATTTGACTTTTATTGAAAATTCTCTCTAAAACGGCTTATTGCACGCATATGAATCCTGTACCTATTAATAAGTTAATATCAGATTAAAAAATTGTATTAATAAAAAAATTTTTTGTGTAATGTTCTAATGGTAAAAACAAAAAAACACAATTTCTAGGCCCGTTGAATTGTCTCCGCCGCCAGCGAGTTCTATAGTAAATGTCATTTGCCTCAGTGAAGCCCTTAAATAAAAACAACGAAGCAAAAAATGTAGTAGTCTAAACATGTAGGTAATAAAATCGTAAACGAGCCATTAGCCTATGTAGGTACATTAAATATTAATTTTAAAAAAAATTAGTTACGCGCTATACCTAGGCTTGCCAGATGGAAGAATTGTCTGGGGAAAATTTCGAAGTCGGGATCATCGTCGGGAGAAATAAATATTACATTATATCAAACAAAGATGTTGTATTAGTCTGTATACAATTATCGTTGATATCAAAATTATTAAATGACAGAAAACTTAAATTTTTTGACATATTATTAAGAGTAATTTATACATGATATAAGTTACTTGTAACTACTAATATAAGTACACTTTTTAAAAATGAACTTTTCAAATTTGACTCTGGTTTGGATTTGGAAAGTAGTGGCAGGGCACACTGCGTTTTCACAGTCATATTGGGCAGCCCGTCTGGCGGCAGTAACCACCGCCTTGCAGAAGACCAACGTGAAATAACAGCATGTGTGCTGTTGTGTTTCGGTGAGTGAGTAAGGGATGCCAGAGTCCATTTCCCTATCCACTCCTAATCCCTGCAGTGCACTTGTAGCAGCTTTGGCGTTGCTTGTGTTATAGGCGACGGTAGCCACCTACCATCAAGTGGACCGTCAGCCTTTCTTAACATAAAAAGAGACTTCACTGAATTCACCAATTTTGACCCTTGAATAGTACTCTGGTAAGTTTTAAAATAACAGTTTACATCAAAATTCAGTCTCATTATTAACTCGGCTTTTATTTAATTAAATGGCAATGCGATTTCTCTCTTTGGTATACAAGTTATTTAACAGACACTTTAATAGGTTGTAGGAAGTGATTTAAAAACTGCGCGGTCATTTTTAATTTGTTTTGTTAAAAATTTTACTAGAAGCTGTTTTTTTTTCGGGACATTTTGTATTTTGTCGGGAGTCCGGACATCAAATAAAATGTCGGGACAATCCAGACGAATCGCGACCATCTGGCAACCCTAGCTATACCGAATATCACGCGTGCGAAGTTGCGGGCTCAGCTAGTATGAAATAAAAAAGCACTTAGTGGTCTGTGTTTAAAATAATCAAATTATGTCAGTCCCCTATCCCATCCTGATTGCTTATCCTTCATCCTACTAAGGTTGGCAGCGAACTTGCAGCATCTGTGACGTTGCTTGTGTTATAGACAACAGTAGTCAGAGATTCAGAGACCTTTACAAAAAGATCTCTGCGTGGATTTCATAAGCAAATTGCTTGTCCCATATCGCTGGTCTCTTAAACTATTCAAATGATGTCCAGAAACATTGATAACGATAAATAGGTCACAAAAACAAGTATGACCTAAACACTTATCTCAAATACACAGAGTTATCTGAGTATTTTGTGGTTTATTACGTGAATTATTAATTAGTATTATAAAATCGTCGACGGAATATATTCAGTCATGAAAATCGCTAATCTTCGAAACGGCTTAACCGGTTTTCATGAGGTTTCCACTGATGTATTGTAGCAAGCTTCCGGTAATATTTAGTGTATATTTCATTCCAATCTGTTTCAAACAAAAAAGCTACGCTTTATTCCGAATACCACGCGTACGAAGACTTAACCGATTTGAATGCGGTTTTCACTAATGTTTATTGGCGGGTTTACAAACCAAATAGTTGCGCGCTTACGCTATACCGAATACAAAAAAAAAAACTAACCCCCCAAAATTCTAATATCTTGCAGAGTTGGGTACGCCACAGACTACTTGATGCTGCAGCATCAATAAATTAATCAATTTATTTGTAACTTTTAAAAAACAGAGAAAAAATAACAGTAACAGCAAGAAAGAAAGGAAGTTACAAAAAGGTCTCTACTCAGCATTTTGCTGGTACAGGCCAAAACTCGTCTTCCATAGGAATCCTTAGTTTAACACACACACACGGTCACACACCATGCACGTACTCCCTAAAAAATCAAATAAAATTAGGTAATTTATTTATTGTCAAAAATCACAACTGCTTGCACGAATATGGAAAACATTATTTTAATATTCCTGCAAGCCGTTACCATGTCATGGAATTATGACCAAACATATATTTACATTTATATGCTAGTATTACAGGTATCTGCAGCTATTACATTTTATCATTTTCAATTGCTGGTATTTAAAAAAAACTTAGTAGGGGATCGGACAAATTTTCAGAAAGTGTTTTAAATTAATCTTCATGGATATTTATTCCCATAAAAAATACTATTTTATTTATTTATAGCCTTTTAGGTACTCAAAATCATGTTTTAATATTGTTTGTTTGAAAATGCCGCCAAAACGCCACGATAGTTCATCTGAGAGCGCGTAACGTCATTTGTGGTCATAACAAAACAGCTGCATTGGCATAGGACAATGATTGCCCACAAATGACGTCACGCACTGTGATTGGTGTTTCAGTATAGATTAAAAATATTGCAAATAATAAAATTTTATTTCTTCATTTAAAAATATTTAAATGAATTATATTAAATTATTATTCGATAAATAATCATAAAAAATTATATATTTTCTTTCTAAGTACATTTTACATTTTAATCTGATTACTGTCCGATCCCCTATTATTAATAAGTCAACAACTACAATTGAAAGTGCAGATAAGGGCGAGAAGCAAAGCATGACTTGAAATTTAAGAAATTATGAAAGTTAAAATAATAATAATGAAATAATAGTGTGGGATCGATGTGTCAACAAAGGAATGGTATAAGAAAACTAACAAATTAAAAAAATTCCAGATTTGGGAGTTTAAAGATGTCAAGATTTGCACACCAAATTGTTTATTTTTCTTTCATACAGACCTTGTCTTGACAATTACATAACACAATACAACAAAAAAATGTTTAGCATCGTAGTTGCCAAACGGCTCACAAATTTTATCAGGCACTAGCATTCCGCCCCCGGCTTCGCCCGGGATGCAATTTTTATATATAAGAATATTACCCGTTTATCCCTCTTCCATTAGTGAAAACCGAATTAAAATCGGTCTACCCGTTTACGCGTGATGCCAAGGGAAATAGGGATTCATTTTTACGTACAGAGATTAAAAGAAAAAATAGTTATGGTAAAGGTACTTGAGACAGGATTTTGCTAGGCAACCCTGCAACGTTGTAACCCCATTGTATGTAGCCTTTATTTAAATCACTGGTGGGATCTTACACTATGGTTAATGTAAATTAAATCTGGCATTAGTTATGCCAATCAGTTAGGAGACAGTTCTGCAAAGAATGGAAAAGAAGACCGAAATATTGAAGACCATAAGTCAGAAAACTGGAACACTTTAGGCAAATCATACGCGGCGAGAAGTATAATCTGCTGCAATTGATCATGCAGGGGAAAATATAGGGTAGACGCAAGCCGAGCAGACGACGTACTTCCTGGCTCAAGAATCTCTACGAGTGGTATAGCCAGGTTGCTGTTTCGATTCACCATCTCGAGATAGCTGACCTCCGATAGAAGATGGCATTGAGAGGGAGAGATTAGTTATGAGGGAGAGATTAACTTAGAGGGAGAGATACAATAATCGAGATTTACAACATCAAGATGTCAAGATTTGCACACCGAATATCGGTTGGTCATGAAGGAACAAGAAAACTAAATGTCATCTCTGGTATCAGTTACCCATGGTCATCGCAAATAAATTCTTATTATTATTATGTGAACACAGACTAGTATTTTTTCTTCTTCTTCATGAATCATCAATCAGCTTCCAGAGCTATAATTCGATGTGGGATTTGTTTTATTTTTATTATGTGGTTGATATTCCTGCAAGCATCATCCCAAGATTCAACTTCGACGGTCCCAGTTCAAGATCTGCCATCTCTTCATTCGAATGACCTCTCCATTTGCGTCTAGAAGATTTTTGGCTAATTCGTTGCTGTGAACACAGACTAGTATTAAACAGAAATTAAATGAAAGTTACTGCACATTTATTAAAGTGGTAATTTATTAAAACTAATAAATTACCCATTACCCTATCCCTTCCTAATCCCTTATCCTTAATCCTACCATGTGTTATAGACAACAGTAGCTACCTACTAACAAGTGGACCGTCAGCCTGTCTGTCGAATATAACATTAAAAAAAATATTGTAAAAATCTTAATAATTCAAGTCATTTATAATGAACCTTTTAATAATATAACTAATTAAAAACAAACGTTATATACAATCACAATTTTTGGGACTCTGACATTTGGAATACTAAAGAATGGAGATCAATCAGTTTTGTATGGAGGTCAGGCCATCATCAGCGTTAGTATTTCTGTTCTAACGGTTGAAACTTCTACCATTAGGTAAGAAGAAATTTAGCAGTAACATTTAATTTACTGGGATTTAGTAAAATTTAATTTTACTGGGAAAAGATTTTTAGAAAATCCGATATATTCACAGGAAATTACTGAAATTAAGATAGACTTATTACCAAAAAGGCCTGATTTTGAAATGTCCTTTGTATTTTTTGTGAAAAAAAAATGGAAAATAGACAATTATTTTTTGGTATTTAAATATTATTACAATGTAATAATAATAAACAAGAGAATATTTATAACAAAACACTTATAACACTTATAGGTTGGCATGTTCAATATTGCTTATAACCTCAAAAAAAAAGTTTGAAGAATCATAGAAAAATTGACTGACTCATCGTTATGATAAACACCATGCTTTCCACAAACTGCCATTTGATTTTATCAATATTAGCATATTATGTCAAACTATTTTCCTTACAAGATACTGCATAAGATCTACGATGTGCCCTGTCTCCAAGAACTATACACCCTTGATACTAATAAGCACTTACGAGGACACCCTTTAAAACTATTTTAAGAAAATATCTAGGAAGCACTTTTTACCTAACCGAGTGGAGACGGTCTGGAACAGACTTCCTGAAAGTGTTGTCATGGCGCCATCAGTGAATTGTTTTAAGAACAGACTGGACAAAATGATGAAAATATAATCTTCATACACACGCATCAGCTGAATAGCTGCTAGTGTGGTTTATAATAATAATAATAATAATAATAAAGAAAATGTTTACAGAAATGTCTTGCAGAAATGCATAAACAGACAAATTTAAAATTATGGAACAGGTTATTAGAGCTTTACAAATATGAATTTCCCATTGTGCTTTTTGAGAGAACACCACATGGAGCTATAAATCCCTTCGTCAGTGTATGGCAGAATCTGTTTTCTGCAGTTTCTCAATTGGGCAGATTTGGCTTTGGACAGAATCATCTTTTGGCAGAAAATGTACACTTACAAAAAATATTGTGAAGGATTTTATTAATATTACATTGTAACCAACCTAAAGAAAACAAGTGCCAAACAGTCTAATATAGTAGTCACTATATTAACCTTGTTATTTTTTTGATTTTTCAAAATATATGTACATATATTTTTAGCATCACAGCCTATACTGATACTCTAGCAGACAGAAATAGCCACTAAGATAAGATAAGATAAGATATACTGAAATATATCCTATTTATATTATAATATTAGTATTATACTAATTATAATATTATAATGCAATGTAATTTGTGTTTGAATGTTTGTTACTCAATCACACCAAAACGGCTAAACGTATTTGGATGAAATTTGGTACACAGATAGTTTATTACAAGGATTACCATATAGGATACTTTTTTATCCTGGAAAAATGTTAGGTTCCCAAGGGATATTATAGCCACATCTGTACTGAACTTTAACAGAAACTTGCAATTTGACAATTAAGACACAAAAAATTAGAAGATATGAATGACAACATGGCAAATAAAATAATAAAGAAATGAGAGCTCGTAATATTGTAAAACACTTACCCACAAACTTCCAAAGACTCCATGCACTAATCCCACAATTCTATGCTTCCAATAATTTCTTGTTTCTTAGATTTCAATTTCTTGATAAGCTGAAAATGACTCTTACGAGTCTTGCGATTGACGTCTGATAGGAACTCAGACACATTTGGCGAACCCCAAAGGGTTCTAGGATGGGACGGGATGAAAGGATGGGGCAAGGTTCGGAACTGGGAATGCTGCGGACAATCCAGCGCGACGAGACAACGTCCCGACGCCTGCTTCACTTAAAAATACTATTACAAACTAATTATATAAAAAATTGTAAAATTTCAAATATCCTTTTTTGTACATTACAAAGATCCTACCACTTCGTCCGCAGCCTGAGATCAAAAAGCTATTTTATATAAAACATATAGACTTCCAATCATATCTCACAATATATGACTAACTAGAAGGACATTGGACAGAGCTCAAAATAATTAAAGCTATATATGCTGCTGTTAGCAATGCAAGCTGGACACGTTGACCGAATAGCTCAAAATAGCCTCTAGGCCAGCACTCCAATAATTTAAAGATAATATATAAATAATGTCATTGCACATTTAGACACTTAATACTAAACTTCATTCCATTATTTTTTGAACATTGTTATAAGTAAATAAAGTATAGTATTGCACAAGGAAAATTTCTTTTTTAAACTAAAACATAAACAGCAGAGTAAGCCTTTCTTAAGGCCAACGAGCAAAGCCCGGTTGCATTCCTAGCAGACAGCCTAAATGGTGAGGTCTTTATGGTGATATATAGTCTGAAGGAAGTATGTACCTCTCACCGCGGCTCCATCCAACATTTTACAAATAAAATACATTGGTCTCAAGATAAAAACGAAACAATACAATACATCTAGTCTCTTTTGGAGTCTCACAGGGCTCCGCTGCCCGACCGATGAGCCTCGACTGCTCGCTCGCAACCACACCATACAAAATATAATAATATAAATCACGCTCCATTTTTATAAAAACAAATGCAACGTTGTCTTGCCTTGCTACAACAGTCTGCCTCCAAGTTTTTTTAACAATATATCGTGGGGTTGGCGGCGCCGGAGCCCGAGCTAGCCCTCGAACGGGACTTCTCTTCCCTCAAACTAAGTATATATACTTTCAGTCAAGTCGTAGGAATACAAAACTTAACAGAACTATTACAAATCGCTTCCTCTGCGAAGTCGCGCGCGGGGGCTGTCTTCGCGGCTTACAAAATATGCGAGACGCCACCGGAGGTTTCTTGATGACGCAAGGCGGTCCGAGTCGGCAGGTCGAGGGTCAGGCGTCGGGCGCCCCGTGGCCGAGCACCATCTGCGTCCGCCGAATCGTCTGTATATATCTTTTTTTTTGCATTTTTAATATTATTTTAAATTGACCGCAGACGAATCGACGACCATAGAGGTCCAGTGCCGAGGCCATATCTTATCTACTAAAATTTTTCACAAAAATAATACCTAACGCCGGAATTTTATCGGCGTCGGAGCGAAGCCGCCGCGTCGCGAGACGCAGTGGCGTCGCCTCGTACGTTAGTAGTCTCCAAATAATAAAAAAAAAACTTAGCACTATAAACGCGGGCGCAGCCTAGAAAACGCACAGCGAGAACGAGGCTGCGCCCCCGCGAGCACTAACCCTATAGTCCGTACTGAGCGGCCGGAGGCCTACATCACGTTCAATATTAGCTTCAAGGGGAGAGCCGGATCCGAAGTGTCGATGGATCTGCAGTGGCCACTAATACGCCAATGGTTTGGCGGCGGTGGCAGGGCAGCTGCCGCAGGCGCTTCGCCCCACTTGCTAGCCGCGTACCGCTCCTGGCGACACTGTCCGCTTCGATCGCGTCTCTCCCTTTCGCGACGCGCCGAAGCGGACACAGGTATACCCCGGCTCAGATACCTGCGGCCCTTGGCGTTGGAGAGACCCCCCTGGCAGGTCATCGCTCGTTCGGCACACACTTAACTCTTAGATAAAACTACGGACGATTGTTCTCTTATCACTTTTACTGTAGTCGGTTGGTTGGTAGCGCCCGCGGAGACGAGCGCGTTGTTACAAGATGGACGCCACCCGTACACAGAATAACGTAACTTGATTTGATTTTTCACAATCCGCCGTATTTCGGCCTCGAACCGATGTCGATCTACGCGGATGACACGTCGAAACTCTGTACGCTTCTCACTTTCACGACTGTAGGTCGGCGGTCGCACTGCTAGCTCCGGTGATAATCGATTTTTAAGACATAAAATGGACGCCACCTTTCCATTCTTTACGAGTTCGCCTCTCGACATACACTACGTCATTTCAATGGCGGCCCTGTCTATTTATAGCGTAATGGCGGCTGCTATACAACTGCGCAGTGGGGAGCTAAACCTTTGCTCACAATGCGCCTATCAAATACATAATATTGATAAAAATAATATTTGATTTATTGAAAGTATTACATAATAATACTACTAAAATTATTATAAATGTGACAGTTTTTACGTTTGGATGTTTATTAGTCAAACACACCAGCCAGAACGGCTTAACGGATTTGGATGGAATTTGGCACACAGATGTATTCTGTGACAGAGAAGGATTTATTACCAGAATTAACACATAGGATACTTTTTATCCTGGAAAAATGTTAGGTCCCCGAGGGATCATCGTTAGCCTTGTGTAGATCCTAAATTATGATACTTATCCATAGTTGTTCCTTCATTAATTTCTTTCATTGTGAGAACACTACTGACAGATATGGGTATTATTATTATTATTAGATTTAGTATTGTATGATACAATAAAGTAACCTAGTAGAATAGGGCTCAGTGCTAAATGAGGGAGATATAATGGATTGCCAGTTAGACATTTCCACAAGTTTATGGCACACTCAGCTGTTTGTTATAGTAATTGCCGACATATTATAAATTCATATAATATGTCGGCATCAGCTATATTTCCACTAATTCAAGTGTCTCTAATTGTTTTAAGTGTCGGAAAATCATTTAGTCAGAAGTAGCAGTGTAAAAATATTGATCTCAGTGGAAACTGTACCAAAGGACCAAAACCACATAGTATTTATCTTTACGTATTACATATGTCAACAATGTTATCCTAATTACTCTGTATTTCTTTTGTTCTGCGTGAGTGTGTGTATATATAATTAGATTAGAAAAGTGGAAATCATTGCCTCGATTGTCCTATATTAACAACATATCTCTACATATCATAAACTAAAGTCGCTGTCTGATTTTCCGCAAACTTTTTCTAAAGCACCTAACGGATTTCGATAAGGTTTTTACTAATGGAAAGAGCGATCAACCAGGAAGATTTATATGTATATACAAGAATAAAATTGCATCCGCGCCGCGCGAAGCCGGGGGTGGGCCTGTTTCTAACTTTTTCTATATGCCACTCCATGGATTTTGATACGGATTTCACTAATGGAAAAAGGTATAAACGAGGAAGAATATAATTTGCAGAAAAAATTAAATTTGTGTGAAGGCGAGGGTGGGAGCGAGGGGGTAGCTAGTTATATTTTTTATTTATAAGTTATGGTCGGCAGACCGCCTGACGGTCCACTTGATGGTAGGTGGCTACCGTCGAATATAACTCAAGCAACGCCACAGGAGCTGCAAAGGCGCTACCGACTACAGTAGGATTAAGGATAAGGGATTAGGAGGGGATAGGGAAATGGGCTCATTCACTGAAACACTCAAGGTTAATGCCGTCGAACGGGCTTCCTAAATTAATGCGAATCGCAGTGTGCCTTGCCACTATATATATATATAGATAAATTTATGTTTTATTTTATATATCTATAAAATATAAAACAAAATATTAAAAACATAAAATATCCTATGCAACATTTTTCTCACTTAAAACATATCTCATTTAAACATTGTGTACGCCGCTTTATAATCAGACCCCGTGACTTTTATAACCAGCCAGCTGCACCAATAGTGTAGCTGCGTCGAAAAAAAAAACATCAGAAAACACATTGAAAACAAGGAGGTTAAGAATGTAATACAACCAAATTGAATAGTCCTGTATTATAACTTTAGAATATACGTCACTAAGCGCATTTAATTTTGCTGACATATAATACGATTGTGCTTTGTTTTCGTTTCGATTCGAGTATGTATGTATATAGTATATACACACTTATTACGTAGTAGAACGATAAAAACAGATGTAATATGTTTGCTTCTCAGATAAAATAATTTGTTTTTACATTGTAATAAATGGTATTGTTTAATTTTCGAAATCGATTTTTTTATATATTAATGTACAAAGACAGCGACAAACAGGCTGTACTGCCCTCTTGATGGTAGGTCTATGGCTCTATATTATTATCATCGTCACAAATAATGTATAATTATTATTACAAGCAATTACCACAGAGTAGGTATTAAGGAAAAGGAATTATAAAGGAATAGGAAATTTGGAAAGTAATTACCTAAGTTTATTATTTTTGGAAATACCTATTCCATTATTTATTTTGAAACATATGGTAGGTACCTACCTCCTTACAAACTTGGATGATTTTATTACCTGATTACAATTTATTGTAACAATCTTCTAAAACGTGACTTCTCACACGTACTATTGGGGTCTTGAATAAACATTTATTTTTAATTTTATCCAATCGTCAGCATACTACCTAGCTGATGTTAAATAATTATTATGTTATTTTTTATATACCTACAAACAGATCTTATTTTACACAAGTGATGCGCTTCACTGTAGCAAGCTTCCCGTAAGTTAGTGTTTTGTTTACAATTAAAAAAGTTACGCGCTATACCGAAAACCACGGGTACGAAGTTGCGGGCTCAACTACATAGTTTTATTTAAATAATATAATATGTAGGTATATGTACTTATGTACTAGCGATTTATTTATATACATAAGTATTTTATATTTTGTAACATATTTTTATAAGTAATATCATAGATAAAATACTACTTATTGGTTAACACTGGTTAAGTAGTATTTTATCTATGTTTTCTTAATGTAGGTATGTATTATACATAATAGGCAACAGCTGATTACTACTGATGGCAGGATGTAATAATAACAAAGAATGTAAACCTGTTTATAAGAAAAAAAAAAGGTTGCGTCTGGTGTGTCGGGAACAGGCGAACAGCTGATTATCGTTTCTCCCTTTTTAGGGATCCTTTGTACATCTTTAAAACTTTTTTCTTTTTTATGTAGGTAATAAGTTTTTTTTTACATTAGGTCGGAGAAAAAGTCTTTTCGCATAATAATATAGTATGTATAACTTGTAATAAAATCTCTTTGGTTGTACTCTTTGGTTGACCAGCCAGATACAAATAGTACAGCTTGATCAATAGAAAGGGTGTGGTCTTTCAATACAACAACGCTAGACCACACACATCTTTAGCCACTCAGCAAAAAATAAGAGAGTTAGCTTTAGTTTTTAGATTTCCACCTGTTTCGGCCTCTTCAGAGTTCTTTAGGCAGTGTCAGGTTAACATCAAGAGAGGACTGCCTAAACTACTTTACAGCAACGGGATCATGTCACTGCCTACGAAATGGTAAAAAGTCATCGAACAAAATGGCACATATGTATTGTAATTATATATAAATAAACTTAAAGAAAAAAATTCTTAAGTTTTCATATAAAATGCGAAGAAACTTTTTCCCAACCTATTCTGTAGGTGACCAAACTTTGGTCAGAAAATGGTTATATCCTCACATCACATATATTACTTATACTTAGGTTGCTAATCTAGTAGGAAAACAAGCAAGAATAAATACATAGGTGTCCAACATTAAAAGCATTACGATATTTTAAAAATAATAATTATTATTTGTATTTTATAATTTATACTAACATTATAAAGAGAAAAGATATGTATGTACGTATTTTTGTATGTTTGTAATGAATAAATTATTGGACCGATTTTAAAAATTCTTTCACCTATAGAAAGCTATATTATCAGCGAGTAACATAGGCTACTCCCCATCTCCCCCCTTTACCCTTCTCCATACAAAAATGCTGTTTAATAAATGTCCACCCGCCGCTAGTATTACATAAATTAGTAACTGGCGACTGCATTCAATTCAAACATAAAGTTGCCTGTGTTCAAGCATAAAATACACTCCTTTTCTACAACTATTTCTTTATTGTATTGATTTTATATTTCTCACATATTTTATATAGATATTTTTATATAACTAACCAACCATTTTGTCTGAGCCGAAACGTTCTGAGGGCCTGTGCCCCAGAATCGGTACCGTGCAAGGGACTGACCGGGGAGAGCGACCGCTGACTTGTCTGTTTTTTTTTTCTGATATTTTTTTTTACTTTAAGGTTGGCAGACAGGCTGACGGTCCACTTGATGGTAGGTGGCTACCGTCGCCTATAACACAAGCAACGCCAAAGCTGCTGCAAGTGCGCTGCCGACTACAGTAGGATGAGGGATTAGGAGTGGATAGGGAAATGGGCTCTGGCATCCCTTACTCACTTACCGAAACACAACAGCATACGTGCTGTTATCTTCTGTAAGGGGGTGGTTACTGCCGCCAGACGACTGCGAAAATGACTGCGCCAAATGACTGCGAAAACGCAGTGTGCCCTGCCACTACTTTCCAAATCCAGACCAGAGCTAAATTTGAAAAGTTCATTTTTCAAAATTTACCCTGCCGGGAATCGAACCCGGGAACCCTAGAACAGAACATTAAGGCAAGCACCCTAACCACTCATCCAACGGCCTCGTTTCTGGTACACTAGATGCAAGTAAACTGTGTCTGACGGTGTTTGAGACGGTGCCTGTCTGATACGGTTGTTGTATGAAGATATAAACGGACCTTTATTGAACAATGTCTCATTTTTTTTTAAATTTATTAACGATGGCGTGTAAGGTCTTAATATGGTTGTTTAAATAAGTTATCTTATAGAAGTTATTTATAAATATATATATTAGCTGTAGTTCGCGCCCGCATTACTCGAGAATAGTTTTTTTTATGGATGAAATGTATGTCCATTTCTGACAACGTGACATCGAATTGTTACAATACAACATATTTTCGTGTAGGCATAGTTACAGAACCCAATTGTCACCGGACGTGACTCGCTCTTGACATCGATTTCTTTGTTCATTCTTTTAAAAAAAAGGATAGTCGTACGAGAGTGAGAGAGACGGAAGACTGATTTTTTTTTATCTTTGAGTTGAGGGAATGGTTACGAGACACGCCAGGATAAGAATTTCGGCTATTTGACGATTATGTTGAAATATATCAAAATAAATCTGTCTCACTTTAACAAGTATATAGATTGTGAGTCTTTCTCCTTCACGCATAGAGAGCCTCAAACATTTGACTTTATGTTCTATTATGTAAACTAATTTATAGACTACTAGCTTTTGCTCGCGACTTCGTTCGCGAATCTCTCAATGCCCTCTCTATATATTGTATATATCTTTTTGAGATGAAAGAATTTTTAAAATTGGCCTATAGTAGTTTTTGAGTTTATTCATTACAAACCATGGACGTACTTTTTTTGTACGACATGTTACAAACATACAAAATACATACATATAATCTAGATATATGTATAATAAACTAACGATAATGAAAATTTGGATATTATATTCACAATTAAACATTACAATAATTCCTTATAAACATTAATATATTATAAATTATAAAGTTTCGGTCCCCTAAGGCAGAGTCCCGAGCATGCTGGCTGCATTACCTCGTTGTATGGCAATGCTAATCTGTTGCCCGAGGTAATGGCCAGCTCTATAATCCCCGGTTATGTCGACCAAACGTTTTGACAAGCTGTTAAAAAATTTAAGCGCGTTGGGGCCCCACGGACCCAGAGATTCGACACCAAAAGGAATGAATATGTAGCCGGTGCCGATATCTCTGTATTTGTGAATTTTAAGTTTCTCGGCCGCTTCCGCAGCAGCACCAGCTGTGGTAAGTGTTCCATGAAGATGGGACGGTGCCAATGTGTCGACGCAGGTAGCATCCCACACCAGCGGACGACCCATCCTCCATGGAACTAGAGACATTCCATCCGGTCTCTTGCCATCATCACGCATGATACCATTTGGTTCGAGCATCGAACTATTATATAACCTGTTCTATTTTCAATGATTCTATTCAATAAATTTGAATGAATGAATTCAATATTTCAATGGTACCCTTTACCCAATCGTAATAGGCAGCTTATCTACTAGCTGGGATAGCTAGGCTCAAATTGTTGAAACATTTGAATTAGGTACCTACTTTGATTTGACTGTACTAAAAAACTTTTTCCTTTTCAGGGTGTTCGAATTGTTAGCGAAAAATATATAAAAAACCAGCCGATTGGAATGAAACAAACACTTATGTTACGGGATGGTTGCTACAATACCATACAATACATCAGTGAAAACCACATTCAAATCGGTTAGGCTGTTTCTGGATTAGCGTGCACAAACGCACTGTAAATGATGAGACAAAAATTCTAAAAACAATTTATTGGCCACGGTAACATAATTACAACGTGTACAAATTGTTTTTTTTTTTTTTTTTAATAACATTTAACTTACAGCATAGATAAAATACTACTTAACCACTGGTTAAGTAGTATTTTATCTATGTTTACAGACACGGCTCGTTTACTATTTTATTATACAGCCGGATTTTTTTTTGCATAATCAATAACTCTATATAAAAGAATAGGCAATAGTAGTCAAATTTTCAGGTAAAAACGGAAAAATTACATTTAAAAAAAATGGCGAACCCTTACCTACCTCGTTACCTACTTGCAGCCTACCTGTCGATCCCTAAGATATACTATTAAACAGTTAATATTTTTGTTAATAGTACATACATCTTAGGTCGATCCATTGACAAAAATAAACAAAGGAACGAAGACTATGCGAAGACTAAAAATTATCGATGCTAAAAATTTATACTTACCATTCCATAGCAGTGGTCTATGGACTATGGCCAAGTGCCAGCTAGATGAGATGAGAGGCACATCCATATACTTAATACTCCTATATTGCTAGTAGGGGTCTTGAAAAAATGACGACGAAAGGTGCAGATATATATATGTTTGTCTCCCTCATGAAGACTTCGAACGTTGTGCGCATATCCGAGAGCTACCTTATAATATAAAGCATCTTATAAGCTGCGAGAGATGAGGGCTTCTCCCACACATGCGCATAACTCGTCAAGTATCAACAAGTGAGAGAAAATATGCCGTCTCTCTTGCTCGGCAACGCTACCACTTATGGGGACTAGCAATATAGGAGTATTAAATAAATATTATATTGGCACATCATATGAGAGGTCAGAAATCCAATCACAGGGAAGAAAATTCACAAAGCTATAAAGCTCTTTTGACAATTTGACAAATATAGTTAGACAAAAAGATCAAATAAGTATGTAGAATATAATAGAGAGGGCATTGGGAAATTTTTCTTACAAAATTTTTAATCCTGATCATTGTAATCAGGATGGCCATGGCATAGCTAAATAGCCTTGTCAAGTTGGCGATTTTGTACCACATGGTTCTAAATGTCACATTACGGATTTTTTCGTCTTGCCCGATCTACACAGTTGAAAATCTTTGGCTACAGAACATATGAAATTCTAGTAATTATGTCTTTGTTCTAAATGGGTTTATACTTAATATAATACCTATTAAGAATCAGAAGAATGTGAGTTGTTTACGTCGAAGTAGGTAGGTACTTATTTATATATAGGTACCTACTATGTACAATTACGTATAGTATATAGCTAAGTTAGGTAAATAAAAGAGCACAGCAAAAATAGTATGTATACGATAACACATGACGTGTACAAATAACGAACGAAAGCAAATGTTTTCAAAACAATTTACAGATACCATTTTGATAAATCTTATGATAACAGAAGTTGTTGAACGATAATGCCAATGAAATTTTAAAAAAGAAACATAAATTCATCATTACTTGCATATTATTAAGCCAATATATTTTTTTTACCTTAGACTAATTAGTCTGTCAATCTGCAATATATAAGTGAAAACCGCATTTAAATCGTTTAATTAAGCCGTTTTTGAGATTAGCGTGCACAAACGCACAGACAAATACACGAAAATTCTAAAAATTAATTTTTACATATCAGTAAAAAGTAGGTAAGTATACGACGTACAAATTGTTTTCTTTTGTAACAATATTTAATGATGTGATGTGATATTAATCTCCATGGTATGGCACTGCCTGACCATAGATATAATTAAGATATAACGAACATGTCAATGTGCTATATGCTGTAGTCTCATAACATCATAACATGTTAAATTGTCAATCTAATCTATTCGGATTATCTGTAGCTCTAGTATGAGTTTCGATAGTTGATTCGAGTGACACGACGAATGTAGTAAGCGAGCGAACGCCATTCGTATAGTCGGATTTAATATACCTACCACGAGTTACCCTGTCGTTAACTACGGTCACTACAGTCAACTCGATAGATTCTGTAGTATCCGTGCCTACTTCACACTCATTCATCGTCTCTTTCTAATGTTACACGAAAGACAAAGACGTGATGATTGATATTTGATTATTATGCGGAAAATTACGAGCGTGCAATACAATATAACTCATAGGAATTATTTATATAGGAGTTTAAAATTTGTCGGTATAAACGTCTACAAGTACATACGTTTGTTTATAGTTGTGACTGCATGATTATTAAAATTTTGGAATAAATTTTGGAAAAATATTTAATTTGCTTAGAACTAGCGCCACACAGTTCATCTTAATGGTAGAATATATAGAGAGGTAAGTTTAAACTTAGTTTATGTTGAAAAGTTATTGCATTATTCGTATAATCATAAAGGCAAAAAAATAAAATGTTCACCATTGAAATGTGAACGCCTATTTCCATAATTTCCAACGCTATTTAAAATAATTTCTAGCACTTCAATGATAATAACTGCAATATAAAGTATATTAAAAGTGAATATCGTCTATATTTGCAATTGATTTAGCTTTCTCACGTTGAAAACATAGGTGAGTGCCGCAACTACAGGGAGTGCCGTACTCTCGACGAAACAACATAGTCTTTATAATCTGTGCTCTCGACAGCGTCTGTCGAGTTTGTGACTCGTGGTGCCGAAATTGTACAGAGGCTCTAGTATGAGTTTACGATACTACACCAATTCTACACTCGCTAGCGAGAACCTAAAACTTTTGTATGGAAAATCGTGAACTGTCAATGTCAAATTATCAATTTTCCATATAAATGTTTTACGCTCTCGCTAGCGAGTGTAGTATCGTAAACTCATGCTAGAGCCACAGCAAAAGTGCAACACGTTACTCGCTAGCGACTACGGTTTCGATAGGTTTTTTACTTGTGCAACTCATACTACCGATTTTAGTTCTTTGAGTGACCGCTATAATCCATGGAAATCGTACCATAAAAGGGGTCTTCACTTGCATCAAATCGGGCAGTTCTGATTTTTTTTATATGTTGTATGTAATGAGGTGGTAATGACAAATATAATTTTTCCACCTCGAAAGCCTTCCGGAACATTGTAAAATTCATGAAAAACCATTAAATTTTTGATCATTTTTCAGTTTTTGCCATTTTTTACCACCAAGGACCTGTTTTACGGTAGAAGTCACTATGAATTCTTTTAAAGTAGACTAAATTTGCTACAAAATGAGAATAGTTGGGTCTCGATAAGCTGAATAGTTTCAACGATACAGCTGTTCAAATGTTTGCAAAATTTCTTAAATAATACAATTTAGAGTTTAGGGTGTCTGTCAAAAATATTTTTCTACTAAAGGTGTGCTTTTTATTATTTTTATATATAGTATAGGGTATATAATTATTTATAATAAAAAAAAACAAAACCATAATACTTTGCCGTAGTTAAAAATAGTTCTTCCAAGTTACGCTGTGGCAGCCAATCATAAATCGATGTTCCCAAACAATATTTTGGGAATTATTATACAACATCAGCACTTTTTGGCCAAGGAAAAATGAAATTTTTATCAACACTGAAAAAACAGCCGCGCCTCGAACAAAATGGTGTAGTTTTTCTAAACCCCAATGCCACACCTGAGCAGGTCACCGAAGCAGGAGAGAGCTTTCTCGTTTCACTGTATGGAGGCAACAGTGAATCCCAAAATCTCAACGACCTTCGCTTCCAAATGTTTACAAGGGCGGCGGCTAAGACAAACATGAACCTCGCCAGGTTGCCTCCAACCAGCGATGCTGCAAGATTTCACTCTCTGCGAACATACCACCAGGTGAAAAAAAATTTTTTTTTGACAATAATAAACCAACGATATTATTCATAATTTTGAACAGTTACGATTCTTAATTTTGTTGTTGGTCTTGTTTCAGGTTCAGATATGGCTTGGAAATAAGAAGAACCCACTCGATTGGGGCTGGATGCGGAGCACAAGAGGCCTCATTCCTCAACTAATGACGAAACCACCAGCTCCTCAACCCCTGCTAAACATGATTTCCTGCAACTGCAAAAAAGGTTGTACCAGAAGCTGTGGTTGCAGAAAAGCAGGACTCAAATGCTCGGCTGTTTGCAACCACTGCAGCGGCCAATCTTGTGATAACAAACCAGACCTGATGTGTGATGACATTGATGAACCTACCATCGATGACCCACCATCAGATGACGATTTCGACCTGCCTGAGCTGGTCGTTGACGAAATGCTACCGAAGCAAGCTCCCAAAAGGTGTACCGTCGATTTAGAGGTTCAGCCTGGTGCATCAAAGATATACAAGAAAAACTAATAATACAACTCCTGTGACGACCTCAACTTCAACCGCCACATGCAAAGATAATATGTATAACACAGTCTTTAAATTTTTATGCTGTAATTATTTCTTTTTAAAATTATAATGCTTATTTCATAAGTCGTATTTCATTTTGTTTACTCACCTCAGCAACTTTGAACAGCTGTTGCTAGGGAACTATCAGATCTTAATACATCAAATTGGTCTCGTTTTGTTAAAAAAATTGTCTTCTTTAAAAACGTATATGAATTTATGCCGTGAAATAGATCAATAATTGACCACATTGACGAGAACGAGTAAAAACTCGAAAAAAAATTTTTTTTGAAATTTTGCAAACATTTGAACAGCTGTATCTTTGAAACTATTCAGCTTATCGAGACCCAACTATTCTCATTTTGTTGCAAATTTAGTCTACTTTAAAAGAATTCATAGTGACTTCTACCGTAAAACAGGTCCTTGGTGGTAAAAAATGGCAAAAACTGAAAAATGATCAAAAATTTAATGGCTTTTCATGAATTTTACAATGTTCCGGAAGGCTTTCGAGGTGGAAAAATTATATTTGTCATTACCACCTCATTATATACAACATATAAAAAAATCAGAACTGCCCCATTTGATGCAACCCAAAATGTACCAATTCCATGAACTACTAGAGGCGCTGTAGGATTTTTCATTCATATAAATTTTATACGCTCTCGCTAGCGAGTGCGGTCATCGTAAACGGACCCAGCGAGTGCGGACCCCATCACAGCAGCAAACGCGGCGTTTGCTGGTGATGACAACGACGTGCAGCTGCCCCGACATCGTGAAAGAAGAGGAAGACCGCCGCGCCGCTTCTCACCTCCGAGGCGCGACCAGGACACGGCGCCTGCGAGGGACCTCCCGGCCCGGGGACCACTTGTACCGGCCACGGCCAACGCCGTGGTCGTCGTAATTGGCCCTACAGGGCTAGCCGGTCCCTCATAGCTTAAGCTTTAGATAAGTTTTTATTTGTAAGGGCCGGGCGCTTCTCGCCCCCCCGACGCCCGGTGACGGTTCCAAAGTCCCCTACGGACTAGAACCACACCCATTTCGAGGTGAGTTTTAGTGCGGTAAGAGTCCCACATAACCTCTATGGGCATTTGCATTGCATGCGGCATTTGAGCATAAGGTATCTTTTGAAGATTTCTCTCCTCGGAAAAAAAAAAAAAAAAAAAAACATCGTAAACTCATGCTAGAGCTAGTGTTTTGTTATTATGTTAGATAATAGGAACACAGATAACTATATACTCATAAGGAGGTCTGTATCCAGAATGACACCTATTGACACTGACAATTAATGACATTTTGATATTAGAAAATAAAATTAAAATTTGATCTGTGACCTGACTGTGAGGTTTAATGGATTTCTTTAGTTTTAATTTAGTTAATTTTAGTTTGTTTACATTAATTTAAGAAGAAATGCGACGTGAATTTATTTTAGTCCTGCTAGGGATTCTAAGTTTTACAATCCTGTCATCATTTGTCGGATATGGGCGAATTGATACTGGTAAAGTGCTATTAGATACCGTTGTTGGATACGTCGGTTCGGGGAACTTTTCCTATTGGCAATTACATCATAAAGGACCTCTGTTACTTGAATTGAGCTCTTTCACTGGCGATGCAGACCTCTATGTGTCCGATGGTGTCAGGTTTGTGTAGAAATATTTACCGCTGTTAGCGTAAGTTTTCTTGCATAGGTACTATGCCTTTTTATTTATCGTACTTTATTAGATAGACTAGCAGTTTGCGCAGATGTGTCCACATTTGAATTTGAGCTCCTAAGTATAAATCAAAATTGTTTTTGATCTGGTTCAAATTGTTGGCTGGAGCTTATTCTATTGCCGCTGCCAAACACTCGTCGAGTGGCATGTAAAGTAGCGAGGAAAAGAGGCAGAGACGTAGTGTGTCAACGTTACTCGTCATGCCCACAGCCTCCTGTTTTGTCGAAGGACCGGCAACATAGGCGCGAGTAGCAGGCTACAAATAAATATAAATTATTGCTGAAAAACACAACTGCTTGCACGAATATTAATTCCTTTAAAACCAGTTCCCTGGTGCACACAAAAAGATATAAAAATGCCCAAAAAAAATTCTCATTTTAATTAGTTTAAGTAATAAAATAATCTAAATATGTAATAATATATTATATAAATGTTCCTAGACTTTTTTTCTCATAGACTACTTTCAAAATTTAAATGGTTCCGGTGGACCCCCTGCACCATATTCTTAAAATTCGACAAAAATGTGAAGATATCTATGGAAATTTGCGTAGAGACTGAGTTCCAACCACGAATGGGGAGTTTTCTAATTGAAATAAGTGAGAAATGATTTGTTATTTTTTGTTACACCAATGAGTTTCCCATCACTTTGGGAACAAAGGATCTAGGTATATAATATTTAATTTAATCTAAGAAATCGATGTAATCTGCTAATCTGTTTGATGAAGCATCACTTGAGAACGGTACCCACAACTTTTCTCATTATTTTTTTCGTAATTATCAAGACAAGGTTTGTATGAAAGAATTTTTTTAGAAAATCCACGGGGAAAACTCTGACATTTGGATGGTATTTTATAAGAGATTGACGGCACAATTACTGCCTGCTCGGCTAGTGTTTCATTAATTTCTATTTTAACGCGGATTTTCTTCCCTCTTTGACAATGGTTCTGTCTGATTAATTCCAGGCCCAGTTACGAGATAGATAGAAATAATTTCAGTTCGGCAACATGCGGTCCTGATTTGGTCAACATACCAGCTGATTTTCCACGCCCTATAGGTAAGTCCTTGTTATTTTATCTATATGATATAAAAAAGAATAAAGAGTAACAAAGAGATTATGTATTCACAATTCTGCTGTTGTTCCTACGCTGTTGTGTACATTAGCTTATTGTTACATAGTTACTCGATTCTATAATTTAGAAAGGTTTATTTTAAGTAGTGGAGTCTTTTAGGCAGCCCGTCTGCGGCAGTAACCACCCCCTTAAGTAGCTATTTGCCTATCACATTTTCAATCCCTTATCATTAATCCTACTGTAGTCGGCGGCGACTTGCAGCAGCTTTGGCGTTGCTTGTGTTATAGGCGATGTAAGCCACCTACCATCAAGTGAACCATCAGCCTGTCTGCCAATCTTAACATTAAAAAAAAAATTATTGTACGCAACAAAGAGAGTCCTAGTGGATCTTCACTTCTAGTGATAAAATTTTTTGTTTCCTTATGGGGTTTCGGCGAATTTTGGCTTTAACAGTCTTTGTAGTTCTAACAGCACGCGTCCGCCCCGATCTTTTATGGTCATTGACAGGGGAAGTGTTGGTATAATTATCTGTCAATAGCACGATATACGAACATATTATGGCTGATACCAAGTTTTGAAGTGTCTTGAATATGACCGATGCGACGGCTCCATACCCACTCTGTGTAAGGCAATCCCTGCAATCCTATTTTCTTTAACACCCAATTCCATATTGTATTTTGATAATAAACACGAAAAAAATATGTGAAATGGTGAGAATTCAAAACAAGTTTTTGAAAAAAATAAGCACTTTCCAAATTCAAAATGAATAAAGAGTTGAAAGAACAAAAAGTTTTTATGTAACAGTATTTATGGCCAGACTAGTTATAATTATATATTTGTGAATTATGAAGTTAAATTTCATTTAAATTCATTATCTGTCTAATAATACATATTATTATATTTAGAACTAAAACTATACAGGACATAGAAATTAGCCGTTGAATTTGTTATTTTTTCCCCTCTGGAACAATACTTATTTCCAGATGAAAGGTCTTTTTCCTATCCTGTATCCCTAACCACCTTTATGCTAAATTCACGACGATTATGCTAAAGCGTAACAAACAAACTCACTTTCGCATTTATATTAATACAAAGACACGAAAGGACAACATCAATGCAGAAGATCAATTTTTTGGGTGTCCACAATCACTTATGTACGTTGACTTATGTTTAATTCCAGGCGTTGGAGTGTTTGGCCACTGGTCCCATTCCCAGTCGAAATACTGCCTCCAGGTGTTTCTAGATGCGTCGGCTGCTATTACTGACGCACAACTGAAAGTCATAGAATCTGTCATGCTGCAAGGGAACGCGGAAACCGCAGGTACTTTTATAATTTTGATTTATTTTTGACAGTTTTTTTTAAAGCAACGAGATTGGCAGACTGGTTTATATGTGTTTTTATGCCACACCTGTCATGTGCTCAAAATGTTAGGTCAAAGGACAGGCTGACGGACCACTCGATGATAAGATGGCTACCGTCGTCTATAACACAAGCTGGAAATGGGCTCCGGCGTCCCTTACTCACTCACCGAAACACCACAGCACAAATGCTCTCATTTCACTGTGGTCTTCTGTAAGGTGGTTGTTACTGCCGCCAGATGGTTTGCCCAAATGACTGATGAAGCGCAGTGTGCTCTGCCATTACTTTCCAGAGCCATTCATCTCAGCCACTCATCCAATGTGTCGTCAATATTAAGGTGCTGCCTATCTTCATGGGATAAAGGATAAGGAATTTCGAGAGGATAGACTCTGCTATTACCTAATACATATTTACATTTGTCGCCTATAAGGAATGGTGTGTAAGGGGGTTCTGTAAGGTGCTGAATATTGGGGGCATGTGTTACGCATACACAACAGTTGATAATGATCAGCAAAATTGAAGGAAGATGACACCCTGGAAGGCGGAAGAAACTGGCTATGTTATATCAGAAAATGGACCGGCATCTCCAGTATTAAATATTGTCCCTAGGATAGGCACAAGTATTCAGAGCTGACAGTCAATCTCTAGTAATGGAGAGGCACTTTAAGAGGGCACTTTCCAACTCGAATAGCTTATTCCATACTAGGTAATTCCATTATTACTCATTAATTGTAGGTCGTAGCGATACATAAAAAAATGACATTTCTGGGACATGTATAATTAGGTAATTTGTAAAATGTGCAGAATTGAATTCTTGTAATTACAGACTAAAATCAAAAAATGTTTTTCCATGGAAACATCCTACCTATAATGTACATTTGAAATTGGGATGTCAATAGTAGAATGTAGGTTTTCTCGGCCGGTATCCATATGAGTTGTGGGTTTCCGGGATGATGGCCCAGGTCTGTTGGAAATTCTTCCAAACGTTTCGTCAACAACTGCGGCCTTCTAACACGGACTACACCACTGAGGATGTCAACCGCACTTGTTGACGAAACGTTTGGAAGAATTTCCAACAGACCTGGGCCATCATCCCGGAAACCCACAACTCATATGGGATGTCAATAGCTACCATCTATAAAGGTTTTTTTTTCTAAAATATTGAAATTTCTGGCGTATGTTTTACTATTTTGGCGACTTGAATAAGTGGCGCGAATGTGTTGCGTCGCATTCTGTCGTCGGTTATTTGCATTGTAGTAAGTTGAGACGACAAATTCTCCCAAATACCTGAGTTTACACGCTCGTACAGCGCCACCTTAAGAAGGAGAAGGGATTACTGTATTGTTGAACGTTGACTTTGGTCTGGATCTGGCAAATAGTGGCAGGGGGCACATTGCGTTCGTACTCATTTGAGCCTGGTGACAGTTACCACCCTCGTACAGAAAACCAATGTAAATAGCATGTGTGCTGTGAACCCATCCGTGCCAAAACTCATTTCCCTGTCCCTTCCCAACGCCTTATCCTTAATCCTAATGGGGTTGGCATTGCGCTTGAAGCACCTGTGGTGTTGCTTGCGTTATAAGAATCGGTAGCCACTTACCATCAAGAGGATGGCCGGCATGTCTGACAGACTGTTCAATTTTTGGGTGCAAAACGCACTACTGAATTTAGAATTTAAATTTCTTTTAAATTTCTTGTTTACAGACGCCGAGAAGAGGAACGATGAGAAGTTTGCATCGAAGAAGACATCCGAGGAGAACAAGCCGAGATTTATAAAATTACTAAGCATATTGGATATTATTTTCGAGATGTTTGTGCTGTGAGTAATGTGTTGTTTGAAATTGGGTCGATTTTAACCACGGAACAGATAAAGATGGAATGGTAATGTGGGACGCGTACCACTATGACCGGATGCTCATACTCAGTCATACTCGAGTCTATCCCGCTCGAATAAGATCACTCGTAATGTCGACGTGTGAGATCATTACTTGTGGAGCAAAATGAACAATCTTAAGCATTAAAAGCGGAGGTAAATCTATGCATCGTTAGTCAAAGATGAAAAATAAAAAAAAAATTATCAATGAAAATGCGTTAATTTAATAATTATGTAATTCCAAACACTATGGACATTTTTGCATATTGTTACAAGAACATACATTGCTTGATATGTAAGCGCATACTCGTTGCCATGTGTATGACGCTTCGCATTGTATTGCGCCCGTAGCCTTATCGTTGCTTACTCGAAGATGTCCGTCTTTCGATAGTGTTGTTTACGAGAGGTTGCACTAGTGTGCGAGCTTTATGTGTGCATGATCGGTGGGTGGAGTCAAGCCAGGGGTATCCGCTAAAATAATATATCGATATTTTTATTGAACACTAGCGGACCAAAGGCTGCAATTTTTATATACATATATAAACATTCCTTTTTCAATTAGTGAAAACCGAATTAAAATCGGTCTACCCGTTCACGCGTGATAGACCAAGGGAAATAGGGATTGATTTTTATATATAGAAGATAAAACATCGGATCCCTCTCCATAGCTCGTTGACCAACGTTGAGCTATCTTACGAGGAGACTACGTTTGTGTCATCAATGGCGACACGCTTAGAACTACGATATTGATTAAAATAAAATTAGGAGTTTTTAGAGACGCAGTCAATCAGTCAAAACTTAAAGTTGAAATCCTCTCAGATTTACATTTGTAAAATGTAAAAATAGAGTACGTAAAATAGTGTACAGTAAAAAACGGGACAAGTGCGAGTTGAACTCGCGTGAAGAGGGTTCCGCACAATATTGAGTGATTTACCATGTTATTTTAATATCATGGACTTCTTATAGGTTTTCCTATAATCTATAAGTAGAAAACTAATTTCTGTATTACTTTTTTCAAAATTTTAGGTTCAGTAGTTTCGTTTCTTGAATAACTTGCAAACTATTTATTTTAAAATTACAAAAAAAAAATACATTTAAGATCTTCACAAGATCTTTCATTTGATATGTCACACGATGCAGTTTTCAAATTTTTTTTTTTAAATTTTCCACCTTTCTCCCCAAAAATGACCTCCCATATACAGATTTCATCTATGTGTTTGGGTCACAGGAATTGATATGTGTACCAAATTACTTAATGGGTCTAGTAGATTCGGAGATAATTAACTGTGACGGACGGACAGACATACACACGAGTGATCCTATAAGGGTTCCGTGTTTTTTATTCGGACGTACGGAACCCTAGAAAAAATCCTATCAAGATTGTTTTATTCGGACGTGCGGAACCCTGAAAAATCCTATCAAGATTGTAATTTGGTCACACAACATAATTACGGATAGGGTCGCATGCCTGCACGCGCATATAAAAGTCGATATTTTAAGGACAATTTTGTGGGTTGTGAAGGAAGGGAAATGTCCTTTACGCACTCACCCGAAGGAACGAGTCGCCCCGCCGGTCCTACCCACCAAAACCCCTCCATGTTCCTCCTCGCCCGCTATGGCAGAGTTGCGTGGTCGGTCGGGCACTCAACCGCAAACTCCACCTCGGGATCCTCGAGGATCCAAAATATGGGACAGCGCATCCGAACAGGTGCGCCGTGCCTCTCAGGATGTAATGCGGGCGGTAGTCCTGTCAGGGAGGGAGGTGGGTTGTGGTTAACTCCTAACTAACCACTCGCACTAACACACTTAATCGAGCAATTGTACTTATAAGAACTGTTACTTGGATCACAAGTCCTTTGTTTAAAAATTGTAATTCTATAGTGCGGGACCCCACGATACAGGCTTGCCTAGTGTGGGGACCGGGGTTCATTCTAGAAAGTGTAATGTGTTATCGTCTTTAATAAATTATTTGAATTTTATTTTGGTGCCGAGTGTGTAATAAACAAATAAGAGTTTTTTTCTTTTTTTTTTTTATTCATGAAAGATTGCAATGTAAGAGTTTGAGCAGTGATTACAAAATGTAGCTGTATACGGTTGTTGTTATTCTAGTCATCATTAAATGTATTTTTTTTTAAAGAGTGTTGTTTTATTGCTTATTATATGACTTAAGCTTTTATTAAGTTATTATTATTATATGACTTATTATATGACCAAGCTGTTATATGACTTAAGCTGAATTTTTTCCCAGATTTGCCAAATAATGTAGGTATAGTTTTAGTTTATTTTTTATTTTTATACAATATTATAGACTAGACTAGTTGAGCCTGCAACTTTATACGCGTGGTATTCGGTATGGCGCGTAACTTTTTTTCTTTGTAAGCCGATTGGTATGAAACAAACACTAAATGTTACGGAAAGCTTGCTACAATACATCAGTGAAAACCGCATTCAAATCCGTTAAGCCGTTTTAAAGATTAGCGTGCACAAACGACAGACGAAAATTCTAAAAACTTTCGTGATAACGGTGGCGTCGCCACTGTGTCGACAGGGACACCGATTTTTTTTAATATTTCTAGACGATCCTTGGAGAACTTAATATTTTTCAAGGATAAAAGAATCCAGGTAGTCATTATTATTAAATTTAAATCCAAATATCACCCAAATCCATTCAACCGTTTTTTCGTTATTGAGGAACCTAGGGCAGCGGCCCTAGGGCGGTAGATGGGGACTCTACTGTCCGCTTCATTCTGAGAGGCATGGCGCACCTTGGCAGTTCGGGTGCGTCGTCCAAATGAGCCGGTTGCGGACCCCCGCGGTGGAGCTGCGGAAGAGTGTTCGTCCGACCTCGCAACTTCGCCAATAGCGGACGAGGAGGACGCCAAGAGGTTTAGTCGGTAGGTCTACCCCACTACCATCTCGGGGCAGGAGTCCGACATAACGCACCGGTCTGTCTCCAGGCCGGTGGGTATCCATGATGGATTCCTCTTTTAAAAAAATAAACTAGTCTAAAGAAAAATCACCCGTGTGCCCCAATTGGCTAACGTGTGTAACATTTATTACCCAAATGTCCCTTGCCAATGAGTTTCGATTATTATTATTCCCAGGTGTTCGTATCGTGGAATAAGGCTTCTTACAGTAGACCTTCTGCAATTCTGTCTGGGGTTTGCGTTAATTGGATTTAAGCTTTATTTAAAAAAAAAAACCAACCTTTAATAACTTCTATTTAATCAATGCACAAAATTTTAAATTAACACATATAAACATAACCAATCATAAAATGCATTAGATTCAGATCTCTATTAAAACTTAAAACTACATTTTGGTATTTAGCAAAATATCTACATATATATAATTTTAATAGCTGAATTCGGCCACGCTTCCTTACGGCCCATACGGCGGCGGCGGCGTGCGCATGGGGCGCGCGGTACTGGACACTGCTCATATATATAATACTATTTATCGTAGCGTGATGTTATATAGCCTATAGCCTACCTCGATAAATTGACTATTCAAAACAAAAAGAATTTTTCATTTCGAACCAGTAGTTCCTGAGATTAGCGCGTTCAAACAAACAAACTCTTCAGCTTTATAATATTAGTATTAGTATAGATTACGCGTCTGTTACCAGTACAACATGCATGACGTCACTGTACCGTTGACAAAGAAGTGTCTTTTGGAGTTTACTCCTAAAGGGGGCCTTATATGGAAATTTTATGAGCAAAATTAATGCAAGCGTTAACTTAAAAGTGTTACGTTATCTGTCATATATTTGTGTTCCCTAATTTTATCATCTGGGCTTATAAAAGCAAACGTCGAAATCTTGTATGAAAAGTGTAGTCCGCGTCGATGAACGAAACGATAGCGCGCTATAACCTGCCGGCGCAGCGACATCTGTCGTCGAAAAAATTAACTATTTGAACTTATAGCATAGATAAAATACTACTTAACCAGTATAGATGGTCAACCTCCATATAACGATCTGAAGCCAATTTCATATTGGGATTTCCACTCCCTAGATGTCACTAAGAGTCTCGAATTTAACATTAATGTGTATTTTGTTAAAAATTATAACCAACAAATTCAATCACGCAGTTATAGTTCCTTATTATCGTGGTAATAACTAGAGGGCGACGTTGCTGAGAGGTACTTTTATCATTAATCTGTGACTTTTATGTATGATATTATTGCCCTATTTTTTAGAACAGAACCTATACCGTTCATACGGCCCTTTTATCGTTGTTCGTGCCCACTTTTTTTATATTTTAAATAAATTTTAGTAGTGCCATCTCTTGTACATGAGAATTGACTGAATGGTCGACTGCAGCGACTCTAGCGGATTTTTAATGACAACAAATAAGCGACAAACTACACAGGCGGCATCTAGATATAAGCGAAATTGGATAGGGTACGGATTCAATGTACGTGAGTGACCATCTATACTGGTTAAGTAGTATTTTATCTATGCTTATAGTAGATTTTACAACAAGTTCACAAAAGGAACCATTTTTATCCGAGACTTTTATTTGGCTCGGGCTGATAGTAATGTCGAGGATAAAAATGGTTTTGTGGACGAGTTATAAACTCTGCTTTTCACTTCGATTGCGAGGAAATAAAACAGTAGTATAATTCCCGGCACCTAAGTTGGCAATAAAGGCGAGATGCGCAGAAGTCGTTTTAAACGCTTTTACAAAGCGACAGTGATGAAGGCGCCATATGACAGTATGTTTAGTAAATTATTCAATTAAATTTAATGTTTAATAATAATTTAAATATTTCATTTTATAACAAATTTCTTAATTAAGTTTAACTAATTGTTTTTTATACCTCACTCTCAACATTAATTTAAAATATTATTAAAACAACAGTGAACATTTTTATTGTACGCGAGTGTAGGATGCGCAAACTTTCCCCCACTACGTTCAAATCTCGCCAAGTTATGTGCCGGTCACTATATTACGATATTGACATTGAGCCTACTATTAAATTAATTTTGTAATAATAATTTTCTTAAATTAATTAAACAACCTACCGTACTTGAATTTAAATTTTAATATCTTTTATGTCTTAAAATACAATGCGAATAAATTTAAGTAAATATTATAAAATAACAAATTCTAACTATGAACTTCTTGTTGTGTTTGGCTGTATGGCTCATTTTCTTTGCCTCAATATAGATACATTTATGAGTAGATACGTTAATGCACTTGTGCACAAAATTCGATTTTGTGCAGCCTATATCCTGCACAAATAAGCACTTTCAGAGCATGAGAAGTGAAAAAAAAACCGAATTGGTCTAATTTATTATTAATATAAAAATGAATCCCTATTTCCCCTGGTCACGGCATCACGCGTGAACGGGTAGACCGATTTTAATTCGGTTTTCGCTAATGGAAAGAGGGATAAACGGGGACTGTTTTAGGGTATATAAAAATTGCACGCCGGGCGAAGCCGGGGGCGGGCCGCTAGTTATTAAATATAGATTATCATCAGCACTAAGTCCTGCGCGTATTATTCACTCAATACACGAACCACAACTCAATGTCTATGAACATTAAATTGAAATTACATTAAAACAAATATAGTCCATTATTTATTTTTAATTATAAAACATTTTCCGTCTTACTACAAAAACATTAAACACACTTTAAACAGGCTTTGTACACGTGGTTAAATAAAACTTTACCACAAAAGAGTGTCTAGGCATTGTTTAGGGTTAGACAATGCTTGAGCATTATTTAAATTTAAATACCGCCAGATGCTTGATTAATGAGTGTCTATCTAGTTAGCGGCTTCTCCTTGGACCTGTAGCTCTAGTATGAGTTTCGATAGTTGATTCAAGTGACACGACGAATGCAGTAAGCGAGCGAACGCCATTCGTATAGTCGGATTTAATATACCTACCACGAGTCATCCTGTAGTTAACTACAGTCACTACGGTCAACTCGATAGAGTATGTAGTATAACGGCATCCGTGCGCGCTTCACACCCATTCATCGTCTCTTTCTAACGTTACACGAAAGACAAAGACGACCGCGGATTTACGAGCCGAGCCGACGAGACAAAGACGGAAATTAACGAGCGCGCAATACAATAAATAACTCATAGGAATTGTAGAAGTTTTGAATTTGTTGGTTTAAACGTCTACAAGTACGTTTGTTTGAGGTTTGTTGAGTTAACATCTACAAGTACGTTTGTTTGTGATTGTGACTTTGTGACTGCATGATTATTAAAATTTTGGAATAAATTTTGGAAAAATATTTAATATGCTTAGAACTAGCGCCACACAGTTCATCTTAATGGTAGAATATATAGAGAGGTAAGTTTAAACTTATTTTATGTTGAAAAGTTATTGCATTATTCGTATAATCACAAAGGCAAAAAAATAAAATGTTCACCATTGAAATGTGGACGCCTATTTCCTTAATTTCCAACGCTATTTAAAATAATTTCTAGCACTTCAATGATAATAACTACAATATAGAGTATATTAAAAGTGAATGTAGTCTATATTTGCAATAGATTTAGCTTTCTCACGTTGAAAACATAGGTGAGTGCCGCAACTACAGTTTTGTGACTCGTGGTACCGAATTTGTACAGCAAAAGTGCAACACGTTACTCGCTAGCGACTACGGTTTCGATAGATTTTTTACTTGTGCAACTCATACTACCGATTTTAGTTCTTTGAGTGACCGCTAGAGGCGCTGTAGGATTTTCCATATAATTTTTTTACGCTCTCGCTAGCGAGTGCGGTCATCGTAAACTCATGCTAGAGCTACTGCTGTCAAATTTGTAATCGTTTTGCGTAATATTAAAGATTTCTTTTGATTTTTGAAATGACTATGGATATTTTAAATTTAATTGATTAGGATTATTTATAAGGATACCTAATTTTCGAGATAGGATACATCGCGAGCGAATTAATACATTCGAATATTACGATGACGCAACGCCGCGCTCACGTTTTTTATCCATGTTAATAATAATAATTGGAATTTATGAAAATAAGAATAACAAATCCAACTTGACATTTGACAATTACGGCCATGTCAGTTACGTTCCATTAAGCGCAATGTTTTTTGATATAACAAAATTTTATAAACTAAATAACGTATTTGTTGTAATTTGTGCCTTATTCCAATTTGATAATTTTCTTATATCATTACTATAGTCCGTAATAATAGTTTGTGAAAACCAAAATCTGCGTAAAATGAAAACGACATGTATTCAGGGCGAGTGACTGAATGAATGTTTGCCAGGGTTGCCATAATGCAATATCATTCTCGTACTTTAACATTATCCACAAAAACAAGCGCTAAACAAGGTTTTGTGGTAAGGACATTTTAAGCGCTCGCCTAACAATGTTTAAATAGTTATACATTGTCTACGTAAGCACGTGTTTAAACAGTGCTTATTTAATCTTTTGTAGTAAGACGGTTAGAAACAACTTTTAGTTATTTATTTGCTATCCTTACTGTGACGTATGTAGGTAGTTAAAACAACTGGAAGCAGACGCATAAGTAAAATTAAATTCAGGCAGTGTTTTCAAGTTTACATTAGTCAAAACTGTGTGCTTAAAGATTATTCCCATTGACTGTATCCAGGGGACACCTGTTAGTCAAGCGGATAAAGTCTATCCCGATCCTCTGTGTGGCTTATATAAGTCGTATCGTACTTCGTGCACCCGTTTATTATACTTTTGACAGCTGTCTGAGATAGTAGCTGTTCTACGATTCGTAATAGTAAAGATTAACACGTTCAGTGCCCGTGACCCGCCTGGCGGGTCCTGTAAAATTTTTATGTAATGCCGGTGACTGCTTTATATTGTAAAGATGACAAAAAGAATAGTATCCTGAGTTTCTTTTGGGGTTTCTTCTCAGGATCGTCATCTTGGCTTTTTTCCGAAACCCTGGTAAATTTAAAATTTAACTGGTAAATCTAAATGACGATCATAAGAGTTTCTTGGGGAAACCTAATTGATAAATAAATATTTTGATTTGATTTTGCTTAATGTTGGTTCTATGTTTAGTGCAACAGATGGATATTGGGATAGACAAGTTTTGGAGAGGAAACCACCGATCACCTGCTCGCTGGACCGAAATCTCAAGAGAGCGGTTGGCAGTGGACGGATCCGGGAGGCAGGTGATACAGTGTGATGGTGCTCAATCAAAAAGACCCATGTCCAACGGTATGTGCTTAGGAGCTGACGATAATACTCGGATGCTTTTTATAAAGAAAGCACATCCTGCAAAATTTCTATAGAACAAATACCCAGTGAATTCATACACGTTAGTAATACTTCTTACAAATGTAGTCTTCGGACAGGCGGGCTATTCGGTCTTTTCAGTCTTCTTGCCGCCTTTACTTGCAGCGAGCTTCAGTTTACACTCTTCGTAAAGACTATCCAAATCGAAGGCGGCTTTCATGTTGTCTTTTGAAAAATGAAATCTGAAATAAACACACAATTATTATTACAGAGTCTGTCAAATACTAAGCAGCCTGTCTGGAGACAGTAAGAAAAAAACAATCACCTCGACGAGCCCTTTGATCGAGCCTTAACGCTCTGTCTCAGGGGTCTCGGGTTCAATTCCTGGCATGGCCAACTTTGGAAATAAACTTTTCATAGATGGTTTTGGTCAAGCAGTAGCATGGCACACAGCGTTTCGCAGTCTGGCGACAGTAACCACTCCTTACAGAACACCACTGTGAAATAACAGCATTTGACGAGCCCATTGGACGAGTGGATAGGGTGCTTGCCTTATCGCTCTGTTCAAGGGTTTGATTCCCGGCAGGGTCAACTTTGAAAAAATGAACTTTTCAAATTTGTCTCTGGTCTGGATATTAGTGGCAGGGTACACTGCGTTTTCGCAGTGTGCCCTGCTACTAATTGGGCAGCCCGTCTGGCGGCAGTAACCACCCCCTTACAGAAGACCACCGTGAAATAACAGCACGTGTGCTGTTGTGTTTCGGTGAGTGAATAAGGCACGCCAGAGCCCATTTCCCCCCTATCCACTCCTGATCCCTTATCCTTAATCCTACTGAAGTCGACAGCGCACTTGCAGCAGCTTTGGCGTTGCTATAACAAAAGGCGACGGTAGCCACCTACCATCAAGTGGACCGTCAGCCTGTCTGCCGATCTTAACATAAAAAAATATACAACAGCGCGTTGTGTTTGTCAGGCTTGCACATATTTTTGATTTGATGCTTTGATTTTTTTTTTGCTCACTTCTGGAGTTTGCCGCTGGAATCTGCCTGCGGTTTCCTCATCTGCTCCTGTGCATCACTGAAGAGTATCACCGAAGGCAGCTGTCTGCTTGTGGGCCCGTCTTGTATGCGGTATTTGGCCGCCACTTCTGGATACCTGAAGAATTATTAATTACCTTAAGATTATTAATTATTTAGTTTTTTATTTTATTGTTAAAAACATTAACAACGTTTATGAACCAATAGCTTCAAAGGAGAGAAGGTGTGATGGCTCTCAATTTAAAAAAGCCGATTGTCTAACGTGGATAGATGATGGCCATGTATATGATTAAGAGCATATCATTCTCGTGTCACAGTGTTTGTAACAAAACTCCCCCGAAACGGCTGGACTGATATTTGTTTTTTTTTTTTTTGTATATTTGGTAGGTATGAGAATAGGTCGTAAAGGTGTTATAGGTGAAGCGGCGACATCTATCGGATTTGGGTAGAATTGCTTTGTAATACACCTGTGCATAGTATGATCCAATATCCACATTCGGGAGTTTAAGGATAAAATCTTAAAAGGAATCTTGCTAAGGATTGGAACTCCCTGACGGCATCTGTATTTCCGAGCTCATATAACCCAAATCTTTTCAAGGTTCGAGTGAATAGGTATCTTCTGGGTGAGCTCGCTCCATCGTCGGCCTAATCCTTCCTACATGGATAGATGCTGGTCAAGAGCAAACCCGTCTTTAATATAAAAAAAAAATACACCTATAGATTCCTCAGGAAACACTCTTGATTCCTGTTGATAGATTAAAACCGCATAAAAAACCATTTATTAGTTTTTGAGATTATCGCAAACACACATAGAGACGCGGTGGAGGACTTTTTTTTTAAATATGTAAGGATCCTTGCCTGCCAATATCCAATTTTCCAAATTTGAAATTCTCCAAGCTGTACTTGGCAGACAGCTCTGCAAAGATTGGTGCAAAGGTGACGCATGCGGGATGCCAAGCGGCGAACACGCACACCATCCAGACGGCTTTCTTTTTTTTCAATTCCTCTTCCAAGGAGTGCACTCCACGGAAATAAGTGACTAATTCTGGACCACTGTAAGTGGGCTCAGGCAACACAAGGGCGCATAATATTAGGACAGCACCGTATGGTAGTCCATATCTATAAAAAAAAAACCACGTACATATTGTTAGATTTTTTAAAGATAAAGGCTGAAATGGTTAAATATTAGCACATGTCATAACCTATAAATATACACAGCACTTGTTGGGAAGTAAGTGCTTTGCCAATCCTGGTGGAATAAAAACTGGGCGCTAGCTACGTGACTGTTCATATGAGGTTCGACTTAAAAAACTAGGCCTTACTACATTAGAGAAACGAAGACAGCGAGGTGATCTTATAGAGGCATATAAAATATTAAATGGGCACTATAACGTGCCAAACATGACAAATATATTTATGCTAAATGAAAACCTTAGAGGACACTCGCTGAAACTGAACACTCGGGCTTGTTCAAGTAATCCCAAAAAACTTCTTGCCTAACTGTGTAGCGAAAGAATGGAATAAACTGCCGGAATCTGTGATTAGTGCCCCGTCCGTGAACTGTTTCAGGATAAACATTTAAGTAGTGGTAGGGCACACTGCGTTTCGCAGTCATTTCGGCAGCCCGCCTGGCGGCAGTGACCACCCCCTTACAGAAGACCACCGTGAAATAACAGCATATACGTGCTGTTGTGTTTCGGTGAGTGAGTAAGGGATGCCAGAGCCCATCTCCTTATCCCCTCCTAATCCCTTATCCTTAATCCTACTGTAGTCGGCAGCGCACTTGCAGCACCTGTAGCGTTGCTTGTGTTATAGGCGACGGTAGCCACCTACCATCAAGTGGACCGTCAGCCTGTCTGTCGACATAACATAAAAAAAAAAAAAAAAAGGGTACTGAAAGCAATATACACGCAACAGTTTAAAGCTGCTAGTGTATTAGAATAATAATAATAATGAGTTGCCAAATGTTTCCTCTGTGGTTTAAGTTAATGAAGCGCCATTTCATAGTTACGTGCGTTTTGTTTATGTAAAGTTCCTCAGACAGGCTAACTGTCCAGTTGATGGTAGGTGGTTACTGTCGCCTATAAAACAAGCAACACCACATATGTTGCAAATGTGCTGATGAAGCATGTTGCGTTATCACAAGGCTTAACTCAGAATGTGAGTGCTAAAATCATTACATTAATGTGCATAGTAAAAAACCCTTTGCTGCGCCGTACCATGCCATGCTGGCAGTCAGTGCCGGCCTTTATGGATATCGCTGCTGTCGAATTCTTTATGAATTTGCTATCCTGCGAGCAGCGGTAACCAAGAATCCATTTAAGATGTCCTTATGAAAAGCTGGACTAACTTGTTCCAGTGAATGTCAAAATATAAAGGCACAACTCAACAATGACTGAAACAATTTGGCTAATTTTCATTTCAAAGTCCGAGGAACACTTTTATGATTATGAACCAGGGGCAGGTAGCCAGTAACGTATACATTTTAAAAAACAATAAACATATGGTCTTATTTACAAGAATCCAGAGACAATCACCGGTTCCTCGGTGGAACAGGGTGTCCTGACTATTGAAATGTCAATCATATTTATTTATTTCTTAAATATGTCTAGCTGCTTGAATTTTTGCATCTACATCTGCATTTGACCGCATTAATATCTGTCCTCAGATACTAATGTGTTATAACTATAGTATTTATGTTAACTGGCACTAAAATAATTAGCAGCCAGTAGTTATGAGGTCTTAACAGTGGTAATCTAAAATTTCTAGGCAGTAAATAGGTCTCCTAAGGAAGCTCAATGTCACTCAACAAGCTATGGAGAGGGTTATGTAAGTTGAAGTAGCAGTGGGTAGGACAGGAGTATGGACGTTTTCGAATGGAGGCCATGCATCGGGAAGAGTAGCGTAGGACGTCAACCCACAAAATGGACAGACAACCTGATAAGAGCCATGGTTCAACGGTGGATCCAGGCTGCTTCTAATTGGTCCTTTTGGAAAATTAGGGGGAGTTCTTTGTCTAGGAGTGGGCATCCTAAGACTGAGATGATGATGAAATAGGCTGTCACCCAATGCTATGTTTTCTTTTCAATAACAAATCTAAAATTTCTGTAACAGAAAGTACAAATTATGTGTATATAAAAATAAAAAGTGTGAGTTTAACTCGAAGAGGGTTCCGTACGATGTTACCTATCTACACAATATTGAGTGATTTACCATGTTATTTTAATATCATGTAATTTCCCTATAATCTATAAGTAGAAAACTAATTTCTGTATTTTTTCAAAATTTTAAGTTCTGTAGTTTAGGAGATAAGGGGGGGGGGGGGGGGAATGGTCAGACTATTATAGGATCACTCGTGTGTCGTCTCACAAGTGATCCTATAATAGTTCCGTTTTTTTATTCGGACTTATGGAACCCTAAAAAAGTTTTGTGTAGCGTGTAGACCAAAACATAAGCAGGGGATGCGAAAAAAACATTCTGCCTTGTCCAACCCAAGAAATCGTAATCAAGTTGGCAAAGTACTGTACTAGTCGAATTAGCCAGTTCTAATAGAGATTTTAAAAATGTTAATAGAGAGAGATCGTTGGTCAATTAATCCAGAACTTAAAAGTGGTTTCATACTTGTCTTACCAACCTTATATCGGCGTAAAACCAGAGAATTAAGTTTGCGACTTTCGTGTAGACGAATGAAGACGACAGATAGTTTATCATAGTGACACTGCCCGCCTTCCTGGTCCTCAACATTACGACGATTATTAGAAAAAATAATATCTCTGTTTCCCTGCTGTCTAGTTCACAGTCGATGCTAGGGAATAGAAAATTGCATATTCCGGGAGTGCGTTTGCATATTATGTAAGATACGCTCAACAGAATATTAACCCAGTAATATGGTTTCACTAATTGCCGCAAATCACTTTTGAAAGACATCACTTTGTGCAATTAAAATATATAAAAATTTAATTATAACGCTATGGCTAATTCAATCAAATACAAACCCAAGAGTATATAAATATAATCATCAACAAACCAAGTCGCTATTTGCCACAGAACAATAAATTAACTTTTGAGGTTTTTTTATGGGAGGAGGTCTGTCAATAAGTCAAGTCTCGTGGAACAAGTATTGTATTTCCACAGAGCACTACATACAAATTCCGCCAGGAGTATTTTTTCAAACAAAAAGCTCTATTTATATTGAATGTTATACAATTTTAATCGCATACAGTAGGTATAATTATATGACTGTTACTTTCACATATCTACATATAAATAAAAATTAATTTACACATACATGCGTCTGATGGGAAGACAACTCTAACGTTGCAGAAGAGATGGAGTTACGCGATAGAAAGAGAGAAAATTCCTAGGTGAATATAAATGTAGATAAATTAGTGCTGTGCGACCTGAATTGCACTGTATTGTATCGGACCAAGAGTCGCCATTTACTTGAATGACTTTCACATGACTTCGTTGAGTGAATCTTCTGTATAAGGATTGATAAGCCTCGTCGTGAATCTTCGTTCGCGCAGAAAAGAAAGTACGGCTCCGACGATTAGTAAAGAAAGCTTAAAGTTACAATTAACCTTAGATACAATATCCATATGGTTCATAATACAATGCAGCTGTTAATTCCGTCGCACTCGCACGAGTTCATTCGGTCCGTCCGGCTGACTAATGCCAAGCGGCGCCCGTTCACATGGCGGCAGCTGGCGACCAATAGCGGTACTGAAAAAGCCGCGCAGTGTGTTTAGCGTGCCGATAGCATTTCCAACGCTTTAAAAATTCGTCTACTGCGCAGGTACATCGGTAAGCCATATCAGTGACTCTAGCGTGAGTTTACGATACTACACTATCTAGCGAGAGCGTAAAACATTTATATGGAAAATTGATAATTTGACATTGACAGTTCACGATTTCCCATACAAAAGTTTTACGTTCCCGCTAGCGAGTGTAGTATTGGTTTGATTGGTGTAGTATCGTAAACTCATACTAGAGCCTCTGTTGGGTACTATTATACTTATACTATTCTGTAGTTACTCTATGGTTTTTTGTTGCGGTCTCAGAGTAAATAATTAGTCATTGTTTGCGGTAACTTCGTGGTTGTGACAAGGTTCCCGATCATTAAGCATATGGCGGGAAATACGATTCATTCGAGCACGTCCTGTAAATTACAGACAGTTTTGATCAATTTTAACATGTTTATTTTTAATAAAAACATAATTCATAATTCTTCTTAAAAACTTGTAAAAGTAAAGCTTAAAATATTAAATTGATTTCATTAATTAAAATTTTTCTTGACTTTAGATGATTGAAAACAAGACAATATAAAATGTATTTTTGTGCACACAAATATTTGCATATATACAAACAATTAATATACATTTGACATGTGACGCTGAAACGTGGTCCATAAGATCGAATCGGGAATGATGAGATTCGTGGACGAACGAAAGTTACCAACATAACCCAGCGGATTAGTAAATTGAAGTGGCAGTAGGAGGACACGTAGTATGGAGAGCCGATGATCGCTGGGGCCGGATGGTTCTGGACGTCTACCAACAAGGTGGAAGACGACCTGATGAGGGCTGCTGGTCGACTGTGTATCCAAGCTGCTTCTTATCGGTCCTTTCGGAGAATTAGGGGGAGACCACAATAACGTAAGGCTAAAAAGATTTGAAGACTCATTGTATCTTCTCAACTGAAACGCATTTTTTTTATTTTGGAGTTATATTGAAAAAATTATTTTGGAGCATCATATCAGTCTCAAGGAAATTGTAGAGTAAGATTAGTTTTTGGACTCTGGTTAAGTACTCTTAACTTTTTTTCTCGCAGGAGCACCGACCGTTTCTTGCTTTCCGGTCGAGTGCGCTTTCGCCAAGTGCTTCTTAAGTTCATGAGTCCTAACGAAACTGGCGGGACACTGGGTGCACTTAATTTTAACCCCTTTATCGTGTCTCCGTTTCGAGTGTTCGGAGCGTCGCGAGGACGAAATGAACATTTCACCACAATCTTCACACTTGTAAGGCTTCTCGCCCGTGTGCCTTCGTCTATGGTACACGGCGGCCATCTTGGAAACCAATTTGACACCGCAAATGTCGCATTCAAAATTTCGAACTCGCGTATGAACCACTGTATGCTCGAGGAGGCGCGACATTGTATAAAACCTCTTTCCGCAAGACGAACACTGATGAGGTCTAACATCCATATGGATCCACAGAATATGATTCTTTAACTGAGAACGCGAAAGGTAGGTCTTCCCGCAGTAATCGCACGTGAACGTGGCCGGATCGCGAATGTTCGACCTCTTACTTCTCGGTAAGGTCTGGATGTTAGGTTTCGCGTTCGGCTCACACCTGGACCTATGCTCGCGGTAACACCCTCGATTGGTAAACTGCGCACCGCAAGTCCGACAAGTGTTGACCGTGTGCATCTGAAAATGATTATCAAACGTAGTTTGCCTTTTAAATGTCCTTCCGCACTGATTGCACGTCAAATCGCCCGGTTTATGGTTAGACTTTTTGTGAAACTTCAGTTCTGATTCATTATTGAACAACAACGGGCATTCATTGCACAGAATCAACTTTTCACCGTGTTCAGAATACATGTGATCCTTCATAGGTTCCCCTCTGACGAGTATTGCACCACATATGAGACACGCTTCCTTGTGTCCACTATTCTTCAAGTGCATGTCCAAGTAGAATGGACTCGTGAAGACTTTGTTGCAGTCTTCACAGGTGCAACAGGGCCCGTTGCCTCGTGGAACTCTCTGTTTTCTTTCGAAGGTCTGCAGCGGTTTTTTCTTGGGATGGTTACTTAGTATTACCAAAGGACTCCCCGGTTCCACTTTTTTATAGTTTTCGATTATGTGAAGCGATAGGCTGTCAGGATCCATGAATCCAAATAAGGATTTCACGTGCGCTGGGGCCTTGTAGGGTATTTCCGAGAGCGATTTGGTTGCGTCCCTCCAAAATTTTTGCGATTGCATGACGAGTAAGCGTAACTCTTGAGCGGCGATCGCTGCGCTGGCGCAGGACACGCAAACGCCGCGCGGCCGCATCGGGTCCTCGCTAAGCTAAAACGAACAAATAAGTTAATCACTTTATTTCGATAACTTATAAAGTAGGATATACATAATACTAGATTTATGGAATTCCTATTTTGTGAAACATATTTAATCCAGGAGAATTTAATAACAAATTAAAATTAGAATCGCTGAAGGACATTTTTGATATGTAGTATCAATGGGTGTAAATTTTTTGATTCCATCTGTAGAAGGGGAAGAAAAAAATAAAAAGAGGTGTTTTTTTCCAAATTATACATAAATGAGATTTAACAATTGTTAATATAAAAAAGTTAAGTTATATGACCATTTTTATGTAAAAAATTCTGTATAATATTTGTCTGAAACTTTTTTCTACCATTTTTGTATAATTTGGAAAAATCGCCCTTTTTTTTAAATTTTAACTACAGGGTGGAATTGAAAATTCATTTCACTCATCGACATTTCATATCTTCCAGAAACTTATTTAAAAATGCCCCTGAGGGACTCAAATTTTGATTTGTTTTCCTGGTCTAATTTTTATGTTAAGATCGGCAGACAGGCTGATGGTCCACTTGATGGTAGGTGGCTACCGTCGCCTATAACACAAACAATGCCAAAGCTGCTCTGCAAGTGCACTGCCGACTACAGTAGGATTAGGAGAGGATAGGGGGGAATGGGCTCTGAGATCCCTTACTCACCCTATTGTTCTTATTTCACGGTGGTGTTCTATGAGGGGGTGCTTACTGCCACCAGACGGGCTGCCCGAATGACTGCGAAACGCGATGTACCCTGTCACTACTTTCTAGATTTAGACCAGAGCCAAATTTGAAAGTTAATTTTCATGTTGAACCCTAGAACAGAGCGTTAAGGCAAGCACCCTAACCACTCATCCAATGTTGCCTCCTTGGTCCTAGAATAACGACCACGTTCAAAAAACATGCTTGAATATCTTAAGGCACTCAATGTAAATTATGTGTTATATAAGCGAGCAAAATTAGATTTGTAAATAAAAAGTATCTTTGCGTATTTCTATTTCATAATGGATCAACTATTTTGTTTAACTCTGGGATTGGAACTCCATGCCGGCGTTTGTATTTCCGAGCTCATATAACCCAAATCTTTTCAAGGTTCGAGTGAATAGGCATCTTCTGGGTGTGCTCGCTCCATCGTCGGCCTCATCCTTCCTACACGGATAGATGCTGGTCAAGAGAAAACCTATCCAATGAAAAATAAAACAAAAGAGTTTCGTTATATGTTTGACGTTTGCAATATGGCCGCGACAGGCATAGAGCGTATTGCGACAAGTGAAAGGATAAGCAGAAATCAAAGTATCACAGTTTTTCTGAAAAACAGGTACGTACCTATTTTAAAACCAGCGGTATAACTTTTGTTCAATTGCTCTTTTTATTTTTTACTTTTTTTTTTAAATAAGATTCGCTTGGTATTTCGAATTTGTTCCTATTTGATCGAAAAGGTTTTATTCATAACATCGAATACCATTGACCTTGAATTTTTTGAGTGGGATAAATCTCAATACAATTTGGGCGTTCAACGTAAACTTTTACTCTGTATATTATTACGTATCACTATCATTTTTGTTCAGGAGTCAGGACAGCCTAAACATAGTTCGTGTAAATATGTAACATTCGTAATATAATTACACAGTGTTCGTTTTAAATACATAGTACTCGTAAGTATACTATGTACAAAATGTATAGTACTCGTATAATAGACAATAGTGGACGTTCAACTAGTGAAAGAGACAACAACAGTAAAGTGACAGGGACACAGATGGTGCAATTATTATTATTACTTCTAGTATGAGTTTACGATACTACACTCGCTAGCGAGAACGTAAAACTTTTGTATGGAAAATCGTGAACTGTCAATGTCAAATTATCAATTTTCCATATAAATGTTTTACGCTCTCGCTAGCGAGTGTAGTATCGTAAACTCATGCTAGAGCCACAGGACAGTAAAATTCGGACGGTCGTGCCACACTCGTTCCTCATTTGCGCATATTGTTCAGCGCCTGGTACGGTCGCCACCAAGTTGGTCGGTATCAAGTTGTAAAATTATATAATAGCAGGCCACTTTTCGTAAATATTGTCTTCGTTCTTCGTTCAGACCTAGTAACTAGTACAAAACTAGTTTTGGAACCCTAACCACCGAATAGGCAGACCAGCGCGCTTATTCAGCCGAAAGCGTTGCCAACTTTCCCTATCTACTTCTAATCCCTTATCCTTAATCCTACTGAGGTCGGCAGCGCACTTGCAGCAGTTTAGGCGTTGCTTGTGTTATAGGCGACGGTAGCCACCTACCATCAAGTGGACCGTCAGCCTGTCTGCCGATCTTAACATCAAAATTAGACCAGGAAAATTGACTAACAAATCAAAATTTGAGTCATAAAAACATTAAAAAAACAATATGCTTATCTAGCGCTTTAGTACAAAATAAAATTAACAATGACCATAATGTTCTAAAATTAAATAAGTATGAGTTAAAATCTAAATTAAAGAATTGACTCCTAGAAATTGTCTATGGTAAGACAGAGAGTGTTTTACTTTAGTTTAATAAATAATCACACACACTCATATACTAATAATAATTTAAGGGAACATATTGTATTAGAATAAATCAGTACCTATGTAAAATGAGACTGGTACTGATCTCCAAAACACAGCCAATCCTAGCTTGGGGGTCAGCGGACAATCAACTATGTATTTTAAAGCCTACATTTACTATCTAGCTTTGTCATAAGTTATAATGTTCGTGTTCTAATGTACATATACTGGCTTAAGAAATAAACTAATTTTATTATTGTATTATTATTATTACCTTAATATTAATTTCTGTAATACAAAATATTTTGACTCCAAATTTATCGCAACTAAAATCTGCAACCCTAGGCTCTAGCCTACTCAGCCTGCTGCTGCTCAGCCAGCCGCCACTGTCAAATCTTTTTTCTTCATAACAGGTCGGCAAAAGAGTCTTTTCGCATACAGTATGTATGTACAAGTAATAAAATCTCTTTGGCTGTACTATTTGTATCTGGCTGGTTTTGATTACATTAAAAAGGTTACATTTCAAAAAAGAAACGAATTAGTAAAATTTTGCTTCCAGCTATTTTTCATTTGTTTTTCTTTCTGTCAAAATGAGTGAATCTAATGAAGAAATTCGATACATTTTAAAATTCTATTGCAAAAAAGGAAAAAATGCAAGCGTGGATTAAGCGTTTACAATCCGGGAATTTTGATGTCAAAGATGCAGCTCACTCTGGTCGCCCTGTTACAGATAAAATGGACCATTTTTGAAAAAGTCGATCAAGATCGGCATATTAATAGTTACGACATAGCTGAAGAACTAGGAATTGACCACAAAACGGTTTTGACCTATTTCTAAAAAGCGGGTACACAAAAAAAACTCCATATTTGGGCGCCACAGGAGCTCACTGTAAGAAGTCCCAAAATTTCCACAGCGACGGGATCACGCACTATCTACGAGATGGCACATATACATATACTGTAATTAAATGTAAATAAACTTTGAAAAAAAGTCTTGAGTTTTCGTATAAAATGCGAAAAAACTTTTCCCCCAAACCATTAATATTAGTTTAAAATAGTAATAACCTGGCGTATCTATTTTAGCCATTCCTCAAAAGGATCTCTAGTAACCGGCGGATGAGCAGTGAGCGAGTGTTTTCTTAATTCTACCGGTCTAACGAATCGCGCGAAACAGATGGAGCACCCGTGTGGCTTGTTCTCTGAGCTGGTATGTCTACGTTTGATATGATCTTGTTTCCTGGAACTCGATATAAACTTTTCGCCGCAACTCTCACACTCATAAGGCTTCTCTCCCGAATGCACTCTTTGGTGGAGCTGAAACCCGATTTCCGATAGAAATTTGGAACCGCACAAGCACTGAAACACTCTTCTTCTGTTCGCGTGAGTCAACTCGTGAACCTTCAGATGATTCAGAGTCGAAGTCCTCTTTCCGCACGTCTCGCAAACGTACGGAAGCACGTTTATATGCTTCTGCAACATGTGGGCACTCAGCGAAGGTTTCTTAGTGTATCTATTTCCGCAAAGATCGCATACGAACAGCGAATATGCAGTTTTGTCGCGAAATCTATTGCAACGTTTCTTGTGATACTTAAAACACTTTCTGTTCTCGAAGTTTTTGCCGCAATCGCAATTGAACAGACTGTGGGAGTACACGTGAGCCATCAGACCGCGTTCGTTCAGGAACTCCTTGCCGCAATCTGCGCATTTATACGGCCCCTTAGAATGGCTCGCTTGGTGTTCCTCCAAAGAAATCTCCTCATCGAAAATCGCGCCGCAAATTTGGCAAATGAATTTAACATCGCCATGTCGCCTCGCGTAATGTTTCAATATTTTATCGTTGACCAGGACGACCCCGCACACGAGACACGCAGACTTTTTACCGCTAGCCAAATGGACATTCAAATTATAAGGATAAGCAAACTCTTTCCCGCAATCCGGGCATTTACATTTGTAGCCCTTTCCAAGTTTCCTCTTCATCCTAAAGGTGGATTTGGTCTTTTTATGCCTCTCACCAGCCGCGCCTTTTAACGCAGCCTCGTTCTTACTGGTTTTCACCGTTTGGTCCCTGAAGAGTTTCATCCCATCGCCTTGGAGGCACAGGTAAAAAGCCTTATCTTCGCAAGACGGTTCTCCAACATCGGCGAGTAACTTGATGGTTTGCGTCCATTGGGTTACAGAGCTGGTGCAGAATTGTCTAAAATGAGCGGCGCCTACTGTTTCCGCGTAGCAAATGCGACATACACCGTTGGGCAGTCCGTTGTCTTCCTTCACCTGAAATCACGTCGATAGGTCAGACCGCTCTTGATTTTGGCATATCTTCATACATCTTATTTCGATTTTATCCGCAACTGCTAATTTTACAATCCAATGCAGAACAGTGAGCCGAGCACCAAACATTTTACTAACCGCATTATTAAGTGTTTTTGAAGGACTTTAAAACTGAACAACGATACCATCTATACTTTTACTAATATTATAAAGCTGAAGAGTTTGTTTATTTGTTTGAACGCTCTAATCTCAGGAACTACTGGTTCCTGAGATTTGAAAAATTCTTTTTGTTTTGAATAGTCCATTTATCGAGCAAGGCTATAGGCTATATAACATCACGCTACGATAAATAGCATTATAAACAAGCAGTGTCCAGTACCGCGCGCCCCATGCGCACGCCTCCGCCGTATGGGTCGCAGCGAAGCGTGGCCGAGTTCAGCTTGTTATTAATAAGTATAGAATTGTTAACGTTTGCTATTTATGTCAACTGAAGTTAATTAATACGATACTGTCTCTCATTGAAATGGCAAGCCATTATTGTTAATAATTCGCTGAGCATGAACTAGCGGGGAAGGCAGTCGACAAATGAGGTTGTTGTATGTTCGCGCGCATCCAATTTTTAGAATTATAATTTATATTAGTCTGGCATTAAAAAGTATTTCTATTCAACGAAGAGGAGTTTTCAATAACGTACTCCAACAAAAGAAGTGCTAATAGACTGAGGCTGAGCTCACTTTAGACAATTTTGCACCAGTTTTGTAACCCAAGGACTCAATTCGTACGAATAGCATTCATATGTTTACGTACGGTACAAATTAGCACCTAAAGTGAGCGCGGCCTAATAGTATAATCCTCGCAAATGGTTAATGCGCAGAAACCTTGTCACACTAACATCCACGTGACGTCATCCACGCAACCAAAACACGCAGGCCACTGTATAAACGGTGCCGAGTATGTCACGAGATTACGTCACCAAAATGGCGGCATTGGCAATTTGCGAGGCTTATATGAGTGAACTGAAATATTTTAATGAACAAACATTTTTAGGCAGTCGTTATTTAATTATTTTAAAAATTAAAAAAAAAAAGTAACAAGTATATTTACATTCGTGATGATAACATTAAATCATTGGGATTTAATCTTGAGCTTATCAAATTTACTGTCACACATTCATACATTTTCTATCATACATCTTAAGTAAGACACAGTGTTGCCAGCCGGGTCCCGTTAAAAGTTACCTGACATAAATAAAAAAGTAACCTTTTAGTGTAAAAAGTAACCTTTTTTTTTTTTGAAAACGTATTAAAAGCTGATAAAATACATGTTGGTTGAATTATCTTACACATATATGAATAATTGTATTTTCACTTTTATGTTGCATTTTACCAACTACTTTTTCAAAATATCGGAAATTAAGAACAGAAAATCTAATTTGTAAGTGAAAAAAAAAAGGAATTTAATTCAAATTTACTTAATCTACAAAAATGTACAGGATTCACTTACCAAAATTCTGTAAAAAAATATTATTTAGGTAGTTATGTAAACTTATGTAAACACACTAATTTGTACATTTCCAAGTTTCCAACTCTTTTTTCATACAAGACACACAAACAAAACTAAGAACTTCACAACAAAAATGACGAGATAAGTGAGTAGTAAAATCTGGAGATAATGTGTGTATACCTAGGAAGTGTATATGAAACAAGTAGAGTAGGTGTTGCGCAGACTCTAATAACATTAATAACAACCTGTGAAATTTGAATCGGATTGATCGAGAGAGTAAGCAGATATTCCGTGAATAATTTGTGATTCTTTAGTATGAACGAGAAAGACATGTTTAGTTACGAATTTTTGTGTTGTTTTAATTTGCGTTCCGTTCTACATAGGTTTTTGTAAGATATTATGAATTAATTCTACAAGATCTAAAAAATCACCTATAAGTAACCTTTTCAGTAGTGTAACCTAGAAGTAACCTGAAGGAGTTAAAAATCACCAAAAAGGTTACAAAAGTAACCTTCTGGCAACGCTGGTAAGACAGGCTAAAGGTCCACTTAATGGCAGGTGGCTATCAAATATAAGCCCGTTCTAAAATTCCAAGGGGTGACTCACCATGGATTATTATGTGCATACATAAAATATAGGATTGTAGTACCATACCAGATCACAATACAACTTTAACCAATATGGCGTCAATTGTGGGCGCCACATCTGAGTATGTGGCCAAACATAAAATATTAAATATTGCCATAGGATATTTTGTACGGCACTTTTAAAATAATACATAGTATTTGTTTCTGGAAGTGGCTACTGGTATAAACAATATTTAAAAAGTATTGTTACGGTTGGAAGGAACGCGAATTGGCGTTGGGGACATGGAACGTTCAGGTAGAAGAGTAATGTTTACCAATGGATGGTGACCACGCCCCTTTAGACAAGGGCAAAAGGAAATGGGTGTTTACGGTTACGACATAGGGTTCATATTGCAAGAACCGAAACACTATTCTCGAACCGATAGAATAACCGACGACGCCCGATATTTACCAGTTTGAAATTTCTAGAACTCTCTAAGACTATCCAGACTGTCTGCGCGAATATAAAAACGGGCGTGAGTGCTCGAGGGGCAGTGTGCTACGGTACGCGTAACGCGATACAGAAGCGACAGTTGATTTTTCGCGAATAAATTAATTTTTAACCATTCATAGTAACCTTTCCTTATTCATTCTGGAAACTTTTAGTGCGCCCCACGTATAAGACAAAGGAAAATAAACATTTATAACATATTATAGTGCCATAGAGAAATAACGGTACCGAAAACTAGGGCATGTTTTTTATTTTCAGCCATTTTTACCATGATTTTTAGTCATTTAAATAAATTAAAATACGAAAGCCGAACGCTCAGTGGACCCATTAAAATGCCCCGGGCTTGTGCCAGTATTCATTATTATTTTCAAAACTAAAAAGTTCATTTTAAAAGTTGGCGCCCGGAATCGAACCCGGGACCCCTGATTAAGAACGTTTATGGCAAGCATCTAACCACTCGATCAATGGTCTCGTCAAATTCATGGGTTATATTTAAAAATTTGTCCCAAAACTGTGAATGATACTTTTGAACGCAACCCTTTCTTCTTTGAGACGACTGGCTGATGATGACGAGTTCTTCTGTGACGAAGAAGACTTCTGCAGCTACCGAATTTCCCGTTACATTTGTCACATTCGAAGGGAGTGATTTCCAAGTCTTCGCTCTATGTGCTTAGAGGCTATATGCTTTTTTAGGTGATACGGCAATCTGAATCTTGCTGGACATTTATTGCAAGCGTAGTTAAGGACTATATTTGATTTGTTATGTTTATTCCTAACGTGTTCCGATCTTCTGGAGGATCCTAAGAAAGACTCGTTGCAGTATTTGCAGGGGTACGGCTTTTCGCCCGTGTGGATGCGAATGTGTTGAGTATACCCCAGTTTCGATTTAAGAGAGAAACCGCAAAACTCACAGGTAAATGTATCACTCGGGCGGTGTTTTTTTATATGCACCGTCATATAGGCGGACGGTAGAATCTTGCCGCAATAAACGCAAGGCTTATGCGTACTTCTCATGTGGACAGTTTGTATATGAGCACAGACAAATTTCTTCCCCGCGAATTTCTTACCGCAGTAATCGCAAACGCATTCAGAATTGGCGCTCCCTCGCAAACCCACTTTCACTTTCCTATCACCAAATCGATTCTCAACTTGAACAGTTACTTTTGTCTTGGTCCTGTGTGCGTCTTGCCTGTTGACGTTCAGATCGCAGCATTGTTTCACGTGATACAAGTAACAGGTCTGATTGCGGAACAATCTATCGCAGGCCGGACACTTCTTTGGGGCGTGAACCGACACGTGGGCTCTTAACGCGTACGAAGAACGAAAACTGCGACCGCATTCCCCACAATAGACTACTCCAACGGTGTGCACCTTATCCACGTGAGAATTATACTGTTTCTTATTCTTCAAAATCGCTGGACACTTCTTACAAGGGTATGGTGCCTTATCATGGATCTCTTTCAAGTGGACCACCAAATCGTCCCGATACATTATCTGCGCACAGTACTGACACGCTCGTTTCAAGTCCGATGATTCTTTTAGATGGTGATACAAACTTTGCACTTTTTGGAATTTTTTACCACAATCTATACACTGACTCGAATGAGGGACTGACTGTTTACGTTCACAATTTAATTCCTTCTCACCAGCCAGTACACTTAAACGTTTTAAAGCAGATTTAGTAGTCACAGGAGCTCCACAGAAGTCATCGAGTAAAGAAATATGACCGCTATCTATTATAGCGTAAGAGGCTTTGGCGTTTTCATTAATTTCTAGTTTATTCAATAGCCGCAACATTGTATTCCACTGGGTGGCCGCGTGCAGGCACAGCTTTCGGAAGTGGCCGGCGTCGAGCAATGCTGTCATGCATGTGGAACACAGGCCAGCAGGAAGGTGGTCTTCTGGCTGCACCTGCAACCACCCAGTTCTAGTCAATTGGCCACAATAAAACAGCAATAGAAACGGTGGATTTCTCTACCAGCTTAATTTATAGCGTGGTTAAGATTTGTGCTGTAGGATGGATAGCCCTTCACTATTCTTATTCTTTTATCGTTTGACCCTACAGGTATATTTTAGTGATCTATTTTGGGACCCTAATACTGACTACAACTAACTAACCTAACCTGATTGTGGTGCACGAGCCCACAAGCAGGTGGTTTGTTCTTAAAATTACGATTCAGCTGTTATGCATCCGCTCCTATGAATCTTTGGACCATAGGTATGTGATGCATAACTATGTTTGTTTATTTATTGGCATTTTTTATTTGTTTGTTTGTATGTATTTTTATTGTTTGTTGTTGGAGGTAATCCTCGATTAAAAAATTCTTCGATTAAATTCTTCGACTACTCATTCGATTTAAAAAATTCTTTCGCCGTAAAAACCATTTAACCCCTTTTTCCAAGATGGCGGCCATAGGACAAGGGTTGCAACCCCACAAACTTGTATTTAACTTTACACTAACCCTCCCTTCACATCTAAAAAATAAAAAATAAGCGTTGTCCTCCGACAAACGCACGCTAAGCCCAAAAAATGGCCTATAACGCTAAGGGATTAGGGAGGGATAGGGAAATGGGCCATGCCAATGTATATAGGTGATAAACAAAATTATATATTTTTTAAAGTTTTTAACATAAACACTTTTAAGTTCATGGAGATCTCCAGAAATGTTCACAATATAGTCGTGCTATGTAAGGAACAATTACAAAAAATCTAATCCTAGCAAGAAAAAAAATAAGAGTAATGAAATATTATTATCAATTATAAAAGTTGAATTTTATTTATATAAAATTACAAAATATAAAAGGATAAAGATAAAGAAAGAACTAAAAAATACATTTAAAAAGACAGAGAGATAAAACAGATATATTATCTTTTCCTATTTGTATGATTATAATATCCTATTTGTCATAGAAGAACAATCTTTGAGGGATATAATTTTTGAAGTTCAAAAAGAGTCAAAAAAGAATTGACAACTCATATAGGTAGATTATTATTACCTAAAAATTATTTAAAACGTAAAAAAAAGAAAATAAAATAGTAAAGGAGCCATGTCTGTACACGTTGTACTTATGTTACCGAGGTCAAAAAAATAGTTTTTTACAATTTTTGTCTGTTCGTGCACGCTAATCTCAGAAAAGGCTTAACCTACTTGAATGCAATTTTCACTGGTGTATTGTAACAAGGATCCCATAACATTTAGTGTTAGTTTCATTCGAATCGGTTTACAAACAAAAAAGTTACGCGCTATACTGAATGACACGCGTACGAAGTTGCAGGCTCAACTAGTTTTAAATAAATATATAATATAAAGAGAAACAGAGAGGGCGAATTTTGTATGTTTGTTTATATGTGAATGGTAATCTCCAGAACCAGTGCATCTATTTGAAAAATTCTTTCACTATTTAGAAGGTATATTATTCCAGATGGACATAGGGTACTAACATTATGTATTGGGTGAATCCAGGGCGCGTAAGTCTAGTTTTAATTAAATATAACATAGAATTTAAAACTGCATGTCAAATTTTCAATGGATCATGTTTGAGTCATATCAAAAAGTAATCTGGTATTTACAATACCCATGGTCACTGCAAATAAACATTATTATAATTATTATTAAAATGATGAGACAAATTAGGCTGAAGATAGAAGACATAACTAATTGTGGGACATTTTATTCCAAACTATACAAATATTATTCCTGTAATATTAACCTGTATTTACAAAAAGATTATATAAGTTATAAAAAAGATTATAGAGTATATAGAGGGCATTGGAAAAATTTTACTACAAAAATATTGATCCTGATCAGGATGGCCATGGCGTAGCTAAATAGTCTTGTAAAGTTGGCGATGGACTGAGCGTTTTGTACCACGTGGTTATAAATGTCACATTATGGATTCTTTCATCTTGCCTGATCTACACAGTTGAAAATCTTTGTGTGTATACCATTTATAATATAAATAAACCGATAGCCATCTCAGTAGACTGTTGTTTCGTTAGAATTTTTTTATCAAATGACCTATCTAATCAACTAGTTGATCAGAACTAGGTCAGAATGAAATTACTGAAAAAAAAATCAGAAGAAATAGCACTATAATTGCTAACAGAACAGAAGCTGAAAGTGAGGTACCTCAGAATAAAGATTCCAGAGCCACCTGTAACCTATTGGTGGCCCTGGGCACTCCCTTTGTCTAATAGAGGTTTATTTTATTAAAATAGCCTAAATGAATTCTCTCCATTCCCATTAGTTACTATTCCATTAATCATTTTTAAATGAATACGTATTGGTAATATTAATTATCGAATGATGATCTGAAGGGAACTAGGGGGGCACATCAATGGTGGGGCCCTGGGCCCTTGTCCAGAGTTTCCAATGGAAAAGAGAAACCCCCCCCCCCCCCCCCCCCCCGAGGATAGGCAAACTTTGAAACAATCTCTTTTCCAAGGTACAATGGCTTCTTCAAGAGTGTCGTAAACAAATTACTGTAGTCAGCAGCACCCTTGCTGCTTGCGTTTTTGGGTAACGGTAACCATCTACCACCAGGATACGTTATATGGGGATTAATTTGCAGTATTCCAGAGTTCTAATCCAATACAAAGAGAAAAATCAAACAATCATAAATTATATGTATAAGGAGTGATTAATGTACCGCTAAATACCAAATGTTTTCATTACTTATTTGTATTTTTAAAACAAGCATACATAATAATTCCAAACTACATTTTGTTCACGAGCGGCAGCCGATCGCCATTTTATGTGAAATGACAGACCGACGGTCAACAATGCCGTTCCGTTTTTCGCAGAAAATAACCAAATCATTTGATATTGCATTTTTTTGTATCAACTTATTATACCTACCTCAACACCGGTGATTGTTTGCAATAATTCAGTCAGAGTAACGGGTTTATCCTCGTCTACCATAACCGTGTCTCCGAGGTATACTTGGCCTTCTGTTGTATCTCCCATGCATATTCGACATTTATCAGCGCCGTCTCCGCGTACAATATGTGACACCAAGGCTTTTATATCAACTTGTCTAACCATATTTAAGAAATCTAATTAGGTTTATAACTTTATAATCAAATAGAAATCAATAGAAACAAACTTTACAGAGCGTAAAACGGCGTTTAAGAAGCAAGAAAAAAAAAACATAAATAACAATAGATTAGTGATTGATTATATACTCTTTGACGATAGAATAAAACATGGAATCAGAAAATAACACAGAATAAACTATAAATCGGGGTTACAGACTAATACTCGAACCATCGACTTTACATCCAAAAAGACGCCTAACCTAATGCCTATTTATTCACAATGCAAACTGTTCTAGCAACTAACTGAGGCGCGGGGTTCTGATCTGAACGCTAATTGGTCCGATCAAGGTCTCGACGAAATTCTACACAGAACATAGGGATGGGGTTTTTAGTTTCTATAAAAATAACGATCGATACTTACAGTATATCTAGGTTTTACTGTTAGGTATAACCTATTTTGTGGTTAAAATAGGTATTGTCAGTTAATGATTATAAAAAAGAAATATAATTGATATTTGTAATGTCAATATAATATATATAATAAAATAGATATAATCTTCCAGTTCCTATTAAAATAACTTGTTTTCTTTATTATGATTAGTTAAAATATTGCAGTCTCCGCCAGTAGGATATTTTATCAATTTTAAAAAGTATTTTATATTTATCTTTTGGTAGTAATAAACTGTAAGTTATTTTTTTGAGATTGTTAAATACCATTAAATACATTTGAACCACAATAAAATTGCAACAGTAGGTAGTGGTTATTTTAGCAAAATTTCATGAAGTCTTAACACTTAATATACTCTTCACGCGTTTAGCTTACAACATAATTACATAGTTTAAAAACTTGAAAAACCGAGTTCCACTACATAAAGTAGAAATATTTTCTTGAAATATATGGAGCTATCCTTGAAACGGTGAACCAAAAACAATTTTGAAAATCGGTTTACAATTGGCGAAAATATCACGTAACACACATGTAAAAAAAAAACATCCAAATTGAAAACCTCCTTATTTGTGGAAATTGGTTGAAAAAGCCATATATTTTCTGCTTATTTCGTTCCATACTAGGCATTGATTTAAATGCAATTACGAAACTGATATCGATATTCTGACCACTAACCGGTACCCGGTACTGTACAATTTTAAGCGCGGTTTAACTACTGATGAATGTGTTAGTGAGATGCAGTGTGTATTCCATGAAACAGCACCAAGCCGTAGCAGTGTGTATTGGTGGTACACCGACAATTCGAAAGTAAGTACTGTAACCTGGACGATGATACACGGTTAGGTCGGCCGCGCGAGCTGGTCTCTCCAGAAAACATAACCGCTGTAAAGAAACTAATCATAGAAGATACACATACATATAACCTACAGGCAGATAGATGAAATGTTGCACCTTAATAACGAAGCGGTGTATGCTTTGGTTTCCACATGATTTGACTGAGGCCCAAAGAGAGTGTCTCATCAAATAGTGCAAAAATATGCTTAAAATGTTTGACCACGGAAAGTCACAGTATATAAATAGTAGTTATAGTAACAGTATAGTAACAGTGTAAATAGTAAAGTACGGCTGTTTGAAAATGAAGAAATGCCAACTACCGTAAAACAGGTGGTGGTATTTTTTAATAAAAGAGATGTTATTAAAAATATTACCCTGGATGAGTAGAAGACAGACACCGCTCAATAGTACATAACAGTTTGTCTGCCTCAACTAATTGAAGAGCTTAAAAAATTACGTCAAAATTCGCGGTTGGATACATGGCGCCTGCACAATGACAACGTACCGGCACATCGGGCTGAGATAACAAGGACATTTATAAAGGAGTCGGGGCTGACGCTGCTGGAACATCCTCCCTAAATCCTTGATGACTTTGGTTTGCTGCCCATTGTGAAGTAGACTATGAAAGAACGACGTTTTTCCAGCGACACGGACTTAATTATGGGTTGGAACAACGCTTGTGGAGAAATCTCAAACGAAACATGGGAGCATATTTTTAATGACTGTTTTCGGCGTATGGAGAAATATATTGCTAATGCTTGAAATTATTTTGAAAAAAAAAAAAAAACATAAGGTACTTAATTTCTTCTTCTTTTTAAAAAAAAAATGGCAATTTGACTCATCTTGAAGATGGCCATTATCTGCCAATGTCAAGTGTGAAAAGACTCTTCTATTGGGCTCCGCCACGAGCTCCGTTTAACGGAGCCCGCTCGGAGCCCACGTCGTGTGGGCCTTCTTTGTCCCCAAAACCAATCCGATCGGTCGAGCAAAGGCCGGTGAGGAAAAAAGCACCGACCCCTGCAACTGCCCGGATTGCCAAGGGTAAGCCCCCCCACCACGACAAGGTCATGGCCCACCTAGGGGGGGTACTTAATCTCAATACTTTCCTAGCGGCCCATGTAAAAAAATGTGTGTCAGCTCCGACGCACGAATAGAGTATACTTCTTTAAACGTTAAAAAATATAAATATTTAGTTACATTCTGCGCATTCAGATGTCAAGTGTTCCAATAAAAGTTATGTTAGTTACGCTAGATACCCACAGATGTCACTAAGTTTTATAAGATCAAATAGTTCATTATTTGCGATAAAAGATGTCGCTGCGGCGCCGATAAGTTATTAAGCGCTATCGTTTCGTTCCTCAATGCAAACTACACTTTTCATTCAAGATTTCTATGTTTACTTTTATAAGACCAGAGAATAGAATTGGGGATAATAAATACATGCGTCAAAGAGTATATAATCACTAATCTACTATAAATGTCAATGTAACAGATAACAAAACTCTTTTTGATGTGAAACATCTATAGGCGCGGGGGAAACTGGTTGATAGCGTGGCGACGCAGTCCGTGGCGACGCGTCACCACGCTATACGATGGTATATAGTGATTGTTGGTGGTTGTCGCAACTTGAAATAAATATTTAAATTTTTGTATTCAATAAAAATAAACGTTAAATAAATAAATAAACAGCCATCATTTTATTTCCCTCGATGTTTCACATCTACCAGACATCCCGTGACGGCTCATTTTTTTAGTTAACGCTTGTATTAATTTTTCTCCTCATAAAATTTCCATACACGGGGCCTTATACAATATGAAAATCGATTCTTAAGGAGTAAACTCCAAAAGCTATGATTTGTGTATAAATCACAGAACTATTTATAATTATGTAGATGGATTTTATGCTAGGGTGTCCATGGTGTGCCAAAAACTAATATAGTTGCTGGTGCTGGTGTTGGGAACGTATGTACTTTTATGTAGTGCGAGGTGCGAGAGAGAGAGAGTAATGACAGTCAGTGACGTACTGACCATAGAAATATAACTAAAGCATAGAACCCTGACTAAAATAAAAATCAATATTTATAGTAGCTCCTTACGCTTTTGCATTGTGACCATCAGTCAAAAAGAGATAAACATACAAACTTTGTTCTTATTTTTGATCGGCGTATCGAGGTCAAACGCCAAATTTGGTCCCTTTACGTACTTGGTCCCGTTTTATGATACCCATTTAAAGAGGCTAGCTAACCGTTAACAAATGATTTGCATAAAATGTCAACTTAACTTATCTGTATTTTTGTTTTGTACATATGTTCTGTGACATGAGTGACCACGTTTTTGTTTATTTTTTGGTTTCTGTATCATAATATAATAAATCTAGCATCAAATCAATTATAACACTATTATATTAGATATCCGTGAATTCTGTGATTATAACAATGTCTTGTTCAGTGCCAGGATGTAAATCTAATGCGTCCAGAAAACAAAATGAGGATATGTTTATAAGTTACCATGGGTAAGTGATTTTGTTTGTTTGCATTATCAAAGTCATGCAGTTAATATACTGAGAGCTTGTTTGTATAATAAGGACCACTAATAAATTATGTTTCTTGAATTTACCTAATATTTTAAGAAAAAGATAAAAGCAGGTTAGGTTATGTTAGTGTTGTGCCGACGATATCGTCTTATCTACCTTTGTATATATAGATAATTTGTATAGGTCACCTTGGTACGGAACAGCCAGACGAACATCTAGTGAAAGTATATTTGTCTCTCTTTAACTTATGGCCTTAATGCAAAGGTATAGGAAGCGACACACTATTAATATTGGTTTTTATTTTAGTCTGGGTTCTTGCTTTAGTTATATTTCTAAGGTACTGAGTGCGTAGTGCGAGTTTCCCTCGATCAAACGCATCGAACGCGTAAACGTAAACGGAATGAAGCAGTGCCATCTAATGGCTAACTAGGTGGCACTGCTTCATTCCTATACAAAGTCACGTTTACGCGTTCGATGCGTTTGATCGAGGCAAACTCGCACTTCGCGCTCTGACTGAGCTGTGTGTGGCTGTGGTTTTGTCATAGCAAAATAAATAACTAACTGGTTTAGTTATTTTTCTATGGGTTTGTTTGGTTAGTCTGTGTCACGTCTGTGACGTCTGTTTCTGTGGGTGACACTGACAGTAGGTGATTTGAAGTTTGATTGATTGAATTGAAGTAGTTTCTTCTAGAGTTTCTGTTTAATTGTTTATGTTATTTTTCACTTTCGAAAATGGTAATGTATTTTATTATTTTTCATTAATCCTAGGCTGTTTTGCATTTTCGGCTTAAACTTTTTATTACGCAATGTTAAAATTATGTTTTTGTACAAATATTTCGTTTTACTTTTCACTTGAGATATGTATAAAGTCAGGTTATTTTTCCGGATTTTTTCTTAATATAAATCGACTTAATATGTAATACTTACCTACAACATATTAAAATGTTAGTAATTCATTAAATTACTAAGAACTATCTCTCAAAAGGTTTATTTGTATTAGTTTTTCAAACAATATTTTTGATGAATAATTCTGCAGATGTTGTGGTAAAAGCCAAAAATTGACTGAAAACATTATAAGTTCCTGTTGTTTTCTTATTATAATGACTATCCATTCCAAAAAAACGTTATGTTTGGTTAATTTTAGTAGATCCTAGTTGTATTTAAAAAAAAAAATTCGTATGTCTATAAAATTAACCTTATTCTTACTTGTTTCTTTGTTAATAAATTATTTATAATGGTGTTTTTAAATATATTTTAGCCGTCAGACCTCTTTGTGTTAATTTTTTATTGTGATAGTTTATAATTATAACCTTGTTTCTCAATCGAAAATTTTCCGGTTTTTGACTTTTGTCATGTGACAATTTTATTGTCTTTATGCTTGCAAAATGTGTCTAATTTGTTATCATGTTGTGTATCAGCCTTTGGCAGGGAGATTGATGGTCCATTTGATGGTAGGAGGCAGGCAACACCTTACACCCTGCGAGTGCATTGCCGACCTTGGTAGGATAACCGATTAGGATAGTTGGATGATAGAAGGATTAGGGCTCTGGCTACTCATTGAAACACATCAGCAGACATGCTGTTATTTTATTATTTTTCTGTTCTTTTTCTCAGAAGTATAATATTAATTACAATTTATATTTTAATGTGTTTAGTTTCCGGTGTTAGTGTGTCATCCATCAACCTAGTGTTTAGGTGGATGACAGTCCACCTGATGGTAGGTGGATATGGTGGCCTGCAAAACAAGCAAAGGACACTGCCGTCTTTAGCAGGACTTAAGATTAAGGGATAGGGAAATTGGCTCTGGTATATATGTTATTCCTGTCAACCAGAATGTCTAAAGGGCAAGTGAACACAACAATGATCTGAATCTGATCCATGTTAATTTTTTTTTTAATTTTCAGCAACCACAGATTTTAGTTTTGAAGGAGGGGACTGACCAATCGCAGGGCAGGCCCCAGCTCATATCCAACATCAATGCTTGCCAACTGGTTGTTGATGCTGTAAGTTACGCCGTATGGCCGAGTTCAGCTACTCCCATATAAAACTGGTGTTTTTCCAGAAAAAAGCTTTTTTTTTTTTAAATTAAAGATGGGTTTCCTTTTGCCCAGCATTTATCCATGTAGGAAGGATGAGGCCGACGATGGAGTGACAGTAAGTTACCAACAATAAGTTGTTTCTGTTTTTAATTTTAGGTCCGCACAACCCTCGGCCCAAGGGGCATGGACAAACTCATTGTGGATCACAATGGGAAAGCTGTCATTTCTAATGATGGAGCCACCATCATGAAGGTTGGTTAACCGTTTGTGATAAAAGTGAGACATGAATTGATCATGTATCACTATTCTAAGATTTCAAAGGTCAATTTTATGAAAACGTTCATAACATTAACACAAAGGTTTCTTTCAGCTCCTGGACATAGTTCATCCTGCTGCTAAGACGTTGGTGGACATTGCAAAATCACAAGATGCGGAGGTGAGTTTTTTGTCCCTAGATTCCGTGGTTTTAAAATTGCCCTAATCAACTCTTTATTTTTTATTTCTTAAATATAAATATTTCACAGTTTCGCTAATGGGTAGTACATTAGTTCCCAATGTTACTTGTGGGCAGTTAGTTGCCTTTTCTCAGAGAGAAAGTCACCTGGACTGATTTAGTTGCACTTGTTTTGATCCTCCATTTTTTTTGTGTGAAATACCTGGGGATACACTTGGATCGTCGACTCACATGGCGCAGACATCCTCAAACCCGTTTGGACCTACGGACTTCAGTTGTGGGGATCTGCCAGTGACACCAATGTAGCAAAAATACAAAGAGCACAGAACTACATGCTAAAACAGATTTCTAACTCAGCTTGGTTCATCAGAAACTCGGAGCTTCATGAGTGTCTTAGTATGCCGACAGTCAAACAGGAAATCTCATCTTGCGGCAAGAAATACAAGGATAGGTTAACATACCACCAAAACGAGCTAGCCGTACAGCTGACGTTACCCGACACCATGAACCGCCTCAAAAGGCGCAAAATACCCAAATTTGACGACCTGGCCTAATTGTTGCCGCGGTCATGAGCCACAAGGGCCTTTTCTCAATGGAGATCTGGCTCCTCAAACCAAGAGAAACCAGCACTTCTGCTCATGGTCTAGAAGACCGATCGCATGATAAGAAAAGAAAAAAATCATATTTTTTAATGTAAATGTCGTTAGGCTAACGATCCACTTGATGGTAGATGGCTCTACCACTGCCTATCAAGCAAGTCGAGCAACACCACAGATGCTGCAATTGCATTGCCAACCGTAGTAGGATCAGGGATTAGGAAGAGATAGGGGAAATGGACTCTGGCATCCCTTACTCACGTGCAGAAACACAAAAGCATGAAACAGGAACAAAACCGCCGTCCAATAACAGCAATGTGTGCCGTTGTGTTTCGGTGGTAGATGTCTAAAACACAACACAAGCAACGCTACATGTGCTGGAAATGCTTTGTTGACCTTATTAGGATAAAGAATAAGGAATTAGAGGAATGGGCTCTGGCATCCCTTACTCACTCACCGAAACGCAACAGCACACGTGCTGTTATTTCACGGTGATCTTCTGTAAAGGGGCGGTTACTGCAGCCAGTGTGCCCCGCCGTTACTTATTAGAAATAACTGTTAATGTATTTTATCACCTAAATGATTAAAAACAACGGATCCAATTTCCTAACAACATTGAAGGAAAGCATTCACTATGATTGTCTTAAAATGGAACACAGCGTACTGATTTAATATGTGAATTTGCTTAAACCGTGTTTAAACGTTTTTTTTTAGGTTGGAGACGGGACGACTTCTGTAGTCATTCTCGCCGGAGAGCTTTTGAAGAGATTGAAGCCGTTTGTGGAAGATGGTAAGGTTGTTTTTTTTTAAATTATCAAATGTGTTTATTACTTAACTTTCAAAGTTAAAAAAAAAATGACACATTTTACACTCGTCAAAATTGCGGACCAAATGTTTACGTTCCATTCTTTATAACCCAGGCAAGTTAAGTTGGTTGCGAGCGTCGAATTATGCCCTATGCAGATACGTTCCTTGATAATTACCTGTGTGCCAAGTTTGTTTATATAATTTATAGAAATCTATTGTAAGCTACAATTTGGAACATAGTTTAATTTTTTAACATAAGCATCCGCTAAGAAAGAAGAAAGCATCTGCTAAACTAGAGAAAAATTGGAAAATGCCCAGTTTTTTTTTTAATCTTGATCAATTAAGCTATTAAAATGTTACCATTGGTAGTAGTCGGGATTGAGGATGTAATTTGTGTGCAGGCGTTCATCCGAGGATATTGGTGCGAGCGCTCCGTAACGCTTCTCAAATAGCCATCGATAAAATCAAGGAGTTGGCTGTCACAGTGGAGAAGAAATCGCTAGAGGAACAGAGGTTAGTCTGTTTTTAAATTTTTTTTAAGTATACCAGCGGACCTTAGTGGGATTCAGGATAAGGGATAAGGAAATTGTAAATTTAAATTGTATTTGAATGTATCAACATAGTAATTAATTGTATATATTATGTTAAATCTTTTAATATTTTAATAATAATTTAAAGCATAACATGTTAGCACCTAAAAACTAGCACTAAAAACCACCTAGGTTTAACCTCATATTAATGTATATTTAGTTTTCTTTTTAAATTGTTAAAATTATAAAATAAATAAAAAAAAAATTGGGACTGGCCAACAAATTCTACATCTGATATTAGATAAATAAATATATATGTTGAAAATTTTCTAAAAAAATGACCCAGTTTTAATATAAACATTAAGATTAATAACATTTTCATTTCAATAAAATAGAAGTATAAAATACTGCAATCCGCCATGTTGACTGAAACACCGATGACGTCACGATTTCGTAAATATCACCGTGTCGCTTGAACTGTGTCTGTTCCCGAATTAAGAAAGCCTGACAGACTCCATTGCTATTTTAGCGTTTCTGCGCAAAGTTTAAATTGTATTATTTAAAACATCAATTTTTCCTTCAAGTGCTTCATTGCTAACCGATGACTATTTTTTCATCACTATTTTTTTTAAACAACATAGACGAAACGGAGTTAAAAGTGTCTGCTCAATGCCTAAGCCTGATTGAAGAATTTAATTAATTTTCAGGGAATTACTGATGAAGTGCGCCGCCACAGCCATGTCTTCGAAGTTAATCCATCAACAGAAGGACCATTTCTCCAAGATGGTGGTGGACGCTGTTCTATCGTTGGACGCTCCACTGTTGCCGCTGGATATGATTGGTGAGTCCAAGTCGACGTTGTGTAACTTAGTGCTCTGACTCGGGGGCACCGGTAACAATTATGAACTATTCAAAGTTGGCTCTGGTCTGAGTGTTTTAATAGTGGCAGGAGACACTTGAAACCCCTTTGGAACCTAAGGATAAAACCTTAACGAATTATGCACCTATAGATTCCTCAGTCTGTTCTGAGGAAAAACTGAGAGTCCGTTCAGTAGTTTTTGAGATTATCGTGAACATACATACAGACTGACAGACGCGGCAGGGGACATATGTTTTATGTTTTTTTTTTTAATGTTTAGGTCGACAGACAGGCTGACGGTCCACTTGATGGTAGGTGGCTACGGTCGCCTATAACACAAGCAACGCCACAGCTGCTGCAAGTGCGCTGCCGACTACAATAGGATTGGATAAGGGATTAGGAGGGGATAAGGAAATGGGCTCTGGCATCCCTTACTCACTCACCGAAACACAAAGCACGTATATGCTATTATTTCACGGCGGTATTCTGTAAGGCGGCGGGCTACCCAAATGACTGCGAAACGCAATGGTGTAAGGATATTATAATCCTCAAACCCTTTTGTCTTGGGTGTTAAAACATTTATTCAATCTATTGCTTATAAATATTATAAAAGCCTTGAATTTTTATTTTTAAATGATGTCTCGGTAACAGTATTTTTTCCTGGATGAAAAGTACCCTATGTCCTTTTCTGTATCCTGTATCGGTTGAGTAGTTTGCGTGATAGAGTAACAAACAAACAAACTTACATTCGGATTTACAATGATACGAGTGCTATGAGCCTAAAATGGTCGAATGGCGATTTTCAGGTATAAAGAAAGTGTCTGGTGGCGCTTTGGAGGATTCGTTCCTGGTCGCCGGAGTGGCCTTCAAGAAGACTTTCTCTTACGCCGGCTTCGAGATGCAGCCAAAAAGCTACCAAGATTGCAAGATAGCTCTGCTCAACATTGAGCTCGAGTTGAAGGCGGAAAGAGACAATGCCGAGGTGAGTTTGATAGCATACTTTGCGCACGCGCGTGTACTCTTTGCTCGACAGCGAAGTAAGCCGATGATTAAAAAACACGGATCCAATTACTGAAACGAGTGTATGTGGATTTTATTACGATTATGAGGCTTATGAAATGTAGATATTATGAAATACCTATAAGGGTTAGTTCACACTGAATCGCGACGCGACGATGCTTGCACATCGCGGAGTCGCGAAACGCAGCGTAAGGCCGCCAACACCAGTTTAGCGTAATCATTGAATTTAGTGCCCTTTTGTGTAGTAAATAAGTTCTATATTGTATTACTCGGTCTCAGGTACGAGTGGACAACGTGTCGGAGTACCAGCGCGTGGTGGACGCCGAGTGGCAGCTGCTGTACGAGAAGTTGGCCGCCATACACGCGAGCGGCGCCCAAGTGGTGCTGAGCAAGCTTCCCATTGGCGACGTCGCCACGCAGTACTTCGCCGACCGCAACATGTTCTGCGCGGGCCGCGTGCCCGAGGAGGACATGAAGAGGACGCAGCGCGCGTGCGGCGGTGCGGTGGCGACTTCGACGCGGGAACTCGACGAAAGGACGCTAGGCCGCTGCGAAAAGTTTGAAGAGAGGCAGGTCGGCGGCGACCGATACAACTTCTTCACGGGTACGTCTATATCTGTCTCGCTCACTCTCGCACTGTTTGTGCATGCGCTTGCGCATCGACCGAGGACTTGAAGTTCGATATTTGTTTATATGATCTTTAAAAAGTTTGGAAATCTGCAACACACCTCCACAATGGTTCTTACGCATTGCGCTCAACAAGATAGTTTGCTACGCTATTATAGGCTATATTTCAAAGTAAGGAAAACACTTAGTGTGCTATAAACGAAACAAAAGGTTGGGTGATTTCCTAAAAGATAGGGGGGATTCTCTAGGAACGGTTTTCAGACTTTTTACTGTTTAGCTTATATACGCACGCGGCGGTTAAAATTATACACTGGCCGCTTGTCGTTGAGCACTTGCAATTTTAAAATTTACGAACTAAAGTAAGATCTCAATGGTAGCTTAAGGTGGTCGCTCACCTATCGATAAATGATTTTTACTCAAAGGGCTGATATGAATAGGTTCTATTATATGAATAGGTTCTATTATGTGAATAGAACTAATTTCACGCCGTCTTTTGGTGTGAATAGAACTAATTTGACGAGCACCGATCTTTTATGGTCATCGACAGACATCGAGTGTTGGTATATCTGTCAATAGTACGATATACGAACATAATGGCTGATACCAAGCTTTTGAAGTGTCTTGAATATGACCGACGACTCCATACCCACTCCGTCAATCACTGCAACTTCTTTAAACACCCCACTCCATATTGTAATTTGATAATATTACGAAAAAAATATGTGAAATGGCGAGAAATCAAAAGGAGTTTTTGACATAATAAGGGCTTTCCAAATTCAAAATGAATAAAGAGTTGAAAAAGAAAACTTCTTTACATAACAATATTTATGGCCAGACTAGTTATATTGGATTTTATTACTAATTTTAGTTTTTATTTCATTTCGTTTTGGTTAATTGTGTATAATGTGTAACTTATTCAATCATAATGTTGTGAACATCTGAATGTTTGTATACATAATTTACAGCTTCTCATGACTCTGACGATAGTTTGGGAGTTAGAGTTTGCCATTGTCTATTTTCAATTTTGTATTTTCTGTTTTTTAAAAAAATCTCATAAATATAGTAGATGGTAGATTTTTTAAAACCGCATACATTTCATATACACATTTTTGTATAGTGAATTTTTGGGTAGAGTGGCGGAATGATCTTCATGCAGTAGACGTATACTTCAAAAAGACGTTACCTATATTGGAAGCCATTTTTTAAATGCACAACATACTCTAATAAAATTGGGTGTTTGCTTCGTCAGGGTGTCCGGCGGCGAAGACGTGCACACTGATCCTGCGGGGTGGAGCGGAACAATTCCTGGAGGAGACGGAGAGATCGCTGCACGACGCAATAATGATCGTGCGTCGCGCCATCAAGAATGACGCGGTGGTCGCGGGCGGGGGAGCCATAGACATGGCGCTGTCGAAACACCTGCGCGCGCGCAGCCGAGACGTTTGCGGCAAGGAGCAACTCCTTCTGGCGGCCATTGCCAGAGCGTTCGAAGCCATACCGAGGCAGCTGTGCGACAACGCCGGCCTGGACGCCACCAACCTCCTAAACAAACTCCGTCAGAGACACCACGCCGGAGACGTCTGGTACGGAGTGGACATTCAAAGAGAGGATATCGGCGATAACTTTGCCGGATGCGTCTGGGAGCCGGCCGTGGTCAAGCTGAACGCGGTGACGGCCGCGTGCGAGGCGGCCGCGCAGATCCTGTCCGTGGACGAGACCATACGCAACGTGAAGTCGCAGCAGGAAGGACAGATGCCTCCGGGTCGTGGCATGGGACGGCCCATGGCATAAGTGTGTTGCTTTGCGACGGTAACCATCCACTTTCGACTGCACTCTCGTAAACATGTCAAATGCTGTTCCCGTATTATCAGCCTGTGGACTTCCACCACTGTCGTCGCATTGAGGATAGTCTGATGGGCATTAGATGTCTCGATTAAAAGTGAGTCAGGTGCCAGTAAAAATTGAAACCTGCGACATATATCTTAAAGTATAATTTACTTTACAAAACTCAATGAAACTTTTTGTAAGCAGAGTGAATTTGCAGTCTTTAGTGTTTTGATTCTTGATGAAAATATTCAAAATATCAGTTTCTATAATCATAGCAAATCTCTAAGGAACGTTAATAATAATAATAATTGATTTGCTGAATATAGTGTTAGAATTTAACATAATAAGGCGTATTCTCTGCGAGTGTCGCACTGGCAGCCGAGACACCGCCATCTGGTGGGGAGAAAAAAGGTTCAAAAACAGAGAAACACGCGTTCGAGCAGAGAGGTTTTCGTCTGGGATTACAAGATACTTGTGCACAGCATAAAGGAGTTTTCAATAATGCACCCCAGAATAAAGAGTTTCTAACAATAGGTTACAATGATTTTACAATAGATCGTGACGTCATCTGCAACTAAAAATGTTGCTAACATGTAATAACGGAACTGAGCGAGTCACGAGATTATACGTCACCAAAATGGCGGCCAGGCGAATTAGCAATTTGCGGCATAAAAGATAACACAATAACACTGCTGTGCAGTTCTGAATTTCGAATGACTCGCAGGGATATATCCAATATACTCAACTTAGCGACCCGCACTCGGCTTTGCACGGTTGCAATTCTTTATATACACAATTCTTCGTCTATCGGTCTTTCCATTGGTGAAACCGTCTCAAAATTCGTTGGGTGATTTAGAAGAAGCCAGCGGCAGCCAGTAAAAAAGATTACACTGTTGATGGCGCCATGGTGATGCGCCTATACTAAGGTATGTTCCAATTGGCAAACCCTCGGGAACCTATAAAATCTTAACGAATTATACACCTATAGATTCCTGATAAATCACTCCACTTTCACTTTCAATCACTAAAAAATCAGTTTTTGAGATTATCGCGAATATACATACATACAAACAGACCTCTATTAAGAGGGTGTCTGAAGCCATAATACCCATTTCCTTTTAGGGTTCCGCACGTCCGAATCAAAAACGGAACCCTTATAGGATCACTCGTGTGTCCGTCTTTCCGACCATTCCTGTCTCCGAAACTACTGAACCTAAAATTTTGAAAAAAAATACAGAAATTAATTTTCCAATTATAGATTATAGGAAAACCTATAAGAAGTCCATGATATTAAAATAACATGGTAAATCACTCAATATTGTGCGGAACCCTCTTTACGCGAGTTCAACTCGCACTTGTCCCTTTTTTTTTCGAATTGCGATATACCTTGTACAGGTATAGATATTTAAAAAAAAATGTTTTTTGTCTACAAATTCACTCTGCATAGTGTATTTTTTTTAAATTAACAAATGGTTCGCTTTAAAATTTGTCCACTTTTTTAACTGTGTAATATAAATTTAGTAGTGTATTTACACTAAAAGTGATTAGTGAAGTTATGGGTGTGTCATGCTCAGATTAATCACAACTAGATGGAATCAATCTGACGTCACGAAATGTTAAACAAGGACTGTTGTTACAATAACGCCTTTGAAAAAAAGGGATGCAAATATAATTTTTTGTCCTTATCGTCGTGGTCGGTTTTCTGCCCTCACAACTGTCAAATTGTGACAGTTGTATGGCCAACAACATTAAATGTGGTAATATATATAATCGAAGAATGCAAAATAAAAGAGCTGTCACTTCTTTTGGACTGTAAAACCAAGAGGAATAGTCTTTTAACAATGCTGGAGCAATTTTATCTTTTAAAAACCTGCATTCAAAAAGCTATTATATTATTTATTATTATTGTATTCTCTAATTTAACTAATGTAGAATCTACAAGAGCAAGTTAAAAATTCCTCAAAAGTATGGACACTTATTTCTCTGGCAACATTAATCTTAGAGCGAGAGGGACTGAGGCGGCCACGCGAGGTACTAATCTAGTTGTCATTAATCTGTGGTGTCGTAGAAGGTATTTATGTAAAATGCATTTAAGTTTCTTTAGCGTAGAACATACAAACATACATGCAAGCATACATTTGTATGGGAGAGTAAAATGTTTTTAAGTTATAAAATAACGTTTGCTTTAACACAATGCTTTCTCACAAGTATTAGTTTTAATTATCTTTATTAAATTTTATGATTACACACTAGAGATGTTTTATTTTCTGTTAGCGACCCGCCCCAGACTGTTGAATTTTTTAAAATACTTAGCATATGCTTAAGAAAAATGGTCTAGATTTCAGCTTTCTAGAATTTGTATAATCAGGATAAACGATTTTGTAAGTATAGATTAATAATAATTACTACTAAAAACTAAGTCTAGTAATAAACTCTTGAGATAGCGGAGAGTTGCCCACTGCTGGGCATGGGCCTCTTCTATGGACTGTCATAATTTTTAATATCTTGTCGCACTATATACTGAGTGGGGTTCTAATGATTTAATAAATAACAACGAAACACAACAGCACACGTGCTGATATTTCACGGCGGTCTTCTGTAAGGGGGTGGTTACTGCCACCACCCCAGACGGGCTGCCCAAATGACTGCGAAAACGCAGTTTGCTCCGCCACTACTTTTCAAATCCAGACCAGAGCCAAATTTGAAAAGTTGATTTTTTTAAAGTTGACCCAGCCGGGAATCGAACCCGGGAACCCTAGAACAGAGCGTTAAGGCAAGCACCCTAACCACTCATCCAACGGGCTCGTCAATTTGCAACATTATTCCAAATGTCATGGTATGATGGCTTGATGGTAGGTGGCTTCCATCGCCTACAGCACAAGCACACCAAAGGTGCTGCAAGGGCGCTGCCGACCATACTAGGATTAAGGATAAGGAATTGGAAAGAAATAGGAAGAAGGACTCTGGCATCCCTTACTCGCTCAACGAAACAACAGCACACATGGTTTTATTTCACGGTGGTCTCACTCCCTTCTGTTAGGGGCTGGTTACTGCCGCCAGAAGGGCTGACCAAATGCGGGGGTTATGCAGAGTATGCAACATTTCACAATGATCTGCTAAAACGTTTAATTTTTTATATTTAATAGTGTATGTAAATGTTTCAATAAGGAGTTTGTAGAAATCTTTTTATTTTTTAAATGTTAAGATCGGCAGACAGGCTGACGGTCCACTTGATGATAGGTGGCTACCGTCGCCTATAACAAGCAACGCCAAAGCTGCTGCAAGTTCGCTGCTGACAACAGTAGGATTAAGGATGTTACCTTTTTTTTCCCCACTGATGGTGGCGGAACGGTAACAAGTTAAAAAAGGTATAAAAAAAATCTGCACTAAGGCGACACAAATTTATTAAATTTTAAATAATTACTACACAAAAAAAATACTAATTGGTCATATCTAAATTTAAATAAATAATTAACTTATCAATTACTTATGGTAAAAATCACATCAAATTCGTTATAGTAAAAAATAAGTAAAAAAAAATAGCAGGGTCTGGTAAAAAAAATGGAGACCAATCGAGATCTATCCGCCGTCGAAAAGCCCAATTTAGTTTAATCAGTCTAACTGAAAAGCCTATAGTACCTAATCGCGGGTAAGGGGTATCCGTCACGTGTTAATCGAAATTAAATTAAAAAAAAAAGGAAAGCAAAACGTATCTATTTGCGTAGTGGGTATCCTGTAGAAGAGTCGTCCACGCCCGACGACCACGAGAAGCACAGCCCGCAGACTGCAGTGTAGCCTCGACGTGACGAGAAGACGCGGGGACAGGACTCCACCACACAGGTCGAAGGGATTCGAACGGATCGCTGGCCGGACAGACGGTCAGAAGACCTTGGTCAGGTCGGCCAGCCGAGGTTACTACGGCGCAGTCCCTCGAGACCCTCAGGGTACCACCTCGCTTGACACGCTCTCCTCACCTCTCACCGGACAAAAAAAACCCCTGAAACACATCGAAGACATGCCTCAGACGTTTTCCTACACAAAATGTACGGCTGTCGCCGTGATGGTGACGGGTTTACGGTAGACGGCACCTCACTAAATCTCTACTATCTAACCGTCTACCTTTGCACACTCCAACAATTAAAAAAAATTAATAGCGAGTAGAATTAATTAATTGTTTAATTAATTAATAATTAATTGTGGCTGTACAATTTATAACGCCCATCAAGAGAACACGTTATCACTATATTAAAACACAAAACGGGGAAAATCAAATCAAAAATTTAACCTTTTCACACCATGCGGTGCCAAGAAATAATGCAAAGAATTTAGAAATCTACTCTTAAAAAACAGAAAACGACTCCCCGATTTTACTTCGGGGCTTCGAAGTAAAATCGGTGAGTAAAATAACAAAATTTAATGGATAATTATAGTTTCAAGAAAATACAATTTTACATTTATCACTTATGCCCAATATGGCGTCGTTTGACGAGCTGACAATATAGATGTGTCCTCGGCGAGCTCGAAGACGGAAAAAGACTGAACGCAATCGCGAACGCGGTCTCGCCAACCGCTCTCCTGCGTCCCGCTTCACTCTTCTCTCGTCCTAACGACACGCCCTTCATACAGATTGTAATCCACTACGAAACAAAACGCCTGACTGAATTTGCATAGCAACTAGACGCAGAAACAATTATAGCTGATTGAAAATTTTAATGTAACAAGCAAGGATAAGGGATTAGGAGGTGAGATGGGCTTTTAGAGATAAGACAGTTTTTACGTTTCGATTTTCCCATAAGTTTCTAACAGATGGCGGTGTAAGTCAAATTCGACACTTCATATTTTCTTATCTTTGTTGGGTATGCATCCAATAGATGGCGCCGTTAGCATGAAACCACATGAAACCGATGTATGCTTGTGTGCCTTGAAATTTGAATATTGCACTCTTATCCGTTTAGGACTTAGTTCCCAAAGTGGTCCAGGTGCAGGGGTCCACGGGAGACACGACGGGGGTCTACGTTGTCAAAAAAATAGTTTTCAGAATGTTTGTATGTGCGTTTGTGCACGCTAATCTCAGAAACTGCTTAACCGATTTGAATGCGGTTTTCACTTATGTATTGTAGCAAGCTTCTAATAACATTTAGTTTTTGTTTCATTCCAATCGGTTTACAAACAAAAAAGTTGCGCGCTATACCTACCGAACACCACGCGTGCGAAGTTGCGAGCTCGGCTAGTATGTAATAAAATCGTTCTTTGCCTACTATGCCTTTGTGAACGCTAATCTCAGAAACGGCTTAACCGATTTTAATGTGGTTTCCACTGATATATTTTAGCAAGCTTCCGGTAATATGTATGTTTTATTCCAATCTGTTATTTATTCCAAACCACCCAGAGCAATAAACAGAGAAGGTTTGTAAGCTTATATAAAATTTGCAGAAAAAAATTGCAACCGCATTGCGTATGGTAAACGTATGGCGGCAGAAACCGCAGACCCCCTTACAGAATACCATCGCGAAATAACAGGTGTTGTATTTTGGTGAGTGAGTAAGAAATGTCCCCCTCCTATTTAAGGAATTCTACTATGGTCCTATTTGTGGCTTTCCTTGTGATAGGCGACGGTACCCTCAAGTGGACCGTCAGGCTGTCTGTTGAGCTTAAAATAAGTTTACCTACTTTAATGAAGGTAGTAGAAATCCACTCGCATTCATTGTTCATAAAACAATTCAGCAATTGAATGCGTAATTGCATTTTGTGTGCAATTAGAAAACCAAGGCTAACAGACGCTGGGTAAAGATAAAAAACGGGACAAGCGCGAGTTGAACTCGCGTGAAGAGGGTTCCGTACGATGTTGAGTGATTTACCATGTTATTTTAATATCATGGACTTCTTATGGGTTTTCCTATAATCTATAAGTAGAAAACTAATTGTTTAATTTTTTTCAAAACTTTAGGTTCAGTAGTTTCGGAGATAAGGGGGGGAGGGGAATGGTCGGACAGACGGACACACGAGTGATCCGATTTTTTATTCGGACGTACGGAACCCTAAAAAGGTTATATTCAAATGGGGTATTACCTACACACTTTTGTTTATTAGTTGCTGTTATAAAAGGTGTGTTTTGATGCTTTCAAAAGTTTACGTAGCAAATTCTCATTAAGTGGATCTATTAATTTGACGTTTTTTTTTCAAAAATTTGAAAATAAAATTATCCAAAAAGGAGAGTCCAACGCGTATCGCTGTACTGCGACATGTCGGCTGTCGGCTAGCTATGTGTGCTTACACAAGGTCCCCCGCCCCCGCCTGGGGATTGCCTCGGTGCCTCCCATTGGAGTTAGCCTAGTCAAAGGGCGAGGAGACACCGACCGGCGGGGAGTTTTAGTGGGTGCCGGGCGACCCCCACTCTACTCTATAAGATCTGTAAGCGGATTACTCCTAGTCAAAGAAAAATATGTTACGCCATCTCTGAGCTGGCTTAGAATTGTTCGAATTGTTGACGATTCAAGGCTCACACAACGAAGTCATTGCTCTAATGAATAAGTTTTCAACAATGAATAACTAATGAATAATTCGCGTCGTAGATGCAGAGTTCATTTAAATTCAAAATAATTTATTTGCTGAATGAATTGTGAATTTTTATACGCGTGGTATTCGGTATAGCGCGTAACTTTTTCGTTTGTAAACCGATTGGACATTTAGTTTTAGTATTTGTAAGGGCTGCCGATAGCAAATTATCGGGTTTGAGCCCAATACGGCGGGTGTGGACTTTATAGGTATGCGGGAATCCTATTCTATTACTTACTGTTGTGATCCGCGGGATTCTTCAGGGCTTGAGTCTTCTTCCAAAGCTTTGGATTCTTCTCTTCAGCACTCACGACGCGAATCACTCCAGTTTTGATAATAGAAATAGGAACGGGTGATCAAAGAAGACGGCGGGTCTTTTTGATCTGCGGGTTTGTTCACTTAATAGAAGAACAAAGAAGACGGCGGGTCTTTCTATCAGTGGGTTTTTAGACTTACTATATATTATTTATTTATGGCGGTGGACTCGAAACAGGGGTGTTCTCTGATTGGCCCACAATGACGTGCCCCCTCTTAGCCAATCAGAGCGATTCCTTATAAATTTAAATAAAGCCAGCAAAGTGGCGCGAACAGTATTTGTTTCGTTCCAATCGGTTCACAAACAAAAAAGTTACTACCAAGTTGCGGGCTAAGCTAGTCTATACAAATAATAAAATCGTAAACGATCCGTGTACTTATGTCACCGAAAAAAAAGTAGTTTTTAGAATTTTTGTCTGTTTGTCTGTGCGTTTATTCGCGTTAATCTCAGAAAGGGCTTAACCGATTGGAATGCGGTTTTCACTGATGTGTTGCAGCAAGCTTCCCGTAACATTTACTGCTTGTTTCATTGCAATCGGTTTATAAACAAAAAAGTTATGTAAATTTAAAGAGTCACGTCCAACATTTTTTCGATAAAAATGGAATAAAATAACTCTTCGGATAAATTAGTTAACTAAATATATATTATCATTTGTAAAACGATGATGATTGAAAGTTTATATGAAGTTAAAAATAGTAATTTTAGGTGATTTTCAAAGTTCTAATTTCAGTTGACCTCAGATCCACATGATCAGTCATATTAAGTAGGGTTCAGCTTAAGTTGGATACGCCTCATCTTCTTATATATAAAAATGAATCCCCATTTCCCTTGGTCACGGCATCACGCGTGAACGGGTAGACCGATTTTAATTCGGTTTTCGCTAACGGAAAGACGGATAAACGGGGAATGTTTTAGGGTATATAAAAATTGCACGCCGGGCGAAGCCGGGGGCGGGTCGCTAGTCTATATATATAAAAATGAATCCCCATTTCCCTTGGTCACGGCATCACGCGTGAACGGGTAGACCGATTTTAATTCGGTTTTCGCTAACGGAAAGACGGATAAACGGGGAATGTTTTAGGGTATATAAAAATTGCACGCCGGGCGAAGCCGGGGGCGGGTCGCTAGTCTATATATATAAAAATGAATCCCCATTTCCCTTGGTCACGGCATCACGCGTGAACGGGTAGACCGATTTTAATTCGGTTTTCACTAATGGAAAGAGGGATAAACGGGGAATGTTCTTATATATAAAAATTGCACCCCAGGCGAAGCCGGGGGCGGGCCGCTAGTATGTAATAAAATCGTTCTTTGCCTATTATGCCTTTATGCACGCTAATCTCAGAAACGGCTTAACCGATTTTCATGTAATTTCCACTGATGTAGCAAGCTTCCGGTAATATGTAGTGTATATTTTATTCCAATCTGTTTATAAACATAAAAGTTACACGATATACCGTATACTACCGACCCAGCTAGTCTTTAATAAAAACCTACTTTAGATATAATTTTATTTAATTTATTAACTTATTAATTCCTTTAATGTGTAACTAAATTTAGTTTCAGAACAATATTATTTAAAACATTTAAAATTAATAATTGCCACACGTAACCTCATTGGAAAAATCTTGGGACCTGTCCTATTAAACAATGAGGTTGCATATCAGAAGAGTTTCCGAGTCGAAATCCCCCAAATTCCCCGGAAAGACAGAGGAGCTGGGATGACTTACAATGTCAAACCATTTATGATAATTTACTTGAGAGCTTTTCGGGGCCCGATCTTGCTAGATTGAGCCCCACACCTGTCCCTGTGGTAGGGATGTCGACCGCTTGGGACATCACGGACTTTCTTGTATTAATAGCGCCGGCCGTATTTCAAGGCACGCCAGAATAAATGGCATCATACATCGGTCTCTTGCCACCATTAATATACCTTCGATGCTCGAACCAAATGGTATCATGCGTGATGATGGCAAGAGACCGGATGGAATGTCTCTAGTTCCATGGAGGATGGGTCGTCCGCTGGTGTGAGACGCTACCTGCGTCGACACATTGGCACCGTCCCATCTTCGTGGAACACTTACCACAGCTGGTGCTGCTGCGGAAGCGGCCGAGAAACTCAAAATTCACAAATACAGAGATATCGGCACCGGCTACATATTCATTCCTTTTGGTGTCGAATCTCTGGGTCCGTGGGGCCCCAACGCGCTTGTCAAAACGTTTGGTCGGCATAACCGGGGATTATAGAGCTGGCCATTACCTCGGGCAACAGATTAACATTGCCATACAACGAGGTAATGCAGCCAGCATGCTCGGGACTCTGCCTAGGGGACCGAAACTTTAATTTATATGTTAATGTTTATAAGGAATTAATAATAATAATAATAATAATAATATTTATTTATTTTCTCCACAATTTACAAATTTTAAGTGGGTACATTTATAATATTCAGTGCTACATTGTATGTGGGAGACTGGCGCCTGAACTAGGTAATACCTGTGTCTCAGGACACCAGGGCTCCACCTTCGATGACCGCATCTATCTTTGTATTCTATTGTTTGTGCAACACTTGAAATGCGATCGATAACAATATCTGAATTATTCTAATGTTTAACATAACATACTTAATAAGAAACTTTTTTAATGGTCACATTAGGAATGAATATTTATTTAGGTTCCGTTTTTATATTTTTTGCCAACAAAAATACAAATAATAAATTAAATACCTGACCAAAAAAAAATAAAAATAAAAATTAATAATAATAATAGTGTTATCGTGTCAAAACTCAAACACGCTTGTGAGATCTTTCTCACCTTGAAAGCCTGCATATATAGTTTCAATCAAAGGAGATAATTATTCGCGGGAAACGATTTTTTAATTACGCAAAACTATCGGACGTTTCGTTGCTAAGTTTCCCGCCAATTCTTCAGTTGCTAATTGAGTTTGCAAATATTTGCGCGCGTTCAATTGTATTTTATTAAATTATTATGAATTAATCTCACGATGGACAGATGTCTTTTGACTTGCTTGTTCTACATCAGTTTTACACAAGCGTCAGCGTGGACTATTGATTTAAACGAGGCGCGAAACTATTATAACGAAAGAAACGACGCTTACAACAACGTTTACGATAACGGTTACAACGACAACGCCGAGCGTTATTACAGGGGCGAGGATCGATTGGATTACGTGAACTATCCGACGACGTATCCCAGTGATTATAGGGGCGGATTGTCCCGAAAGAACGAATTAAACGGGTACAATAATATAGGGCCTAACGCGAAATATGCAAATGATTACGAGTACCAAGGCTATATGGAAAAGAAGGTAACAATTATTAATTGTCTCAGAATATAGAATAATTCAGAAGGGGCGTTAGATCAAAATGGCGTGCCTGGCCGCTAAACAGCATAAGATGGATGCCGTCCATGTTTTACTATTGCCAGGCTGTTTTAACGTGAGACGAAGCCATCGCCATAAGTTGGGTTCAAAGAGAACGTAGCGGTGGGTGGGGATCCGAGGATAAGGCCTCGCTGTATTTTCAATGACAGCTATCGTAACGCGGACTACACTTTTCATACAATATTTCAACATTTGCTTTTATAAGCCCAGAGAATTAGGGGATGCTTTTATAGAATTAGGGAACATATACTTATATATGCGTCAGCTGTCCCACAATGTCGAAGTGACAGATAACGTAACGCTTTTTAGTTAACGGTTGTGTTAATTTTACTTTCGATTCTTAAGGAGTAAACTCCAATAAATAAAAACAATAAATTAATAATGTGAGCGGGTTATAACAAAGGCAAGATGCGTATGAATGCGCTTTCTGACTTGTTTTATATTCTGAGTCTTCACCTAGTTAAAACTTTAAAGAAATACAATGGTTATTGTGATTTGTGATCTTTGCAGATTTTAGACGTGGTAAGAAACGGCACGGCATATTTAGATGGACTCCATCGAGCCATTGAACAATATATAGAAACCTTGGAGAATTGCACCACCTGGAATGGAACCAATACAGTGAGTCAATGTCTTTTTCACATATAAAAATTAAAATCTCAAAAGTCTCGCAAAAACTCAAAAATTTTTTTTTTCAGTTATTTTTTTTTTGTTTTGCTCCTCTCAAAACAAAAAAATAACTGTATATAAAAAAAAAAGGAAAAAGAAACCCAAAGGAACGCTGAAAATCGAGATAATCCCAATTGGTAATTTCGTTTGGGAATTTTCAATGAGAATTACTTATTGTCAATTAATATTGACATTATTGTCAATTCCTCATTACTGACGAGCCCGTTTGATGAGTGGTCAGGGTCTGTTCTAGGGTTCCACGGTTCGGTTCCCGGCAGGGTCAACTTTGAATTGGCTCTGGTCTGAATCTGAAAAGTAGTGGCAGGGCTTACTGCGTTTCGCAGTCATTTGGGCAGCCCGTCTGGTGACAGTAACCACCACCTTACAGACGACCACAGTGAAATAACAGCACGTGTACTGGGTGAGTGAGTAAGGGATGCCAGAGCCCATTTCCCTATCCTAATTAAGGATAATCTCTTATCCTTAATTGTACTGTAGTCGGCAGCGCACTTGTAGCAGCTTAGGCGTTGCTTGCGTTGCAGGCGACGGTAGCCACCTACCATCAAGTGGACCTTTTTTGACGATCTTAACATAAAATATTGTAAATCAGCGAAAGCTATCAAAATTTAAAAAAAGCTTTTGAATTAAAATTTATAATTTTTTATAGAATCAGACCGTGTTCCAAAACTCAACAGTGTGGACGCGGCCTAACTTAAATGCATCACTCATTGGCAACATGAGCGATTGCGAGAGAGTGAGTCAAACGAGGGAGCTGGTGAGGCGACTCGCTCAGTTGGCGCTGTGGGCCACCCGGGAGTTACAGGACAGGGCGTACCAGAACCAATATCAACCTTATGACCACCTAGTAAGAATTAATTTCTGGTTACTCTTACTCGCTGTTCCTTCAAGGCAATTAGAAGAATCTTGAACACAATGAACGAAATAATAATATTCTTTCATGTATTAAGTATCCTAGCTTCATCCGCGCCCCCTTTTCTAAAGCGTTGAAAATTTATTCAGTAACAACTCATATTTTTGTCAGGCGTTGATCCTTCGGGAACAGTACTTTTTCTCTGAGTGAAAGTTCCTATATCCCTGACAACGTGTATGCAAAATTGAGTGATATCTCATGCGTTAGATCATTTAAATAGTCCGAGTTTCATCAAAGTTAGTTCAGCTGTTTTTGTGTGAGTAACGAACATACATACATGTATTCTCACAATCTTTAATTATTTAGGAACCGAACAGTCTATTCCATAGACATTGCAAGCAAATGATGTTGTAGCTTTTCTAAAACAGGGCTAAAATTCAACAAGGCTGAAAGTCCGTATAATTTAATTAATAGTATAAACGAAAAAAATAGTTAAGATGTTTGGATGTTTGTCACACGTAAACCGTAAACAGTAAAAATTATCAAACAGACAGTTCAGGTCGCTGATAAAAAATAGGATGTACTTATTTATTACATGAGTAAACAAGGGATAATATTTAAAACTTTATCTTGCAAACAGTGGCGTAGCTAAGGGAGGGGGGTGTCACCCGCTTAGGGGTGACACCCCAGTAGTGCCACATGTAAAAATTCGTAAAACTCTGGCAGATTGCATAACCGCCACTAATAAAATAGCAATATATGTAACAATAATATATATAGGTGGTCTACACACTGTCTGTCGATCGGGGATTCCCCAAAATGTTGTTGTTTTTAACTTCGAATTTCGTTGTAACTGTCGCTAGTCAGGGGATTCCCCGGAAATAGCGATTGCTTTCCACCTGTGCGCTTGGGGAATTTCTCTTGTTCCCGATCGCATTCCGTTCAACATTTCTTTATAAAACGCTAGCCGACGACGAGCCGCTAGTTTATAAAACATAAATTATTATTACTTTTTTTTATTTTAATAGTTTTACTTCATGTTTGGGGTGACACCTGCAATATCCGCACCGGGTGCCACCCATGCTAGCTACGCCACTGCTTGCAAATAAATCTATATATAAATTAGTTCTTCGTCATTAAACTAGATGGCGTAGTGGCGCGGCTAGTTTGATATTGTTCCAGGACACCTTAGGGAAGGATACTTTTTAACAGATCGGACAAGCTAACAATAAATTTTATGTTCATGTACTTACAGTAAGGAACATAAAAGGCACATTGACATCTCTGTGATCCAAAATAATTAAAAAAATATATATGTAAAGAATATGTATTAGCGTTAGCGTAGGTAAAATACTTTTTAATGTTGCCTATTTACTGTAACAAGGAACTGTGTCAATGAAATTTGTCAATCAATTTATTTTCATTGTTACTTGATTTTCTTAATGAAAATTATTTTTTATTTTAAAAAGGATTTGGTGGACAATAAAACTTTAATTGTCGTTTCTTTGGTTACATGTAGGATTTTTGTTAAATTTGTAAAATATTGTAATCGAATTGTAATTCAGTTTGTTGTTTTGAAAATATTATAATTAATAAAATAAATACTTTGGTTACAGAGCAACGCAACAGTTTAATTTACCAAATTTAATTACTAAAAGACGAATAGTCTTATATATATATGAACGGTCGCGAACAAAATTGATAATTCTGCTTAAGTAGGTAGTATACTTAAATTTGTTTTTATATTTTTTTTTTGTTACGGCTTGTTTTTTTTTCTTTCTCTTTGAATGTGTGTTCATGTTTGTGCAAATAAATGTTCTATCTAACTATCTTAGGTTACATTTAAGAATAGCTCTTATTAAGATCCATATAGAGTTTTATTTGCGTGTGTTTAGTATAACAAACAAGAAGACGAAATCATATTGAAGCTGGCCCTGTTCCTGGACCGTCTCGCGAACCTGACAGGTTTCGATCCGAATCCACAGGACTTCACGACAAATCCTCCCGCAAGTAAGACGAATTTATCGAGACTAAATATTGAAAAGGTTTATGTTAAGATCGGCAGACAGGCTGACGGTCTACTCGATGGTAGGTGGCTACCGTCGCCTATAACACAAGCAACGCCAAAGCTGCTGCAGGGGATAGGGAAATGGGCTCTGGCATCCCTTACTCACCCACCGAAACACAACAGCACACGTGCCGTTATTTCACGATGGTCTTCTGTAAGGTGGTGGTTACTGCCGCCAGACGGGCTGCCCAAATGACTGCGAAACGCAGTGTGCCCTGCCACTACTTTCCACATCCAGACCAGAGCCAAATTTGAAAAGTTGATTTTTCAAAGTTGACCCTGCCGGGAATCGAACCCGGAACCCTAGAACAAGCACCCTAACCACTCATCCAATTTATTAATCTTAGTTTTAGGTACGCACCTAAAACTAAGATTAATAAATCGAGTCTATAACTACAGCAATTGCCCCGCAAATTGCTAATGCTCCTGGTCGCCATTTTAGTGACGAATCTTGTGACCTACTGTTCCGTTAGTAACACTGGCCGGCGAGTTTTATTACAGCATAATTACAGCAAAATTACAGGAAACACAGCACAGACTCAAAAAATAACAATAAAAAGAAAGTTATCATAATAGGGGATCGGACAAATTTTCAGAAAGTGTTTTAAATTAATATTCATGGATATTTATTCCCATAAAAAATACTATTTTATTTATTTATAGCCTTTTAGGTACTCCAAATCATGTTTTAATATTGTTTGTTTGAAAATTCCGCCAAAACGCCACGATAGTTCATCTGAGAGCGCGTAACGTCATTTGTGGTCATATCATAACAAAACAGCTGCATTGGCATAAGACAATGATTGCCCACAAATGACGTCACGCACTGTGATCGGTGTTTCAGTATAGATTAAAAATATTGTAAATAATAAAATTTTATTTCTTCATTTAAAAATATTTAAATGAATTATATTAAATAATTATTCGATAAATAATCGTAAAAAATTATATATTTTCTTTCTAAGTACATTTTAGATTTTAATCTGATTACTGTCCGATCCCCTATTATTACGATGGTACTCTATATATCAAAGTATATACAGAACTTACAACAAATTGCAATTGGAAAAATGTTTGTCTGTCTGTCTGTTTGTTCCTGCCATTCTCTGTTGCAGTTAGCTTTAGCTGATGTTATAAGAAGTATTTTTATTTAAAACTGCTTATATGTAGTTTAGTTACATTAATCTATTCATTAATTTACAGCCACAAGTACATCGTCTCCTCCCGTGATTGGTGTCCCGGTGCCTCCAGAAGTCGTCCAGCAGTTGATGCGGTGCATGGAAGACAACTCCACGGAGCCTTCGGTAGACCGCTGCTCTTTGCCGATACCAGCCGTCATACAACAGATCATCGCCGGTAAAACGATAGACGCGGATGTTTGGCTCTGTTTGAACGATATTGGGGCAGGGCATACTGCGTAGGCACCGCAGTCATGAACTGGGGCACTGTTATTTCACGAGTGGTTACTACTGCCAAAGGACAGCCCGTTTGGCTGGCTCACCACCAGCATGTGTGCTGTTGTTATTCCGTGAGTAAGTATGCACCGCTGGATGTAAGCCTCCCGAGGCTAGCCACCGCGCAGGGTCTCCTGTCCTTCGCATCCAGCCGCTTCCTGCGATGCCTTTCAGGTAGTCTGTTTACCGGCCGCGGGGCGTCCTAAGCTTCGTTTTCTCATTCGAGAAATTGATTCCATGCCAGAAAATTTTGCCAGAAAATCTCTTCCTAAATCCTCATCCTTCATCCTACTAGAAAGCTCAAAATAAACCACAAATTTGATGCCACATTTACAATGACAATAATGACTAGTAAAAAAAAAAGAATTCGTAAGTAAATAGATCCTGACGAGCCATATTGGTCGAGTGGTCAAGGTATGCCTTAACGTCGGGAATCCCCGTGTCTCAGGGATTCCCGACAGGGCCAATTTTGGAAATGAACTTTTCTCTGGTCTAAATCTGGAAAATAGTGGCAGAGTACACTGCGTCACGCAGTCATAAACTGGGCTGCCCTGGCGGCAGTAACCACCCCTTATGATCACCGTGAAATAATTATATATGTATGTATGCTGTTATTTTACGGTGAGTAAATAAGGGAGTCCAGAGCCCATTTCCCTGTCTGGCCTTCCTAACTCCTCATCCTACTAAATTCAGCAGCGCACTTGAAGCGCCTATTGCAAAGTTTGTGTTATATAGACTACAGTAACCACCTACCATCAAGTGAACGGTCAGCCTTTTTTTTTACAAGAGGATACCCACCGGTGGGTTATGTCGGACTCCTGCCCCGAGATGGTAGTGGGGTAGACCTACCGACTAAACCTCTTGGCGTCCTCCTCGTCCGCTATTGGCGAAGTTGCGAGGTCGGACGAACACTCTTCCGCAGCTCCACCGCGGGGGTCCGCAACCGGCTCATTTGGACGGCGCACCCGAACTGCCAAGGTGCGCCGTGCCTCTCAGGAAAGTGAAGGTCAGCCTGCCTGACGACCATCACATAAAAAGTGGTGACTGACATAGTCCTATGTCCGATAAGTCTGCAAAAGCTTACTAAAAACTTTTTTATAACTAGTCGAGTCCGCAACTTCATAGGAGTGGTATACAGCGTAACTTTTTTTGTTTGTAAACCGATTTGAATGAAACAAACATTACATGTTACGGGAAGCTCGGGCTAAGCCGTTTCTGAGATTAGCATGCACAAACGCACAGACAGACATACAAAAAATTGTTATTTTCACCTCGTTAACATAATTATAAGGGGTATAAATGTTTTATACTTTAATAAACATGCACCTCTTCATGTCCTCGGTACTGCAACACCTTGACAACCGAGCAATCCGGGCTGCTCCTAGGGTCTTGGACTGATTGTCAGATTTATTACTTCGTTTCAGTTGAATCCTTTGACCGACTGAGTGTATCACTGTAAATTTGTCGCAGGTCTATGAATTTTCTTGAATTTATCGTACCAAATTGAACTAACTCATCATCTTTAAGGTATTCGAGCGAATTCATCGTTACCAAGTTTGCCGTCTGGTATACCAGCGGCAGGTGGATCGATGTCGCCAGGAGTACCGGCACCGGGTGTCCCACCGACATCACCACTCTCTCTGTTTGGTAACAGACAACCAGATCTTCTGCAGTTACTGAGACAACGGTTCGGACCGAATTTAAATGTGTCCAGATTTAACGGGAGCTGGCCTTCACCGTTACCTCCATTCGATGGTAAGTTTTTTCTTAAAGGAAATCGAATATAAAGTTACTTATTTGAAATAACAAAACTCTTGGTCTGAAAATGTTTTGGCGAGCCCCGTTTAACAGACACTTGGGCAGCCCCGTCTGGCATCAGTAACCACCCCCCTTACCCCTAACCAATCCCACCTTTGACGTTGCTTGTGTTATAGGTAACGGCATACTATCGAGTGTCGATTGATTACCTGTTTTTCGACAGTGTCGTTTGAATTTAACGAGCCCATTGGATGAGTGGTTAGAGTGTTGCCTTAACCATCCGTTCTAGGGTTCCCGGGTTCGATTGCCCGCAGGGTCAACTTTGGAAATGATCTTTTCAAAGTTGGCTCTGGTTTGAATTGGACACACTGCGTTTCGCAGTCATTTGGGTAGCCCGTCTGGCGGCAGTGACCACCGCCCCCTTAGAGAAGACCACTGTGAAATAACTGCACGTGTACTGTTGTGTTTCGGTGAGTGAGGGATGCCAGAGCCCATTTTCCTATCAAATCCATCCCTTATCCTTAGTCCTACTGATGTAGTCGACAGCGCACTTGCAGCACCTTTGACATTTCTTGTGTCATAGGCGACAGTAACCACATACTATCAAGTGTCGATTACCTGTCTTTCACACAATAACAAAAATCAATAGATATCAAATGGCGTAAGTAGGCTTAAAGTGATATGAAGAAAAAAAAAGAAAGAAAAGAAAGAAACTTAAGTTTTCTGATCTTTGGTTTCTAGACCTGAATTTTTTAACAGTAGGGTCAAATCTGGTATCGGTACGCAGCTTGCAATATCAAACTTATTTACTACACAATAAAGTATACAGTTCAGTGAGTTCGCGAAAGTGGTGTTATTTTATAGACGCTATTTTATAGAGATATATCGAGACGTCTACGCGTCTCTTGCAGCGTCGCAATGTACAGTGCGAAACAAATGACTTCTTCCTTTTACAGGTAATTTTACATTTACACCTGGAACAAACCCTTGGAGAAATTCTACGGGACGACCTACCGGTGCATTTTTCCCGCCAAACATGACGTCTCCTAGACCTGTTCAAAAACGCTCCATACACGACAACCCATTAACGAAAGTCATGAAGTATTACGTTAAGCAAAAAGTGTGGACCAATTCGAACGCAGCCGCGGAAACGGAGGACACAGAAAAGAGAAATTCTACAGAGTTTGACATTGACAACCGTTTGACAGACGTCAAAACGGTTCAAAAACGTTCAATAAAAAAGAAATCCGTTAAATATCAACCCAAAACTCTAGTTCACGTGATCGGTGAGCATTTGAAGCACAAAATAAGCTCGGATTTATTAAAAAAGAAGCACAGGGTCCAAGAGATTAGACACGTGGTGAGAAAAATACAAGACACCGTGTCGAGAAAATTCGTTCGCAAGCTCGAACACGTGAAGCATCATCGGAAGCGTTCAGTGAGTTACGGTAAGAAAAGTTTACCGCGTATCCCCGAAAACCCTCAACAGGACATAAGTTATTACGTGAAAAATAAGGAGGGAACGAATTACAATCCCAGTTTGTTGCAGGCGGCTCAATCCAGGCTGTACCTGGAGCAAGCTGCCCAGATGGGAAACATTGAGGTGATGAGGCGCTTCGGTTCTAACCCGCTCATTCCCGGCCACGTCTACTATGGCGCCCTAATGACTGTTATAGCGGATGTATAACACTACTTCTCGCAATCTATTAGGACTATTATATACTTATGTATATATATTTTTAAAAATCATTTATAATAAACATACAAATACTGGAAATAAAAGTACCTAGTTTTATTTGATTAATTATTTATTACTGACCGTTATTTTAAATCTTAATCATGGTTCGAGCTATCTTCATACTTATTTTTTTTTTCATTATTGAATCAATGGTTTGTTTAGCGGGAGTTTAGTTTAATAACAAAAAAATAAATAAAACTAGTTGAAAAACGAACTAAGTTCTAAATATACAATGAACTTTTTTTTATCGTGCACTCAGTAGATTGACTATGAGCTGTTTTGTGCAAGCTTGTAGTGCTGAGTCAGTGCTCCACCGAGCCCTGGTCCATTTGGATCGAATAGATCGTGTCTCTTTAGACGTCGTTCAGCTCTGGACACAGACAATTCCACTGCCAGTGCATTTGGATGTCTTTGAAGACGTTTGTGACATTCGGCTGTGGAAAAGCTAATTTCTTCCCTCCTGACTCATATACCTCACAGTTCTTCATAAACCTATTTTTATGCTAAAATCGCATGCAGAACCCCGCAGCTGGATTCCATAAATCCATATATGTTTCAAAACTGTGTTGTACACGAGGAGTTCATTGTCTATTAACAGTCTCGAATTTCTACCTACCCAGTAACCAGTGGAAGCCATGGTATTTAAGTAGAGTTTATCACTTTTTGACTGTATGACTTTTTTCCATGTGAATCGATGATCCAGCATTCTGGAAGAGGATGATTCTCAAGCGTCACTGGTGGCCAGTGTTCTCGTCTGACTGCAAAAGTTATATGTACCAATTTTGAAGCACATTTTCTGATTCTCGGCAATGCTTATTAGGGTATTCTACAGGTTTTGGGAGGCTTCTGTAGAGTTTTTGCTCGTTGATAGCAGAGTGTCATCAGCAAAAGTTGCCGTGGTTACGCCTGGTGTTTTGTGGTAAATCCGCAGTGAACAGGGTATACAAAACTGGACCTAGAACCCTAGAACCCTGACCTAGGGATAGCCCTGAGGTACCCTCTGCATGAATGTCATGGAAAGGTGATGCACTGTCAGGGCCGGCTTTACCTATAGTGCAGGGTGTGACGCGCACTCGGGCGCAGAGTCTGGGGGCGCCGAGCAAGCGCCGCTCCCGCTCGCAACACCTCCAAAGAGCTTGTGTCGCTCGCGGTAAAGACGTTTTCAAAGACTCTGTACCCATGTTATGACCCTTATTTGAACCGTAGACTGAAGAAAAAACTACCTCAGGATATTTTGAATATTTAATTATACTTACTTTTGTAATTTGGTAAAATCGGGAAACATCGCTGGATGATCCTGACTCGTGTAACCGAAATCAGTACTGTTGCTGAATGTCTTATGACAGATTGCAGCTTTAAATGGGGTTATAAAAAAAAAAGTTATGACCAACGCCGGGCGTGGTAGCAAAGAGAGGCGCCCCACGAGCGGCCGGGGGTTTAGCCCACAGTTTAAAGCATTTAAAATGTTATAAAAGCAAAAATAAGACTTAAATGAGTTTCAACATACTGATGGAGAGGGCGCCAGGGTATTAATTGCACACGGGTGCTACATGAGCTAGAGTCGCCTCTGTGCACTGTCACCTTCTTTCACCTGAAAGATTCTTTCTGACAAGTTTGTATTATACCATAAAAGGTCTGGGTAGGTAATCTTGATCTTGGTAGGTATGTGTTGGATTTCAAAGAACGCCACGAAGCAATATTCCTTCTATTCTAATGCAAACCTAATCTTTTGGTACACTAATTCCTGGTTTGTCTTCTCTGTTCTGGTTGGTATGCTCTGTGTTTTGCTGGAGTATTTCTGCACAGAGCTGGCAACATCTGTAGTTGGGCCAAGACGAGAGCTTAAAGAACTGTTGACTTCTTTCTTATTTTGCTGCAGCAGTAATACCTAATGTTGCTCGTCACTGATAATAAGAGGTCCACAATTTAACACTGTCTTTGTGAGGATGTTACTTAATATGGACTTTGGTTATACCCGTGGTGGACAATCGACAAAAAATCTCTCTTCAGAGGTGACCTTGTCGGAGCTTCACATTGGCGACCGTGTAGGCTTGTCTTTTTATTAGAAATAAAAAGAATCTATTTATGAGTAAAAAATATATTTCATGATTATTAAATAGATACGTAATACAGTGATGTTTCCATTTTAGGACTCGAGATGTAAATCTTTCTTTCTTTTGACACCAATTTTAAATGTAACATCTTTCCAAATTACACAAAAAGTAAAATAAAAAACCGCAAAATCCACTAACGATTTAAAACCGACCAATATTTATGTAATAAAAAAGGCACATAATTCTTCTATTGAGGCAAAGGAATGTACTTCTTTAAACCCAAGGATCGAAGGCATACTTTATCACCGAAAAAAAAAACAAACAAATAACATGGAAATAAACTTATTAAAAATCAACGATAACTTATTATGGGTGTATGTATTTTAATTGTACTTTGATGTGTGAAGGGTGATGGCTTTCGATGATAAAATACACATTTCATAATATACAAATATAAAAACGTCTATTCGTGAGATAAATTTAGATTCATATGATACTAGGTTAATAACTCCAAAAAGAACATGATGTGACCTTAATAATAATAACGCAATAACCATGGTTGTTCTTAAAACTAACAATAAAAATCAATAATAAGAAACTAGACGAGTATAACGTGTTATTGTCAAAAATCATTTAATACTTAGTTTTTTTCGCTTAATTTTAATTTTTAAAAATTGGTCCCAATTTTTTTTTTAATTTGTGACTGGGAATGTACATAAATATACATATATATAAATATTTCTGAATGCAAATTTATAAGTCTCGCGGGAATTATTTTTTTTTTAAAATGTTCAGGCTCGGTTACTTTTGTTTTAGTCTATTATATATGTACTATTTTTGTATAGTAAATAATAGTACTTCTCCAATATGAGATGTGATTTGAATTTTAAAACAGTTTAAAAATATATAAAATAGTTTAAGGCAAAGAATTATTCAACTAACTCCCTTCATTGTTAAAAATTGGACTGGACAGGTTTTTTTCTTTTTCAGTTGTGGCTCTGTGGCCGCTTCTTCCTACTGAACAAGCCTCCAAACACCCCCTTCTTGTCCTTCTTGTCTTTTGTGACTCCGCTCACCGACAGTTCAGATTCGCCAGATGATCTAAACAAAAAAAAAGGGAGTTTTCTAAACAGTGCGCTGGCTTGGTTATAAATTTTTAATCTTAATATTACTGTTTGACGATTTAATGAGGGGCACCGAGTCGACACCGGATCCTAGCTGTTTCTGACCGGTCATGTACGATAACCTAAAACCACCTTACCTCATCGAATCGCAGTCTCAGATAGAATAAGAACAAAAGATAGACCCTTGTGAACGGCTAAGTGAAGCCGGTAAAACTGCGCCTTGTACATACACGGATACTGGTTGGGCGTTGTGTTTAGTGCTGGCCTTCTCGCAATTTCGGGCGTGAGAGAGCAGCAGTAGTAGGCTTGTCGCCGCCCATTGTGGACGCGACCCCGCTCGCCTCGCTTATAAACAATGATTTGCTTAAAACGTTTTATGAACCTAGCAACGCACTATAATATTAAAGGAGTGTTTCATTGTGGACAATAATTTGTGTTGGTGACTGGAGCCGAGCTGAACTTGCTCATCTAGATGATGGACGACAATCAGGACACCTGGACCTGGATGAATCCGTCGAGCAGGTACTGTTACCCGATCGCTCTTAATTTTGTGTGAAGCGCTAGTCAATCCATACCCAAACCCGCTCCCGTACACACCCCTTTTTTTAAGTTGGGAAATCCATCACGGATACGCAGCAGCGAAGGGGGACGCTGTGGGTTATGCCGGACTCCTACCGGCCAAAATGGACGCCGTAGATAGGCGCGGTCGCAGGAACGTTGTTACACAACTTCGACGACCCCCGCACACGCCCCTAGGATGGTGGTTATTTACACACTGCCATACCAGCCTCGTCTTTAGTTGAGCAACATCAGCTGGTGGATCTTGACGTAATAATAAATTAAAATATTTACTAGTGAAAATGCCTAATTTCGTAGGTTATAGCCGGCCTACGTACACATTTTTATAAACTTGGCTTCAATATGTTGTCCGTAAAGTTCTATCTTTAGTTCTTATGTTGAAAGTTAGTTAGTGGTCCAAGTGATATCCGAGCGGCGGATGCACTAAACTGTAATTGAATTGTAACTATAATTGAAGGGGGTTAACTCACCTCGAAGCCGGCCTCTGGTCCAGGGCGGGGGAACCCCCGCTGCCGGCCACGGACGCCGGTCGAGGGCTACCGGCGCTGTTGCCTCCGTACGCTATAGACATTAAACATATTTTTATTAAAAACTAATAAATATGTCGCACAAACTCCGTTGGGCTACCGTGCACTTTAAAAGTCAAAACTACAGACACAGACTACTATAACGGCGTATAACCCGGTCACATTATCGAAGACGTCATTTCAACGACAGCTGAGACTGACACGTAGGGTAATGTATCGGATTGTATCGCATTGAGGTGTGGGGTAGGGCTAATGTGACCGGTTTGCACATATTGTTGACCTTATAGTCTGTAACATTTTAAGAGTAATAAAAACATGAAAAAATCAAAAGTTTGGGCGAGTTCCTATCTGAATGCTATCATAACCTTTGTTACATTTAAAATAAATAATTGTTGTTTACAATTTTCACTGTCTTGCATTGTTATATAAATATTTTATTTAAAAATGACAAAAATAATGGTATCCTGAGTTTCTTTCGTGGTTTCTTCTCAGGATCGTCATCCTGAATATTTGGATATTTTTTTCCGAAACCCTGAACCCGAACCCAATAAATAGACTTTTAAAAGAGTTTCTTTGAAACCTATTTAATGAATAAATATCTCTATAATTTGAACGAAGATCTTTCTTGCTCTTAAAACGTTACAAACTACATTATGTACAAGCGGCAAAAACCCGGATACAGTAATACATCAATTTGACGGGAATAGGCCAACGGAGATTGTGATTGGAATTTTCGTTAGACCAACCCATTAATAACAGCTCAATATGCAGAACAGGAATAAGAGCGAAGCATAAAAACAGTTGAACGAAACCACAAAGCAAACATTTTTTATTTCATAAAACCTCCAAAACAATTACTATACTAAACACAATTTCCCTACGCGTTGCCATAAGAGAGAGCGAGCGCGCAATATGCTCCGATGTGCTCGCACTTGTCATTGCCTCGCGTGCAGCAAGAAATTGCGATTAGTTTAAAGCGCGACTTACATTTGGCGCCCTGATTCACACAAAAACTTCTATGAAACACGATTCGAGGTCACTCGTCTCAATTTTAATTGAATTCAATATCTGACAATTTTTTAATAAACATTTTTTTTAAAAAGTCACCGTGAGTCACGTGGTCGCTGTGACGTCATCGTTAAAAAATATCTGATTGGCTGAGCGTTCTAAATGGAAAGAATGCGCTTTAAAAGGTTTTCCTTTCCAGAGATTCGGTAAAAGCAATTCTAATCGTTGATTATAATGGTAATTTATAAAGATGTGTCCAGATTATTGACATTGTTGTATAACATTGCAACATAAAACAAGGTTATCGTAACATGATTACAATTGGCGCTTATTCTTCAGTGCTGTTCACAATTTCTACGCCAGAGAACGTTCTGCTGCAGCGAATGTTGTACTTTTAAATGAGAAAGAAAAGTATATTGTGCGGTATTAACCGAAGTTTTTTCTTACGTGCGCGCGCCCCGATATCTAGGTGTTTGGACTTGGTATGAGGCGGACCGTGTTGTCGTGCGAAACGGTCAATCGACGGAGGTAATAGTAAAGGTATAAATTACTGGTTCGAGCTGCCATCCGCGTCCCGTCGAGGTTTCGATTGGTATTGATAACGCGAGGGTTTGTAGATTGTGAAGATACCTTCAATTTCCGCGTGCAATCGAAAAATTAATTTCCGTAGCATCATGACCGCGTGGATAAACCAAAAGACAATTGGTGGGTTTTATTCGGACAATTCCTGAGCGCCGCCACCAACGGGAAGATTGTCTCGTTTAGCGGCCTTCCACCCGAACATACTTGCCGTCGGGACTTCGAGGATTTGTCAGAAGGCACGGTAACTCCTTCCCGCTCCCGACCTACACATTTCCCTGCCGTGTCAAGACAACGGGACCTTACGTGTCTTTTAAGCGCCACGTATCGCGGTCGTGTTGACAGAATCTGTAAGCCTTCCACTGCGCATTTCCTGCCAGAGGGCCAGGGGTCTCCTACATATGTCAATTGCAATTTTCAGAAATTAGAAAGCATGATAACGCGACTCACGCCTAAACGTTATATAGTCTAGTTTCGTGAAGTTTGTGTGAGTATCACTTACAAAGTAATAACATAGCATACATATAGGAAACACACAAAACAAAACACAAAAAACAAAGAAAAGGAAAGAAAGATATACAGCTAAGCTAGAAAAAGAAAATATTAAAGCTAGACAAACACGTTACAAACTACTTTAAACAATAAAGAAGAACAGACAAACGCACAAGTGACGCGATGCAGAACGTACAGAAGATGACTCGATCCTGAACGCATGCTCAAATCATTTATTCCTTATAATATATCTAGAATATTTACATTTATACATAGACGAGACTTCATTTAAACCTTTTATTATTGAGGGAAAAATGTTAAACTCGCGATCGAAAACCTGATCGAAAATTCGCAAGACTCAACTCCGGGGTCTAGTTGAGTTGGCTGGACGTAATGTAGTATACATATGGGTGTAGATAAAATGCAGTATATGGAGTAATGTCCCCGCAAGGTTGAAGTTTTGTGTTGCTAGGAGTGTTGGCGACCGTCGCCAGAGTGGCGTCCAGTTAGCCACTCAAGCGGTGACGTAGATGGACGGTCGCCACTGAGTGGAGACCAGTCGCTATACTGATAATTAAAGCAATTCGTGCAAAATTATTCTCTAAACCTTCCAAAATATCAAAAATGCACAACGTTAATATTCAAGTTTTTTTTTTAATGTAAAGGTCGTTAGACAGGCTGACGGTCCACATGGTGGTAAGTGGCTACCGTCGTCTATTGATACAAGCAGCGCAATAGGTGCTGCAAGTGCGCTGCCGACCACAGCTGTTTTAAAAAATAAGGGATAGGGAGGGATTAGAAAATGAAATAAGGGATAGGGAATCTCATTTTCTAATCCCTATAACTCCAATTGAAAGAGCTTAAAAAGTATTGGAATGCTTATATTGTTAAATCCCAGGCCGTTTCGTTAAGAACGTACTTGTAGGAATAATAAAAGGCCTAAATCCGGTTGTTTCTAAGCATTTCGGCTCAAGTTTAAGCAGAGTTGGCTTTAAGTGAAATATACAAAGTTAATAATAATTACAAAATAAAATATAAGTATACAATTTCTATAAAAAGATTTGATTTCTTGTACCACGAGTTCCGAATCACTTCCAACAACAAAAATGACAAATGCAAAGAATGCCCAAGGCATTTTAGACATTGACCCAAATTGTAGTCCCATATCATGTTATTCCAGTACCGAGTGTTCCCAAGAAACATATCCATATTTATTAGTAGCCGAGCCCGCAAAATTGGTCAACACTTTTTTTAAACCTATTGGAATGAAACAAACACTAAATGTTACGGGAAGCTTGCTACAAAAAGTCTAAAAACTATTTTCTTGACCTCGGTAACATAAGTACAACGTGTACATTAAGTACATAAAAAAAACATTTAATGTACCTAAACAGAACAATATTTACGATTTTATTACCTATATGTATAGAATTTTTTATATTTATACAAAGACTTTTAAAATACACTCTTTGAGAACAGCCTGTGCTAGGGACTTACTTTAAACTCGGTCTACTTTAGAAACCACAGAATACAACTACGCAACATGCATATGACGATTTTCTTTTGATTTTTTTCTATCTCACTACATCAAAGAAAGTTATATCAGCCTGTATACATAGATAACGTCCTACTGCTGTGCACAGACTGTCCTGTGATGGAATATCCAGGAATGTTTTGGCTTAGTGCAGGGAAGGCAAACCTTTATTCACCTCCGATTCAAAATTACCAAAGAAAATATTAATGAAGCTACGACTACAACTAATATTATAGAACTGATATTATTCATCTAAAAATAAAATTAATAATTCAAGGCCTAGCAAAAATATATGAGTAATTAAGATTATAAGTGTTTTAAAATGTAAGAAAAAGGGTGCGGACAAAAAATAGTGACCAAAATGAATTACAGACTAATCGGTCCAATTGGAAACTCGTGGTACTGTCGAAATATAACAATAAGTTCATATTGAAAAGGAAGAAGATTAAACGCATTCCAAAAAGTACTTTATCTACGTGTTAGTAAATGCGAAATCAGCTCAAAAGGCCCCCTCTCTTTCGCTCGGCTGCCGCGAGAAAGAGAGGGAGCGTGCGTGACGTCACTGACCGAGCTCGCTGGTCGCGTACACGTGCGAAGTGGTCTCCACGCTCTGCCAGTTGTTGTTCTGCCTCTCGAGCGAATCCTTCTCGCTTCTGTTCACTCTCTGCTGGTAGCTGTTTATCAAGCTGCTGACCGACTGCTTCTCGGGCACGTTCGAGTTCCGGTCGGGGACTATCGGCCGCCGCTCGGGAACGTTCGGCGCTCGTTCGGGTAAGTTCGGCCCGCGTTCGGGAAGCGGGGGCGCCGATACCGGCAACGGTGGCGCGCCTTCCGCCGCTTTAATATTTGGGAATAATCCAGGAAGTTGACTATTATGAATTATTCCTTTATTTTATGAGGGATCGAGTTTTGAAATGGACGAAACAAAAGCAGCACAATGGACAACACGTCAATACGATAAATGAAGACTTTGTCACTCGGTCGAACAGAACACGTAGCTAAATACAGCTTATATTATATTACATAGCTTATACAGTTTTTAAACTGGGTTAGGGGCTTTACTAAACCCAGTGAAATACCTATCAATCATTGGATACCATTAACTATTACCATGAATGACAAATAATTACGTGTGAGTTACATAGACCACATTTTGATAAGAGAATCTATACTTGTATGTATATTGTGTCGAAGCCGCGACATCATATAAATGCGTATACCTCCAAAAGAATTCTGAAATATGCCGCACTGTTCGAAAAAATAGTAAATACGCTTTAAAGTTTCTGCTTTTTTGAGCTTATTAAAGTTCGTAGCTTAAGCTCAAAAGTTCCAAGCTTGAGCTATTAAAACGTGTTCTGTTCGATCAGAATTTTAGACGAAATCCACTTACCGTCCCTTTGCGACCGAATGAACTCGGAGTTGATGTCGCGCCCGTTCGAGAACCGCGATCGGCCCCACGACGCCGACGCCGCGTCGTTGCGCCGCATCGTCACGTCGGCCACCTCTTCGGGCGTCCTCGGCGGCTGACACGGCAGCACCGAAGACTCCACCTGTCTGTCGGGCGTCGACCTTTGCTGCAGGCTGTTTCTATGCTCGTGCAAGATTTCCGCTTGCGTGCGAGGCCTGCGTTGCGGCGAAGGCGACGACTCCGCCGAAGAAGAGGAGGATCCGCCGCCGGCCGCGTTCAGGCGCCTGCGTAGCTCCTCGTCGGGCTGCTGCTGAGGTTCTCCGCGGTCGTAGGGCGTCAACTGGAGCTCCGGAGGCAGCTTCGCGTGGAAGGCGAGCTTGTTGACCCATTCGTGCATGAGGGCGCCACTGGTGGCGGCGAACAAGTATTCTGCGCCATCAGCGCACGACACTCTGAACACGTGCGCCCTCTTGCGGTAGTCTTCGGCCGGCGAGCATTGAGCCTGTGGACGCGTCAAATCTTCATATCGGGATCGAATCATGCAGTGGCGTAGCTTATCCTAGATGGACCCCGTACCAAATTTTGTCGAGGGGTTTTTCTACGTGACTGTGACGAAGTCCAAATGGAGAGCAAAGATATAAAAGATATATTATAGCGTGTGTGCTGTTATGTTAGCGAGTAAAGGATGCCAGACAATTTCACTATCCCCTACTAATCGCTTATCCTTCGGTGTCGCTCGTGCTAAACGACGATCTGCCTGCCATTCTTAATAATATAAAAAATCCTGTGGCGTTGCTTGCTTTAAAAGACGACGGAAGCCACTTACTATAAAATGGACCAGCATCTTTACCTCTCCACTCACTCTAAGTTGTTTCATAATATTGTTATTATCAAAACAGAGCTGACTATTAACTCTGTTGACAATATATTTGTCTATGGTTCCATTAAATTTTGTCGTTGGAATGTCTGTTTCAAATCAACATGTACAATGGTCTATCCCTCCCCCCTTCTATACACTAAAAGTATTATTGGAATTAGAAATATTATTATTACGTACCTACTTAACACTTAAAGTTTTTTTTTATTGTGTGCTAATCATTTTTAATTTCATTGATTTTTAAGAAATAAGTATTCTTTTATAGGAATATAAAAGAAGTATTCTTATGAGATTATGCATTGGGCACAGGCATGACTTTTGCTACTTGTCCAAAATTAACGCCGAATTTCGTTTAGCGCTATCTATAGCACAATTGTTTATAAAAATGTCAGATGTTACTTTACACAACGGTCGTAATGAACATAGGTTGTGTAGGCACTCCTCGAGGACGTCACTTTTAAACAAGAGCATTTTTTGTATCGATTATAAAGACCTTAATGCATATAAAGACCTTAATGTTAATTTATTTAAACGAAAAATTAAAAAGCTACTATTAGATAAATGTTATTATAGTGTAAATGATTACTTAATTGATAAATAATACAAAATTCTCTTTTATTTAACTAATTTAATATTTACATGTAAATAGTATTAAGAAAATAGTTATTATTTATTTTAATTAACTTTAAATATGTTATGTCAATAACATAGAATTTATATTTGTACACAGAGTTTTTTTTTGGTTGATCATGTTTGGAGCAAAGAAAATGTCATCTGCTATTTACCATACCTATGGTAATAACAAATAAAGATTATTATTATTATTACAGCTTGGTTTAAATGTAACTGACCGTGGCTGACTTGTGCGGCTGAAGTTTAAAATATTTTAATAATCCAATGAAGAACGAAAGACAAAGAGGACTGTTGCAGGCGGATTGCCAACCTTCACTAGTTGCAGGCACCGCAAGAAGAAGCTAACTCATGTCTAACTTCAAGATATCGAGTACTCACATTTAGAATGGCAACCGGCGGCGCGGCCGCCTTAGAGCTGGCGAAGTCTATCTCGTCCCTGAAGAAACAGAGCAGTTGTCCGCACAGCACCGAATAGTAAGTCCGCCAGGACCGGACCGTAGCCCTCTTCCCGCCGCATCCCGCCTCCTGCTTCCGCTCCAGGTATCCCTCGATTTCCACCGGTGGTAACTCGGCATCGCCCCGTCTGTGCCTTCGGAAACTCTGCGTCCGTCTGCGAGTCGTGAAGGAGGGCGTTCTCTTCGGCGTCTTGACCACGTTCATGCTTTCGGCGCGCTTCACCTGATGCGGCTCGCCTTTGGGTAGACGTTCGAACTGAGGCGCCGGAGACAGAGTCTCCTCCGACGAGGCGGCAGTCACCAGCCGATCGGCCTGCGAAACCGACACCGAGTCATGTTCCATATCAAGGTCATTCGATTGTCTTGTGATTATGTGCTTTTGTGTTTCGGTGAGTGAGTAAGGGTTGCCAGAACCCATTTCAACGCACTTTCAGCGCCTGTGGCGTTGTTTGTGTTATAATAAGCGACGGTCATCATCAAGTCGACAGCCTGTTTTTTTTATGTTAAGATCGGCAGACAGGCTGACGGTCCACTTGATGGTACCGTCGCCTATGACACAAGCAACGCCAAAGCTGCCGCAAGTGCCCTGCCGACAGTTGGATTAAGGATAAGGGATTAGGAGTGGATAGGGAAATGGGCTCTGGCATCCCTTCCTCACTCACCGAAATATAACAGCACACGTGCAGTTACTTAACGGCGGTCTTCTGTAAGGGGGCGGTTACTGCCGCCAGACGGGCTGCCCAAAATTGCTGCGAAACGCAGTGTGCTCTGCCACTACTTCCCAGATCCAGACCAGAGCCAAATTTGATAAATTTGATGACTTAACGGATTTTGATGTGGTTTTAACCATTTTAAGAGCGATAAACGAGGAAAGTTTGTATTTATAATTTGCAGAAAAAAAGGTGTCTTATAATAAAGTCCCTTTTCTAGGAAATTTGACAGAGATATGTCATGGATTTTAAACTCCATTTATAAAGGACTCCGTTTATAGCGACTCGATTGAGCATCCCCTTAAATAGGACAATGTTTTTTTTCATGACCCTACCTTAATTATGTATTTTAATTATTAAATCAAACAAAACGACACAAAGAAAAGAAAGAAAGAATAAAGACTGCGCTAGCGAAAGTTGTCAGTATGTGGCTTGTGCATAAATTCCAAGTCATTCATCAAATAATGGAGACAATTTCCTTATCCCTTATCCTTAACCATACAATTTGCAGCATACATGGCGTCGCTTGTCTTATAGGCGATGTTAGCCACCTGCCAGCCCATCAAGTAGACCGTCAGCCTACTGAGCTGAACAAACCCTTTGCAATACTTTAAGATAAATTATTCTTAGTTCTAGTCGTATACAAGTAAAACGAGCCTCACCTCTCTGATCATGTGGACAGGCGGAGTGATCTCCTTCCGTCTCTCTTCGGTGATTCTCTCCATCTCTCTCTTCCTGTATTGCTGCAGTCTCTCCGCCTCCTGCCTCTCGGCGGAACGTCGGCGGGCTTCCGCCTCTTCGTTCTGTTGGTCCTTGAAAGCCTTCTCGATCTAACAACAATAAATAAATTTCAGAATTTCAGAATTTGACTCCACTGGTGGATTAGAACAATAAAGAAAGTGGGACGCAATATTTGCAAATGAACAGACATACTCGTACATTGTACATTTATTACAAATTAAATATTTCGTATAGGACAAAGGATTGTATGTTCCATAAGGTTTTAACAGGTGGCGTTGTAAGTTAGTTTATCGACACGAACATCTTTTGGTTAACTGACCTCCTAATATAATGGACATTTTTTTACAAGAAGTTGTTGAAAAATTAGAAGTGGCATACCAGTGTGATCCTCTTGAGCGCGTTGAATTTCTCCTTCTGCGCATCGATGGTCTCCTCCAGATCCTTATGCCTGTTGATCAGCTCTTCCACCTGGGCGACGCTCTCCCCGTACTTGCCATCCCGGACTAGCGGCACCCTGGCACATTGACATATTACATTCAAATCAAATCAAATACTTTATTTGCATTAAACATTACCAGGCAGATGTCAATATAATAATTAATGGTAAGTTTACTATCTATTTTACTATCTTCATATTTTGCAGCAGAAGCATTATATTACCAATTGGTAATAATAATAAGGTAATCTCTGCTCAAACTCTTCCTCAAAAATTACCGGCCTCGGTGTGAAGAGAGACGTTTCAATGTCATAGCCATAGACCTTGCTGGAGGCGTAGTTTTCGCTAGACTGTATTAAATTTTGTTGAAGGGCCCTTCTTAGATACTGTGACGAACCTAACTGTGACGAAACCCAAATTCAGGGTATATATATATATTTAGATATACCCTGAATTTGGGTTTCGCCTGAATTGGGCCCTGAATTTGGGTTCTAAATATATGTATTTAGAAAAGAATCAAAAGAGCTCGCACGTTAGACTCTACTTTTAACCACAATACTTGTAGAAAAGTAAATAAATCGTACATTAAATAAATAAATAAACTCTAAAGAGTTACACACACGTCGAGGCCTCTGCAGCCCGAGGGCCACGGAGCCCCCTGTACTACGGCAGTAGCTAGGTCCCTGGTCCTATGGTATCCCAGTAGAAAGTTCAGCAGGAAATTGTTTTGTTTTGCTTCTGAAGACAAATCACAGTATCATAGGCTGTTGAAAGAAGATATCAAGGAATATTTCTCAATAAATATAAGAAATCTTTCATTTGATTTAAAAGCTGACTAGCCTTAAGTTAGTTACAAGCCTCAAAGACATGATCAAAGTCTTTTAATTACCTAGTGGCGATCCAATTGTCAAGGGCGTCCGCGTCCCGCTTGAAGCGTAAGGCGTCCAAGTGCTGCTCGTAGATGTGGTGTCTGGCACGCCACACGGCGTCCAGCTGCGATCGGCGCGCACGCAATTGCGTCATGCGCTCCGAAACTTCCGCCGACATGAAGTGACCTTCGCGAATTAGCTTCTCGCCATCTTCATAAAGCGTCCGGAAGGCGTCGTCCTTAGCGTTTATCTCGACCAGAATGTCGTCGTGTCGCGCGACCAATCGCTCCGCGGCGCTAACGTCGCTCGCCAATTCCGGGGCGGTCACACGAGCTAGAGTCTCGTTGGTCCACGCCAGGAGCTCCTGATAGGTGTCGAAGTACGCCTGAAGCTGACCGGCCAACTCCAATTGCTGCGTGGACTGGTCGACGCGTTTTGAGAGATTCTCCAAGGCGTCAGTGACGTCTTCCAGTTTGGAAGTGACGTGTTCCTTCGCATCAGGGAACGCTGTGCCCAATCTGTAAGTGAAATGGTCTCAGACATAATCATTCGAGTTTTGTAAAAATATCATTATTTAAAAAGGAGTTTAATTCATTAGAAATCGATTTTAACTGAGTTTTTAGAAAATATTGTATTTTTAGAAATTCTGTGTTGTGTCACAAAATCCATGACAAAAAGCATTTTCTATTATGATTGTTTGTTCAAACAAACAATTTTATCGAAACAAATGATAGAAAGAAAGAAAGACTTTTATTCACTGCACGAAAGACACATTATGTACAAGAACAGGGAATAAATTAATAATAATAAAAAAACGTGTGTGTGTCCTCGCGGCAGCGAATCGGATACTGGCTCAGCATTGTGCTGAGGTGCTGACAAACACCTACAGCGCTGATTTTCAGCCAGCACCGCATGTGACTCATTGGACACCATACAAACTTACTTTATAAATTACTATATACACACATACACACATACATACACACACATAAACAAAAATATACATACATACACATTCATATATATATATACATATAAAATTACTTATTTAATAAAAACTTAAAAAACGATTCGAGTGGAGTACCTTGTGGCACTATCAAGGTCTACATCACGATCGCTGGTCTACTTATAATTTTATTCGTTTTATTTATTAACCTGAACACTTCTGCACCCTTTTAGCGACAATTCAGAACGCGACAAAATTCAAAAGCATACCTTCTTTAGATATATATCTCAGATGGGTTTCTCTGTCAAAAAATTTTCTAAAGTTAGTGCACGACGTGTTACCTTTCAGCCTCCTGGTGCAATTTGTCCCTGGCGTCGCGGATGGCGTCTAAATCAGCGTGCAAAGCGTGCAACCGGCGTCGCGCCGCGTGCAATTCGTGCAAGGAGCGAGGCGCCGCATCGGCCGCGCCCGCGCCCAACAGAGCCGACTCCTTCTCGTCCACCCACGAGACAGTCTCGTCTGCGGCCCGGTCGAATTCGTGCACTTGTCGAGCGCCTGCCAGAGCCTGTTCGTCAAATTACCACCACCCTTAATACTTATTTAAGTAAAAATTCAATCGGATATTTTTGCAAACATACATAAACAGTTTCCTTTATTCAAATTTTCCGTCCACCAAAGCTTCTACCTTTGACCCTCGCGCTATTGAGCGCGAGTTCTTTAGTTACGACACGTTATTTTCATTCCAAAACTTTTAAAGTATGAAAAAATAAATTTGACATAATGATGATCAAGTTGCTAATGCGCCTGGCCGCCATTTTGGTGACGTAATCTCATGACACTCAGCAATGTTAACAACACTGGCCGGTGTGAGAAGGTCTCTGTGCATTAACAATTTGCGGGGTTTATAACTAGTCTTGCCAGGAAAGTTTTACTTACATCCTGCCTAGCATACGCCAATTCCTTGAGGTCGTCCCAGAGGCCCTTGATGTCGTCTATCCGATGCTTCACTCGGTCAGCCTCCGGAGTGTTCTCTTCTAACAGAGCGTTGCCGCCTTCCGCCACCGCTTCTATCCGACCCTCGCTCGCTGCGCATCACAAATTATGGCCAAATTATTTCCAACCTATAACTAACATAACATATAAAATAACAGCACGTGTGCTGTTGTGTTTCGTTGAGTGAGTAAGAGATACCAGAGCTCATTTCCCTATCCACTCCTAATCCCTTATCTTAATCCTACTATTCGGCTGCACACTTTTTTTTATATTAAGATCGGCAGACAGGCTGACGGTCCACTCGATGGTAGGTGGCTACCGTCACCTATAACACAAGCAACGCCAAAGCTGCTGCAAGCGCGCTGCCGCCTACAGTAGGATTAAGGATAAGGGATTAGGAGGGAATAGGTAAATGGGCTCTGGCATCCCTTACTCACTCACCGCAACACAACAGCACACGTGCTGTTATTTCACGGTGGTCTTCTGTAAGGGGGTGGTTACTGCCGCCAGACGGGCTGCCCAAATGACTGCGAAACACAGTGTGCCCTGCCACCACTGCACACTGCACTTGCAGCAGGTTTGGCGTTGCTTGTGTTATAGGCGACGGTAGCCACCTACAATCAAGTGGACCGTCAGCCTGTCTGCCGACCTTAACATAAAAAAAAATGTTCATAATGAATAAGACATACAAGTGAGTGAGAGATATGAGCTACGTGTGTACAAATTTTGTCCAATTTACTCGACAGCTTATACGTGACCAACTGCTACTGGCTTAGATATTTAAGGACACTACCATAGATTTAACAAAATGTAGGCTGTGCAGATGCACGATTAATAAATAGGAGCTGTAATTTCGCAACGATCTTCTGTAGCAGGTTGCTCATTGCCGCCAGTCTTGTGTCACTGAGGAAATGCCACGAAATGCCTTACCCTGCAACTGCGCCAGAAAGTTATCGAAGGCTTGCTGAAGCGTCTCCACGTGCTCCACGTCCTGGCCATACTCCTCGCTGGCAGCTATCGTCATCTGCTCCCCTATCCACTCCTGAACTTCGGAACACTCCTGCACGAACCTGTCGTAGACGTTACAACATGACTATTCCCTCTGTTTGTTTTTGATTCGGACACCGCTTGTCGATTGCATATGTGGACAGGACAATGTGCATTAAAATTTTAACAACAATTAATCAATGACTTAACTGTTTGTTAACGTCAACTAATGTTTGTTAACTATCAGTAAACTGTATTTATTAACTGTTTGTAAACTGTCGTATGCTTTCACTGAGAGTTCAATCTCTAAAATAAAAAAATCAGATGAAGCTAGGTCGTGTGTGGGTTGGCATTTTTTACTCACTTGAAGTACTTCAAGCTCTGCTGTAATCGTTGCTGGCGTTTAGCCGATAGAAGCTTCATCTCCTCGTACGAGGATCTGAGTTCTTCCATCTTCTTCTTGAGCGGTTCGCTGTCCATAGTGGCACGATCCTGTAAGGGAGATATGAAAGTTGCGAAGGTAAGATTTTATTTATCACTGGCTCGTAAAGCTGATTCTATTGGGAACGAACGGGTAAGAGATAAATAAAAATGTTAATAAATATTAATAACCACACAACGGACTGAGGACGAAACCCAGACAAGTCAACTTTCAAAAGATGTCTCGGAACCCCTGGGACAGAGCGCCGAAGCAAGCACAGCAACCTCTCGACCAATGGACTCGTCTAGATACAAGTATGCTATTCGTCTGAACGTCTGTCACAGCGTCAATGGTCAATACATATTTCAGCAGCGATCTTATTTTGAATAGACGTTAGACACGGCGTTCACGCTAGAGACGCAGTGCAAACCGTGTGAAAGAGACCGCAATATTACATTTCCATAGTAAGCATTGTGATGTGGCGTACGACGTGACGCTGCGAGCGGCCGATGGGAATAGGTCGATGTTTATAAGAGACCACAACCTTACACCAATTTACAGTATGGTCAACTTACCGACAGCGCATTGGTGGTCTTATCTAGCTTGTTGAGGGTCGCGTCGAAGCCGTTGAGCTCGCGCTGAGTGGCCTCCAAGCGACGGACCAACGCTAATACGGAGTCCTCATCTCTCCCGAAGTCCGTAGAGACGAGAGTCCCGATTCGTTCCGACATCCACGCCTCTGCCTCCGCCAGCTCCGTCATCAGCTGTAGCGCTTCGCAGCGGTCCCTCTGTCTTTGTACGCGGACGCGCGCCGCCTCTAGCAGCGCTCGCGACTGCGCCTGCAGCTCCCGAGCGCGCGTTTCCAACGCCGGGCCAGCGAAATGGCCCCGTCTCGCCATTTGAGACGCCCGACCGCACAAACCGCTCACGGTCGGCTCTCGAGCGATGACTTCCGCTTCGAGCGCCAGGTGTTTCTTCAGCAACGCCTGCGCCTCGGGCAGAGAGCTGCCTCCCTCGTCGCCTCTGGCGGAAGACTCGCGTTCGCGCATCCACCGGATCTCCTCGGCGGCGTCGCGTTCCCAACGATGCAGCAGGGCTGCGTCTTCGAGGTTGTCGCGTCTGATTTGCATGGGCTCCTGCAGCTGACGATACCTGGAACCGATCTTATTAGAGGACTTTTTGTTCTTTTTTTATGATAAGACAGATACCGTCACCTATCAACGCCACAGTTGCTGCGAGTGCAATGCCGACCATTGTAACATTAAAGATAAAGGATTATGAAGGAACCGGAAAATAGGCTCTGGCATCCCTTACTCACTCACGAAACACAACAGCACATGTGCTGTTTCTTTCACTGTGGTTTTCTGTAAGGGGGTAGTTACTATCGCCGGACGGGCTGTAAAAATGACTATACGAAACCCAATTTGCCCTGAAATTATTTGGTTTAATTACTTAATGCATACATCTCAGTGAAAAACAGCGATAAGTTAATACCGAAATTCAACAGTACATTAGTTTTAATCACAGAACTTAAAATATAGTAAATAGAAATGTCCCCTTTTATTCATTCGCACACAACTACTTATAAATTTCCTAACAAACAATTATGAACCTTGAGAGCTTATAATATAGTGCCAATTAAACAAGCACTGCATACCGCACTCACACATTGACAGCACAACATTCTTCTTTCCTGAAGAGTTTCCACAGTTCGTTACGCGTTTGTACACTGATATTCTGTAAAAAGGTAAGAGATGCAACACTGCCGCCGTAAAGTGTGGAACAACGCGAATACCTTTTGACCGCCTGGTCCGCCCGATCCAAGATCTCGTCTGCCATGAAGTGTCGGTTGTCGGCGAGATGTCGCGCAGTGTCGGCCAACTGCGTCGCCGTCTCGCCCTTGCTCGCCACCTGCTGCTCGAGGCGCGCGTGTCGCTTCAGCAGCGCTGTCACCGACGACAGGTCTTCGCCTAATCAATCAAAATTTAATTAATCCAAAATTCTGACTCAGCGTTTTTATAGTTTGTAACATTTTAAAAGTAACGTAAACACTTCATTAAACAAATAAAAGTTGAGTTTGGTACTAAACCATAGTTAACATAACGTTTGCAATTCTATGAACGGTTTTTGATATTTCTTACCATACATACTAATATTATAAATGTGAAAGTAACTCTGTCTGTCCGTCTGTTATCTTTTCACGCCTAAACTATTGATTATCAAGAAATTTTGCATACACTGTAGTGGCAGGGCACACTGCGTTTCGCAGTCATTCGGGCAGCCCGTCTGGCGGCAGTAACCAACCCCTTACAGAAGATCGCGTGTGCTGTTGTATTTCGGTGAATGAGTACTGTCGGCAGCGCACTTGCATCAGCTTTGGCATTGCTCGTGTCATAGGCGACGGTAGCCACCTACCATCAAGTGGACACTGGACCGTCAGCCTGTCTGCCGAACTTAATATAAACAAATACACGTTTTCAGTGATACAGGACAGGACATAGAGTACCTTTCATCGAGAAAAACGTACTGTTCCCGAGGGAAATTGCCGTTGTCGTGGCAATAAAGATATTCATATTTTCCCAGGTTATATATATATTTTTATATTTGAAGCAGGCTTCAAATGTATCCGTTACTTTTAAAATGTTACAAATTATACTACGATTTGTATCGTTTGTACCGACCGTGGTCTTCGCTGAGGAGCTGTGTCTCAACGTCGTCGAGCCAAGCGGTGAAATCGTCGAGTCCCCGAAGGTACACCCTCGCTTGGTACGCCTCCTGGAGACGTTCGCGGCGAAGTTTCGCGGCACTCTGTATGGAACCATATGTCAATATGAGGTCAATTTGATGTAACTTGGCACATGTATCATCCATATTCTGGCTTGAAACCTAGAATGCTTTCCGTCCCGGTAAAAGTGCCAATGGAACAATGTTCCGCACTTTAGTGTGCTAAGACTTTTTAAATATATTTAAGACTTAGTTACATTTTTTATAGATTTGTTAACATGGATGTAACACAAGTCAAATATGACTACAAACCTTACGAAAATTAATAAGCCATTTTTTTAATCCCCGCAAATGCCTTATAATATTAACATCGTGACGTCATCCACAACTAAAAACACACTAGCCTAAGCACTAAGCTTGTCACGAGATTACGTCACCAAAATAGCGGTCAGCCGTATTAACAATTTGTGTGGCTTACAGGACTCAAAAGCCCAGCAGACTGAACTAGATGGCTCTTTTCATAAAAAATTACAATAAACCTTACATTTTAACATTCAACTTAGACTGACCTTTCCCACGACGAGTTTCCTAATAAAATAAATATTTTATACACTATAATTGAACAAAATGTGCTAGTGTTGCCACATCCCTGCATCGTTAATTAAAAATTATCATATTAATTTGGTTTTTTTCGATGTATGTATGTAGTTTTCGATTTTTCGATGTATGTAACACTTGTGTAGTTTCTAAAAAATAAATCCATCACCAGTCATGAGTAATATGTGCAAATAAAATTATGATAGCGTAATAAAAAAAAATGGAGTATCACGATGGAATTGGCAAACAAATTTTAATGTCTTTGTATAATTTGCTGTGTTGTAGAAGCGCCTAAAGAAAGCTTCGGTAGCGTAGTGGTAAAGACGCGGCCTATCATGTCGAGAGGTCCGAGTTGGATCCCGGTCAAAAACTCAAGTGCATTTACTGATTGCTCTCAAACGGTGAAAGAAAACATCGCGAGGAAACCTGCACACGCCAAAGAAGAAATTCTAAGGCTATAAGGCAACGTGGACCTTATAGCCTTCGTCATACACACGCCCTCGTCGAGAGGGTAGGCCAATAGGCCGTTGATTAATGATAGTATGTTCGGCTGACTCACTTGTAATTCTCGCCACTGATTCTCCAACTCTTCGACGTGCGTCGATATCTCGTTGGAGGCGTAGTGCTTCGCTTCGATGAGCTCTTCGCCGTTGTTGGCGACGTCGTCGATGCGCCCCTTGTTGGCCGCCAGCTCCGACTCGAACGCGGTGTGCTTTTGGATTTTGCTCTGGAGATTCGACAATTCCCTGAAATGATAGCCATTGGTGCTGTCAATCTCTTTAAAATTACTACTCAATTAATTCCTACAGCTTAATTTATAAGTGACTCAAACATTCTTGTCTCTCAGCAGCAAATCCTAAAAATGTTATCTATATTATTAACACGTGAAGCGAAGACTTTGGATCCTTTTTGAAGAAAATTATGCAGACGGAGGAGTGTCAAACTTGATACACTAAAAGTTTATATGGAGAAGGACTGGAAAGAGATAATATATTCCTTATCTTATAATTAATTAATTAATTATCTAATACTAGCCTTCGCACTGATGTAATTTGATATAATTTATTATATATATAAACCTACCGTGAAATTATTTAGGAGTCTGCGAATATACAGACAAAAAGACAGACTCGGGCATCGATTTCAATTAAAGTAATTTTAATGAAATTTTTCACACTGTGTGTAATTTGATACAACTTTAAATATAGGATAGTTTTTTATAGGATAAGGATTGTAAGTTCCATAAGTTTCTAACAGGTGGCGGTTTGACACGACACTTGAAAATCTTTTATGATCTAGGTTGAGTAAGCATTCAATAGATGGATCTGTGTTTCGATTTCACCTCTGCGTGTGTATGTCACCGAACTCCTAAACCCTGGACCGATTTTTATGAATTTCTTGTGTGTATTTGAGTGGGCCCCTGGATGATTTATAAAGGTGGCGCTTCAATCGGATTATAGATTATAGATCCATAGTACAGGACAAAGTCTGCTGGAATGGAACCGCAAGTTCTTTTTCCTTAGTATAAACTGAACTCGCTGTCCGCGTCTGTCTGTCTATATATCCGCTAACTCCTCCTGACCTAAACTCCGAAAGAGCGTTAAACGAGAAAGGTTTTCATATATAATTTGCAGAAAAAAATACACCCTTACAAATCCTGCAGCGGGTATACTAAAATCGACTAAAGTATAACGGCCTTGCAGTGGCTTTATCTAATTAACTCTTCCAGAACGAAGTCGGACGAAACGCCCAAAGTTTGAAATAGGTGGATGTGTTCACCTGTAGCTGTGGTCGACGGCCGTTTGCATCTTGAGGGCGATCCACTCTCTCTCGTGATTCAGATTCCTCAAAAATTGATGCAACTGCTTCGACTGCTCCAACATGCTTCCGCGATGGGCGCACGACTCCTGCGGAAAAAATAGCCCGGCATCACAACTTGAGAACCATATTAAAACTTGATGTCGTTTTACGATTGTCGACTTTATTGCGGTGCATTTACAGGTTAGTTTTACATGAGTCATTCCAAGTGTCGCATTACCTTGAGTTTATTTCTCCTGTTGAGGATCTGTTGAATTCTGTTGGTGATATATTGCTCGTCGTAATGTCCGTCTTGGAGCATTTTGTTGGCGAACGTCGCCAATTCGTCGACCCGTCCCAGTTGGGAGTCGAGCAGTTTGCTGAATTCTACGTGCTTTCTTATTAGAGTTTCGACGGCTGAAATTACACATAATTTTTGATAAGATATCATTGATGGCGACTTTTCTCACATAGAAACTTAACAGTTAGATGAATAATTGACGGGTTTGTGCAATTCATTTTGTCGAGATGTAATAAGTAAAAAGAAAAAACATTTATTTCAGAGATTTTTAAGTCAATAAATCAAGAGGAGATCCCTCTTAATTTTGAGTGAAGTACCATTCAATACCACAGGATACCAATACCAAAAAACCGCTCCCGAACACGCATTACAATGGTGGTTATTTACACACTATTACTTAATGTCAATAAATAATGCAACTAATAATAAATAGTACAAAATATGAGACATAATAATAGAAATGATAAAAAAATATTATAAAATTTTAATTACATATTTTTTTCATGTAAGCGTACATGAGCACGGCCGGGTCGCAGCGGCCAGGTCTCATTGGTCGACTAAGTTTAAGCAAGATCTCATTGGCCACCGCGACTTACCGCTAAGTGCCACTGTCCCCAAACACAAAGTGTGCTGCTGACTAAAGTATGAGTAAGGGATTAGGAAGGGATACGTAAAAAGGGCTCTGGCATCCGTTACTCACTCACAGCAGATGGGCTGCCGAAATAACTGCGGAAACGCAGTGTGCCCTGCCACTACTAGATCGAATAAAAGAACATTTTTGGTCCTTCGAATAATCAAATTAACTCTGTGGCCCAGTAACCACAGATCAAATAAACAATGGTTTAAAAAAAAGTGAAGTACCATCTAAATTTTCGCCGAGATCGTCGTTGTTCAAGAAGGCCTCCTTAGCGGCCAGCCAGTCCTCTGTCTGTCTCGCTTGCTCCTTCAGCAGCTGCAACTGGTGTGCCTGGATAACACCATTTTATTACATTTCGTTGGAGCTAGCTAAGCTGACTTCATTCACGTGGACTTCATCTTAAGATAAAAAATATTTAAGAGGGAAGCTGTTCGCTCAAACCGCGGCATTTGTCCTAACTTGTAAACCTAATCTCCGATTCCAATAATTTAACGATGTATCAACCTTCATTATGAAATTATTTAGTTTGGAAAAGGATTGATATCATGATCAATTTTCGATTGTACACTTTTTGAGACTTAACTATAACACATAGAAATATAATCTCGCGAAGTTTTTTGTGTGTAATGATTAGACTGAGTGGTAATTTATTTTATAAGCAAATTATATTGCAAACTCTCGTTTTTTTTAGTTTACTCCCTAAGAATCGATTTATGGATATGGAAATTTTATGAGTAAAATTAATAAAAGTATTAACTAAAGCAGTTCTACCCAAATCCGACAGATGTCGCCGCTTCACCTAATTATATTGTAGTATAATAGATGGCGCGTTTATTTACCCTCTTTTCCTATTGCATAGTCAAAGACAATTGTCGTGCATCGGGGCTAACACACACACACTTTTTATTTAAATAAAATATACTCGCTCGTAATGTAGCTTTCTATATGTGAACAGTTAAGTAGTTTTTAAGTTTACCCATTACAAACAAATCAAGTCTTTCATCTTTGTAATATTAGGGTAGAAGTGTAGACGAATAAACTGCCAAGATTAAACGCACCAAAGTGCTTATTTTGGGGGGCCTATAGACTTGTGTAATGGACCCCTATTAAAGGACCAGTCAACTTTAAGTTTTGCAGCCGATCGCTGGTGGTACTTACCTGTGTAAGATACTGTTTCCTCTGGAGCCACGCCTGTTCGAGTGTGTTGGAGACATGCTCCAACTTGTGAAGCTTTTCGGGCGTCTGCTTCTTGTCCGCCTCCGATATTATGGCCGCTATCGACTTCTGGCGACCGTCGATTTCAGCCTGGAGATCAGATTTAACACATTGCATTTAATACTTTCGTAATATTGTGGTTATTGTTATTAGCAACCTTTATTTAACTCTTGACAGTTACTAGAAAAAACTACCTAATGATACTTATACAAATAAAACAGTAAATAAATACTCGATTTATTTACGTGTGATGTTCATAATCGAAAAATCTGGGTAGGTTTATAAAACAATACAAAATAAAACTCAAATGGGAACTGTTGACACCAATTGTCAATTTAAATTAATTAATAATAGTTCGCATTGGTATGTGCCGTCTCGCTCCCACTATATACCTATTCATAGTCTATCTGCGTTAGTCTAAGAAAAATATCGCAACAATAACACGCGTAGACTCATCCGCAGATCTCGTGCCGCAAGATTTGAATTTATTTCATCCGCTAATTTTATCAGGCTATTTGCTTGTAGTTTATCTATTCACTCACGGAGCCGAAAGCGTTTTCGGCTCCGCGAGTGTAATAATTGAAGTGGTGAAGTGCTGGAGCTTCTGGACTCTGTGTGTGACGGGCCCGTCGCAGTCTTTGCCGCTGGAGGGCCAAGTAGGTAAGTGACAGACTATCTTCATTTCCACGTCCTTTGATTACATGTACCATCACATTGCCCCTGACCAATCACAAATAAAGTCTATTGTTATAAGAAAAAGAGTCGACGATGCATTAGGATATCCATTAATTTGATTAGCAGTCGAGGCGTCACATGTAAAATGGTTGGGAAAATATATATAAATTTTGAAGGTCTCACTGCTTGCGCCATCTTCTTTATTACTATCATATTGTATTCTTTATACTGTTACTAGAAGACGTGATTTTTCTATTGCTAGAAGGCGGATAATATAAGACCGGCAAACTGCTAATGCACCTGCCTCCATCTTGGTGACGCAATATCGTGACAAACTCAGCACTATTAGCAACACTGGCCAGCGAGTTTTTCGTTGCCGATGACGTCATTTGGATTTTAATGGATGACAAGGTTATTTGCTGGGATTATAGAACCACACTACATCAATGAAACAAGTGCGAGAAATGAATTATCGCATGTGAATGATAATCTACTGAAGGTTTTGGATGTGAGGGTTGTAGTGTTGTACCTTTCTCTCGTGGTGCAGTTCCAAAAGTTCCTGCGCCTCGGCGACCGTCTCCGGCGGCTCTGCGCTTTGCATCCGCTTCACAGTCTCCGATACCCACAGTTCCAATTCCTGACAAACATTTCAAATCATTAGTGAGAGCCATTACTTATCTCACAATTTATTTATTTGTGACGAACAATAAATTAAGGAAAATATTCATGAAAATTTTATTAATATTTGCAGAGTTGCTGCCGCGAAGTGTGGCCGGGTTCAGCCAGTTTAATTATCTGAATTTTGTCCTAATATAAATGCACTTTTTCTCGCTAACTGCATTGAAAAATCTTTGACTGAAGATTGAATTAACTTCCGAGTTATGAGCCATTCATAACTGACCTATAGAACGTATCAATTATGTTATTTTGTTAATGAGTTGTATTACAGGAATTTATAACAACCTTAATTTATTCAGATTTGTTTAGAACGACCCCAGATAGGCCCAAACATGACCCACCTCAAATGGTCAGCAAATGCGCTGACCTAATTGCCGTCTCAAGGCGAGATATAAATCCAGAAGTTAGGTTTATGGCAATAGTCACAGATCGTGCATACGCTCGCCAAATAGAAACTTATTTTTAATGTTAAGATCGGCAGACAGGCTGACGGTCCACTGATGGTAGGTGGCTACCGTCGCCTATAACACAAGCAACGCCAAAGCTGCTGCAAGTGTGCTACCGACTACAATAGGATAAAAGATAAGGGATTAGGAGTGGAAATGGGCTCTGGCATCCCTTACTCACTCACCGAAACCGTAAGGAGGTGGTTCCTAACGCCGGACGGGATGCCAAAATGACTGCAAAAAGCAGTGTGTCCTGCTACTGCTTCAGTATAATCTAACTAAACCCCACTTAATTTAATAATTATAAATTTAAGATATTGGTTGTATTATTGAAAATCACCTTCAAGTTCTCGTCGAATTTGTGATGAGCTATGGCCTCGTCGAGCAACGCCGTCCTTCTGGCGGCCAGCTGCTGCAGCTCCTTCCAAGCTTCGCGGAGATCCTCAAGACTGGCTTCAATGTGCTCTGCGTGCTCCGGATGACTGTCCGCCAGCGCTTTACCCTCGGCCGTCAGAGCTTGGATCTTATCTGCCACCGCCTGAGCTTCGGCCACGCGCGCCTCGTGCTTTCTCCTTAACTCGTGAGCGACAGCCAACTCTCGGCCGCAATCTTCGCTTCCAAACAGCGCCGCCTTCTTCGCTATGCGTTCGCTAGTGTCCTCCACGTCCCTGTTGAAGGAGTGGATCTCTAGCGCCGCCGACAGCCGATCCCTGTAGCGCTGCAGCGCTCCACTCAGCGCTCGCCACTTGGCCAAGAAAGCGTCGCGGCGCTGAGCGACCGCCGAGGCGGCCGCCTGCTGAGTCTTCCCCTGAGCCAGCAGTTTGTCGGCCAACGCGCAGATGCTCTTCATGTGCTTGTCGTCCACCTTCATGTCGCTGTCCAGGTCGTCCAGCTTGCGCAGTAACGCGCTGCAGTGTTCGTAATCGCGGCCCAGCTCGTGAGCTTGCACCTGCGAACACATTTGTGGATTACGCACGACAAGAACTTACGAAAAAGGTCATGGTCAAAGATAGGTCAGGCTTCACAGATTGTGCCAAAAGCCGGCTTAACTCGCAATAGTTGCTATGTGTATGGTGAGATTGGAAGAGCATTGTTCATTATGAGCTTTTAACGTCGGCCAGAATAATCGATTCGGATCTCTACTACCAACAACTGATGAGATTAAAGCAAGAAGTTGAGAGAAAGCGGCCGGAAATGATCAATAGAAAGGGTGTGATCTTTCATCACGACAACATCTTAGCCACTCTGCAAAAATTAAGAGAGTTTGGCTGGGAGGTGTTAATGCATCCGCCATATAGCCCTGACCTTGCACCTACAGGTTTCCACCTGTTTCGGTCTCTTCAGAATTTTAGGCAGTGTTAGGTTAACATCACGAGAGGACTGCTAAAACTACGTGTCGCATTTTTTTAATCAAAAGTCCCAAACTTTCTCCAGTAATGGGGATCATGTCCCTATCTACAAGATGGCAAAAAGTCAACGAACAAAATGTCACATATATACTATATTTAAATTTAAATAAACTTAAAAAAAAAGTTTTGAGTTTTCGTATAAAATGCGAAGACTCTTTTTACGGCCATTGGGGTTCTCCTTTCCTACGAGACAGTTAAGTTTAGATACTAGTAATATAAGTTATGCTTCATTTTAGGACAATTTTAGATTCTGTCAAAGACATTATTTTTGGCGAAACCTGTTCAAGGAATACTGCAACTTCGAAATATTTCAGTATCGCTTATTAGTAAATATAACAATCTCCAGCCCCACATTTCGTCTGCTATCGCATGCTATGAAGTGTGTAAAGTAAGAATACACGAAAACTCACCATCATCTCCTTATCTCTAATCCAAGCTTCGATCTTGTCCAGATGCTGATTGAACTCCAATATGTCTTGAGCTTCTTCGAGACCGCGGCCTGCGACCAATAAACGTGAGTAAACCAACTATATAATGCCCTATATAGTCGACATCGATAAGAAATCGATTCGGTAACAGATAATTAAGGACGTCACTAACTCGAGTTCTCAAGTCAAATGAATTGTTGGACGAGTCATAAATAATATAGTTTTTTAAATGTTCCATAACATTAAGTCACGTAGAGGTTCATCTAGCAGCTCAAAATTCAAAACTTTTTTTTACGCCACATGAGCACAAGAGATTTTGAGGTAGGATAAATTTTAGTACACCGTCATCGGCACGACCGAGACCACTCCGACAAGAGTGTGCGACTCCAAAGGAGACAGAAAGGATGTAAAAGTATCACTTACCTCTCTGTTCTGTAGCTTCCTCTAACAGCTTCCAGTCGTTTTGCAGCGCTTTAAGCTGCTTTTCCACCTCTTCGTCGGGCCGAAGCTGCTCGGCCAGCGCTTGCACCTCCTGAAGACGAGCTTTGTTCGCAGCCAACTCCGCCGTGAACGCCTGGTGCTTTTGCAATTTCTTCATCTTGTCTTCCAGGGCTGTCACTTCACCTGATCATCGAGGGTTTGAACACTTACTTGCGATAATTAATTTTGGAGAGGCGACTTCTGGATGATGAATTTTATGAATAAAAATCAATACAGCTTTTAACTAACGACATTTTATATAATATAGTCTCAGATACAAGTATGTACAAATTATTGAATGTGGGCAGAAAAGTGACATGAATGGTGACGACATAGGTATTGCTTTGGTCCGTTCATAGATGTCGCTGTTAGTCTCATACTGAACAGATAGACAATAGATTTTCTCTTTAATATTTTTTACCATAGAATTTTAGTGTTAAACTTTATAAAAAAATTGTTATTTATTTCTTTATTTTTTATAATATTTGACACCAGTAGCTCTAGCATGAGTTTACGATGACCGCACTCGCTAGCGAGAGCGTAAAAAATTTATATGGAAAATCCTACAGCGCCTCTAGCGGTCACTCAAAGAACTAAAATCGGTAGTATGAGTTGCACAAGTAAAAAATCTATCGAAACCGCAGTCGCTAGCGAGTAACGTGTTGCACTTTTGCTGTTTGCTGTACAAATTCGGTACCACGAGTCACAAACTCGACAGACGCTGTCGAGAGTACGGCGCTCACTGCAGTTGCGGCACTCACCTATGTTTTCAACGTGAGGAAGCTAAATCTATTGCAAATATAGACTACATTCACTTTTAACATGCTCTATATTGTAGTTATTATCATTGAAGTGCTAGAAATTATTTTAAATAGCGTTCACATTTCAATGGTGAACATTTTATTTTTTTACCTTTATGATTATACGAATAATGCAATAACTTTTCAACATAAACTAAGTTTAAACTTACCTCTCTATGTATTTCACCATTAAGATGAACCGTGTGGCGCTAGTTCTAAGCATATTAAATATTTTTCCAAAATTTATTTCAAAATTTTCATAATCATGCAGTCACAAGCTCAACAAAAGTATGTACTTGTAGACGTTTAAACCGACAAATTTAAAACTTCTATAATTCCTATGAGTTATATTGTATTGCGCGCTCGTTAATTTTCCGCATAATAATCGATCATCACGTCTTTGTCTTTCGTGTAACGTTAAAAAGAGACGATGAATGGGTGTGAAGTGAGCACGGATGCCATTATAACTACAGACTCTATCGAGTTGACTGTAGTGACCGTAGTTAACTACAGGGTGACTCGCGGTACGTATATTAAATCCGACTATACTAATGGCGTTCGCTCGCTTACTGCATTCGTCGTGTCACTCGAATCAACTATCGAAACTCATACTATAGCTACAGATGGCGTTGCGTATTTAGAGCTCAGTTCAAACATTCACATATGCTTCGTGTGATTTTTCTAGGTGAACATATAAGTGATCGATTGATACAGCCTAATAATCTTTGACGACTGGTGAAATGTAGAGAATGAGTACCATGTTGGTGGTCTGCGTTGAGTTTGGCCAACTTGTCCGCGACCCAGCCGCGAGCCTCGGCGGCGTCGCGAGCGAACTGCGCACGCGCACGCGTACGACGCAAAGCCGCGCGACGATCGTTCGCCGACGCGTACAGCTGTAACGAACATCGCTCATGAGGGGACCACACTTTGTTAGTAAAGCACCATCATAACATAATATGTCAAGTGTGTGTACCTTCTTCCTGCGCTCGTTGATGGTTTGCAGCTCGTCGGCGATGCGTTGACTCTCGACGTGGTTCTGCTGCAGCAACTTGTCGCCGTGACTGTTCAATGTCACCAATTTCTCGTCCTAAACATTAACAATGTGAGAAGGATTGTAACTCGTCAACGTTTTAGTGAAACCCTTTAGTAGTTTTGCTACAACACTACGACAGGCTTTTATTGCTAATTCAGCCTGAATAACAATAAGATATATTCACATTTTTAACGTTTGCCTTAATTTCAGCTAAGCTTAAATATCGTTTAAAACTCTCTTCTCCATCACCTATAAAAAGCACTTTTTATACCCCTCCTTATTGCAAGAACTACATTTTTGGTGTGAACCCACGTCGCTTAGTGAACCCACGTCGCTTAGTGAACCCACGACCGCCAGTTCGCGGTGTGGCCTGCTCTAAATATCTTTTTCAGACGCAGAAGAAGATACTCGTATATCGTTTGTTGTGGACTATAATAAATGGTTACCTGTGTGGCCAACAGTTTCTCGAACGCCTCATGCTTCTTCAGCTGATTGTCAACCTCCTCCACGCTGCTCGTTGGAGATATCTCTGTGCCTGAGCAAACATTAACAAGTGAATCCAATGGAACTTCATAACACAATTTGCCATTATTACCGACTACACTAGGCGGAACTAAAATGACACTATATTTAGTAGTGCCCGGGCACACTGCGTTTTGGAGTCACTTGGGCAACCCGTCTGGCGGCAGTAACCACCCCCTTACAGAACACCACCATTGCTTGTGCTAGTATGTGACGGTAGCCACCTACCGTCGAGTGGATCGTCAGGCTGTTTGAAGATCTTTACATAAAAATATTAAAGATTGTATGTATTAAAGCTACAAAAATGACTGAATATTTTGAATTGTCAAATTCCTTATATAGAGAGTGAATTTTATTACATCGCAATAAAGGTCACTTTGACTCACTGAGGGCAGCCTCTTGAGCGGCGCACAGATCGTGCAGTTGCTTGGCGTCGCGCAAGAAGCAATGGAGGTCTATCAGTTGGTCAAGCGTCACCTGGCGCTGGGCCCAAGCGCTCTCCACTCTTTGGCGTTCAGCCACCAGAGCGCCACACTTCTCCTCCACCTCTTGAGCGTTAGGATGTTGCGCCGCCACCAGCTCCTGGCCGAGAGTCAGCGCGCGACGGAACGAATCGTCGCGCGCGTCGAGCTCGGCGCGCACCGCGTCGTGCTCTGCGCGTGCAGCGTGCGCAGAAGCAGCGTCGCGGACGCGCACTGCGCGCGCCATGTCCGCGCGCACTGCGCTCGACCATGACGTCAGATCGCGCACCTAAGTTATAGTCAAAATATAATATTCGAAATCATCTTTTTTAGCTAGAACAGAAAATAATCATAGTGATTTGAAATAAATGCATTTTGGATCAGTTAATACTGGGCATTTGTTACTTGCATACAATTTGATGTATCTATATGCGACAATGGCCAGTTACACCAAGTGAAGTCTCTATAATTATGTTACAAAAAATATATAAGTATATAATATACCTGCGTCAGGAACTGATGAAGTTGCAGGTGAAGCAGCAGCGTGTGCCTTCGCTCGTCCGCAGCGGCACGCAAAGCGCTCCAGGCGTCGGCCAACGCGCGTTGCTGCCGGCCGATCTGCTGCACGTTTCCGCCCGGATACAGCCGCTGGAGACGGGCACCTTCCTCTTGCAGCACTTGCAGCTGAGCGTCTATGGCCACCAGCTCGTTCTCTCCGGCGTCGTGGTCGCGCAGTAGGGCCGCAGCCGCTGGCAAGTCGCGCGGAGGAGGCGGTGCTGCTAACTGGGCTCGCTTATCTGCCGCGCGCGCTGCCAACTCGCCCACGTCGCGATGGAACCTGTGAATCTCGCCCGCGGCGTGCAACCTCGACGCGCGGCTCTCCATCTGCGCGACGAGCCGCTGCCAATGTTCGCCCAACGCTTCCTGCCGCTTTTCGATGTCCCCTATGTAGGGACTCTCTGACGCCACCAGCTTCTTGGCCAACTCCTCGCACTGGCTGAATCTCTCGGCGCCGCTTTCGACTCGGTGCCGGAGCTCTTCGAACTTGGAGCGCAGGATGAGTAGGTGCTCGTAGTCGACTCCGTAGTCTTCGCTGGAGGCGGCGACGTATTGCTCCTGTATCCATTCCTCTAGCTCGGCGCTCTCGGCCAAGTATTCGTGTCTGCGTGATTATGAATCTTCATTTCCACAAAGACATGTCTACAGCAGTTACAGTACAACAAGGACAAGGGCATGCAAATATCTGTACTTAATTGTATAATCTATTGTAAACTTTCTTATTTTTCTAATAATTAATATGTGTTATCGCAATAAATTAATTAATTCAATCTTCAATTGTCAATTTAATGTGTTTATAACATGGAAGTATTATATAAGGAATAAGCTCTATCTGTGCATCTTGCAGCTAAAATAAAGAAAATAAAACCTTATGCTAAGGTCGTAAGAGTCTTGTTGCGCGCAAAATAAAAATGAAACCGAGTGAGAGGGCTACCACTGAACGCTGTGTCCCGTTCTATAGAGTTGCCAGAGTTAAGTTGGTAGAAAAATATGCGATTGATGTAATGTAATGAAGTAAAAACATTTACTTCTAAAATGTTTCTAAATATAAATAATAATTTATTACCGACATGTTAAAGCAATATTATTTGTTGCTACGTGTAAAGCCTTATTAACGCAAAAATTTTGCGATTGGCGTATAGGTTTTCTTTTATTTGTATGAAATGCGGACACCTGACCTGACAACCCCACATGAAATCGCCGACTCTGACGTCAATGGCCGAAATTTTTGATTTCGTGATATTTTTGAAGAATTTTAATTAAAATGGGGAGAATTTGTGTCGTGAAGGCTTGCGGAAGCGAGTATTATCCTGATTGTGGTTTATCTTTTCACAGGTAATAGTTTTAAACATAATTTGTTAGTGAACAATTAGGGTGACCATGCATGACTATCCAATCCTAGTTCAAGAACAAATAAAAAAAAATCACTTCGGCGTGGTCTGTGTGCTTTGTGTCTACAAGTAAGTGTTTAAGAGCATCCCCCGCCTTCTGCGAGGAAGATCAGGACCAACCTTCTAAACTAAATTGTTTTCTCTTTCATGTATAAATTTTCATTTGTTATATAGTGTGTAAATTTATTGGTATAGTAAAGTGTTGTGTGATTGAACTTGGCTTTCTTTTGTCTAAGTCCACCCCAGGTAGTTGCCGCCCTGAGAGTTAACACTGGTCTCGTGTAGTGTCTACCCCTGAGTTTCAGTCGGTGAGTAACGGTTGGAACGCCTGCGGAGCCCTAACGCCCCGCAGAGGTTTCGCGGTTACAAACTTAACTGTTTTTTTCTTACCTAATTAATTAAATATACCACAATAGGTAGCTTATCGTAATTTTATCTCAGTCCAGCTGCATTTCGTGTCCCACAAGGACCAGTAGGTAAGTACCTACCTATATGACGCGAGTGTGAAAAGCAAGCAAAAACAGGAAATGTATAGTACCGCAAAGGGCAAGTTTATCATTAGCATCTTCAATTAAAATCCATCTGAAGCAATGATCTGCTGACGTCAAATCACAAATCATTTTTTATAATTATTGTCCTTAAATCATATTTCAATATATTCACCATCGCCAGAGAGGGATAAGAGGTACAGTTACTGATCTCTCTTTCGGCTTCAATTTTGCGACAACAGGTCATTCCTGTTGTATATAGTACTTATTACTTCCATGGTTTATAAATAAAACACATTAAATTGACAATGGCAACAATCTAATAAAAATTCTGTTAAAGTTCTTGAAAATTTAGGATCCGGCAATTCCTTCGTATTATTGGGAACATTTCTATTTTTAGTTCTGGTCTATCTTTTGATCTTTGCAATATATTCAAAGATCCAATATGCAATAGGTCCAAAATAACTTTTTCCAGTTATTTTGGACCTATTTCGATATTCTTGACAAAATAATTTGAATATTTTCTAATAAAAACACACAAGGTCTTTAATATTGTGCCCAGGCATCTCTCGTTCTATGTATTAGTAGGAAATTTTACTAACAAATCAAAATTTGATTCTCTCAGGACCATATTTGATGTAACCTTCTAGAACATATTATGTAATATCCGATGGGTGAAAGAAATTTTTAATTAAACCCGGTACAAGGGGTAGAAAAATAAACGTTTTTCCACATTATACAAAATGGCAAGACTTGAAAAAAAGTTTCAGGTACTTAAATATTGTAGAGAATATTGTTTTGGATAAAAATATTCAAATAACTTTTTTTTAAAATTAAAATTAACAGAGTTAGAGAGGTTAGATAGAAGATAATGGTTGACAGATAAATTTAAAAAAAAACCAATATTTTAGATATACACATGTACCTAGATATTTTTTGATAGGGAATTTTTGATTTGCAATTAAATTTTCCTTGGCTGTTGAAATTGTTTTTGCACGCCAAATGCCACTAGAACATACCGAGATGCTATTAATATATATTTGTATTTTAAGAACTGGTTATACACCTATGTATAACAGGTACATAAGTAGTTTTAATTTTAATTGTGTTTAATAAGTGGAAAAATGTATAACAAATAAAGGAATTCAGTATGATCAAAACGATGACGATGATGAGTGACGACAGTGTAATAAGGAACGCACCTGCAGACACTCTCCACGAGCGCTTTCTGCCTCTGAGCGGCGAGTCGCTGAAGCCGCGCCAGGTTTTCCGCCAGCGCTGCGCTGCGCTCTTTCAGCACCTCTCCTTCCGGATGCCCACTGTTGGCCATCGAGGTCGCCACGTGGCCCATCTCCTCGATGATGGCGGCGTACGTATCCAACTCCAGTTCGACGGCCTTGTGCCTCGTCAGCAGCTGCGTGGCTCTGTGCCGGTCTCTGCCCACGTCGGCCGAAGCCAGAGCCGCCGCCTTGTCCGCCAGCCACGAGTCCACTTCCAGAGCTTCGTGCAGGAACTGTTGAGCCTTCAGAGCGGCCTCGAGCCGAGCGGCGCGAGCTTCCGCAGCAGACGACACTTCCGAATAGGCCTGCTCCAACTCGTTGCACAGCGATTTTATCTGAATATATAAAATCATTGGATAGTTAACATTTTCAGTGACGTATTTTCCTAAGAAGTCCTAATAGACGGCTAACAATATGTTTAGCCGAATAAGTCTTCTAAACTACTACAAAGAGTGCTATCGACATTCTCCATCTGCAATAAAAGACAAGCCTAGAATAAAGATGCCCAAATATCTAAACGTAAACAGATACAATAAAATCGTAAACGCGCCGTACATGAATATTTTTTGTAATATATGAAATATTTTTTCGAATAAACAATTTGTACCCGTTGCCGTAGCACCGAAGTAAAAAAAAAATAGGTTTTAGAATTTTTGTCTGTATGTTTGTTCACGCTAATCTCGGAAACGGCTTAACCGATTAGAATGCGGTTTTCACTGATGTGTTGCAGCAAGCTTCCCGTAACATTTAGTGTTTGTTTCATTCCAATCGGTTTACAAAGAAAAAAATTACGCGCTATACCGATCACCACGCGTAAGTTGCGGGCTCAGCTAGTTGTTCATAAAGTTTGACTATACTGACATTACATATAGAGAGAACGGATTATTCAAGGTTTTTTGTTTTTTAAGTTTCTGCTCAGCTCTTGATAATTATGTATATCTTTTTAGCATTTAATAAGTACATTATTCCAGATGGACATAAGAAGATGACGGTATTAAAGAATAAATTATATTAGAGAAAAATGTTGAAATTAAAATAAAAAATGACCCAGTTTTAATATAAACATTAAGATTTGTAACACTTTTAATAAAATAAAAGTATAAAATACTGCAATCTTGCCATGTTACCTGAAACACCGATTGGAGCGAATAACGTCACGCTTTCGTAAATATCACCTTGTCAAATTGTTCCCGAGTTAAGAACGCGTGACGTCACAACAGACGCCATTGCTATTCTAATGTTTAAATTTAAATTATACTATTTAAAACATCAATTTTTCCTTCAAAACCTCTTTTTTGTGTAAAGAAAATGCATACACCGTGGAGTAGTTTTTCGAAATCAGTCATCATGCGCATTGCAATCGGACGAAGCCGATCTATTTTCTTACAACAATTTCCTCCAGGATATCATTTTCGCATGGAAATACAGCAGTACAGGCTTCGCGGCTGTATTAGAGCAATAAAAGCAGACATACGTTCTCGTGGTGCGGGTGGTTGCCGTCCACGAGGCGAGCGCCCTGCGCGAGCACCCGCTGCACCACGGGCTGTCTGCCGAGCAACTCGGCGCGCAGCTTGGCGTGTTTCTTCTGCGCGGTCTGCGCGGCGTGCAGATCGGTCGGAGCCGCCGTGGACTCGGCGGCCGCTCGCCGCTCCGAAACCCAGCCCAATTCGCCCACCACCTCGGCGGCGAATTTGTGCAATCTAAAATTCATTAATTTCAAGTTAATATATCTCTGATTGTCTTGCTAAATTAAATTAATTTCCAACCGAAATTCCTCCATATCTACGCGAATATATATTAGGTTGGGCATTTTTTTTTTCGCATTTTATATGAAAATTCAATACTTTTTTTTTCAAAGTTTATTTACATTTAATTACAGTAGATGTGCCATTTTGTTCGATGACCTTTACCATCTTGTAGGCAGTGACATGATCCCATTGCTGTAGAAATTTTGGGACTTCTGATTTAAAAAACGCGACAAGTCATTTTGGCAGACCTAAAACCTAACCTAGACCTAACGCAACAAGTAGTCTCTCTTGATGTTAACCTGACACTGCCTAAAGAATTGTGAAGAGACCGAAACAGGTGGAAATCTGAAGGTGCAAGGTCAGGGCTACATGGTGGATGCATTAACACCTCCCAGACAAACTCTCTTAATTTTTGCTGAGTGGCTAAAGATATGTGTGGTCGGGCGTTGTCTTGATGAAAAACCACACCCTTTCTATTGGTGAATCCGGCCGCTTTCTCTCAACTCCTTGTAATCTTATCAGTTGTTGGCAGTAGAGATCCGAATCGATGGTTCTGGCCGGCGGTAAAGTTCATAATGAACAATGCCCTTTCAATTCCACAATACACACAGCATCACTTTATTGAGAGTTAACCTGGATTTTGGTATGAAACGGTTCGGTTTCATTATGTCTCAAAAAAGAATTGCAAATGAGTACACGATTCATAAGGTTTCTTTCAGTAAGCTCTTGTGGCACCCAAATATCGAGCTTTTATTGTGTACCCAGTTTTTTCTATTCTCCTCTTTTTCAAAAATGGCGTCCATTTTATCCATAACAGGGTGACCAGACATTTAGTAAATTAAAAGTAAACAAATTTAGTACTACTCTTACTAACTCTTAGGTCCATAAACGTTACAATTTTTTTGCGGCTTGCCTTGCATTTTTCCTTTTTTGTAATAAAATTTTAAAATGTATCGAATCTCCTCATTAGATTCACTCATTTTGGCAGAAAGAAAAACAAATTAAAAATAGCTGGAAACAACATTTTACTAATTTGTTTCTTTTTTTGAAATGTAACCTTTTTAATGTCATCAAAACCAGCCAGATACAGATAGTACATATTAAATGAGAAAAGACTTTTCCTCGACCGACCTAATTTAAAAAATTAAAAAATAAAATTAACATCATATAGCAGTGACTGAATCAAAAAGTTTCATACAGACTGTGTGGGTTTCATTTTTATGTCGCTGCAATTTGTTTATATCCTTATGGATATTATTTTTTCACAAACGTATAGTGAAAATCCTAATCGCCCTTTGAATACTTGATGAAAAAGGACTCACTGCAAACTACTTTCGAGGGCCTGTCTACGCTGCAGAGCGGCAGGCTGCAGGGCTCGCACCGCCTGCAACAGTGCTGCCGACTCCTTCTCGATGGCGTCCGCATCGAAGTGGCCACCGGACACCAAATCGGCACCCTGCGCTGACAGCGCACTGGCTTTCTGCTCCCACTGGGACAACTCCGTCTCTAAAGCCTGAAAAGCAATCGGTCACTGCATAAACATGTCCCGAAATGTGATCGACGTTTTCGCTTAAACTAATCCTTACCTGATGCTGGGTCAAGAGTCTCTTGCAACTCCTGAGATCTGTGCCGACCTCTTCGCTCACGAGGGCGCGCTCCAGGTCCACCAGACGGGCTTTGGCGTCCTCGATTGACCTGTCATCACAGAAATGCTTCAATAAATTACTCTCTTCGCTGTCGCTACAAAGCCGCGTGTTAGAGTACTTTTGCAATCTTTGAAGACAGTCCACAATGAGTAAAGGTATTTCTTTATCATTTAAGACAAGTGAGAGGTCTTTGTGCGCAAAGTGAGAGGTCAGATCATCCAATGACCGTTGTCCATAGTTCCAACAGATGTAATAATTACTAACTGATATATTAAATCTGTATTTGTATGTATTTATGACAGAATATTAATGTCGTCGATAACACTATAGTTATGCAATGATTACTATAATTATATATTGATATTTATTAATTTTTAAAATGGTAATTGATGAGCATACTAATTTTTTTTTAATATATTTTGTGTGTTATTGCTGAATTTTTATTGTTATTGTGCCTAAAATAAATAAATACCACACGAATTATTTAGAGCATAAGGTAGCATCGCTTTTGTTAACCCTCAGACAATTTTAAAAGGTTGTTGTGTTACCGTCTATGCTTCCTCTGATGGGCCGCCTGTCTCAGTTTGCCTCCCTTATCGCGAGAGGCCGCCACGAGTTCTTCCCAAGCGTTTTGAAGTTTTTCCAGTCGCTCTGTAACCTCTTTGGCGCGAGCTGGATCCGATTTTTGAAGGGATTGTCCGATCTATGAGGAAAATAAAAGGGACATAAAGCTGGTTGAAACTACATATGTAAGCTTAGATAGGTTTTTTTTTTTAAATGGGTTTTCTCTTGACCAGCATCTATCCATGAAGGAAGGATGAGGCCGACGGTGGAGCGAGCTCACCCTGAAGATGCCTATTCACTCGAACCTTAAAAAGATGTGTTGTATGAGCTCGAGCCGTGTTTGTACATTAAATATTTTTCAAAAAAAAAAAAAATTGTACACATACTTATGTTACCGAGGTCAAAAAATGGTTATTAGAATCTTTGTCTGTGCGTTCGTGCGCTAATCTCTGAAACAGCTTAACCGATTTAAATACTGATTAGTGTTTATTTCATTCCAATCGGTTTACAAATAAAAAAGTTACGGACTATATCGTATACCACGCGTACGAAGTTGCGAGCTCAGCTAGCAATGAATAGATTGCATACAACTTGCTCCATTTTTTTTACAAAATAATTAAATTAAATTAAATTTAGTATCTTTTTAAAAAATTTTTGTGTGATTTTATTTTTTATTTTTATAGGCAGTTTATTAATTAGATTGTCAAATTTCTTTAATTAAACATTACAATAATTCCTTATAAACATTAACATATTATAAGTTATAAAGTTTCGGTCCCCTAGGCAGAGTCCCGAGCATGCTGGCTGCATTACCTCGTTGTATGGCAATGCTAATCTGTTGCCCGAGGTAATGGCCAGCTCTATAATCCCCGGTTATGTCGACCAAACGTTTTGACAAGTTGTTAAAAAATTTAAGCGCGTTGGGGCCCCACGGACCCAGAGATTCGACACCAAAAGGAATGAATATGTAGCCGGTGCCGATATCTCTGTATTTGGGAATTTTAAGTTTCTCGGCCGCTTCCGCAGCAGCACCAGCTGTGGTAAGTGTTCCACGAAGATGGGACGGTGCCAATGTGTCGACGCAGGTAGCGTCCCACACCAGCGGACGACCCATCCTCCATGGAACTAGAGACATTCCATCCGGTCTCTTGCCATCATCACGCATGATACCATTGGTTCGAGCATCGAAGGTATATTAATGGTGACAAGAGACCGATGTATGATGCCATTTATGCTAGCGTGCCTTGAAATACGGCCGGCGCTATTAATACAAGAACTATTAGATACATACATATAAACAATACATAGATACATAGATACATACATAGATACATAGATATAAACAATACATAACTATTAGATTGGGAATTAAGTATTGTGATGTTTTTTGGCATATTCATTATTTATTATAAGTAGACGTAGACGATTTTAAATATAGAATTCAATCTTTCTGGTTATAGGTGTACTTCAATTTACTGGCAAGATATTTTTACTTGCCAACATAACTTACAATTTAGAACTCATTCAGTTAAATCAACGGCGTATTTAAAAATGGGAATTGGATTTCTAAATGGAACAAGGTAGTTTGGTTTGTCTACGGAAAAATCAAAGAAACTTACGCTCTCAATGTTTCGGAGTTGTTTTTCGTTGGCTTGTAGCTCCCTCTCGAACGCTTCATGTTTTTGCAGCTTTCTTTCCAAATTTGCCAGATCCCTACAGTTACGGGGAAATTGACTTATTAAATTGACATTCCTCGCACAGGGCGTTTCGTAGTCATCTGGGCAGCCCGTCTGGCGACAGTAACCAACCCCTTACAGAAGACACGCGTGAAATAACTGCACGTGTGCAGTTATGCTTCGGTGAGTGAGGAAGGGATACAAGAGTCCATTTTCCTTTTCCATTCCTTTCCAATCACTTAAAATCCTATTAAGGTTGGCACTGCACCTTACACTCGTGTTATAGGCGACGGTAGCCACCTACCGTTAAGTGGACCGCCAGCCTGTCTGACGACCTTTAAAGAATACAGACAAAATATTTGAAGGCAACAATCAATATTGACATTAAATTTCAAGATAAGCTTTAATCTATTGTAATGGTGACCTGTAACTCTGATCTTTCGCTGTCCTGGTCTTATCCCGGATCCAAGCTTGGAGCTCCTCCGTGGCTTCCACGAACTGAAAACATATTGTTCATTAGAACTGTAAGAAAAGCGGTCAATGATCAATGATACATATTTGACAAGCAGCGCATAAACAGCAGACCTGCTGATAGGCGAGACTGGCCAGCAAGGCCCGCCGACGTTCGGCAGCCGCACGGCGAACCGCCGCTCGTCGTTGCACTACCGCCTTGCAGCGCGCCTCGATGCTGCAAAAACATCAGATGTAATTGTAACCTTGGGGCACCTAAAGTCGGGTCACATTGGTCGGATGCACTCACTGCTTATCCGCATAGTGCGGCTGGGCGACGAGTTGCTGCGCCAGCTGAGTGAAGGCTGCCAGGCGTTCGTCTTGCGCCGCCAACCTCGCCTCCAGCTCCTCGTGCCGCTTCAGCAGAGCCTCCACCTCGTCCACCGACGCCTGAGCAGTCGCAAAATGTATAGAGTTCTGAAGACCACGTTTTCATTAGGAGACATTTACATATTACGACTCTGCGACTTTTTGGGACAATATCCTCGACAATTGCCTAGTTCACGGTCACTCTAGCCAGTAGTGACTAATATGTTGCCCGAGGAACGAGAAGAGACATGCGTCCTCACCTTTCAAAACTTGTCGGGAACTGTTCCGCGACAAGGAAAGAAAAGTGACGTCGGGCGACAACGAGTGCGATTTGACAATATCCCGCTAGTGAAGGGTTTGCGATGATTGAAGTCTTACCCCGGCCTGGTTGTAGTCGAGATAGGCCTCGTGCGCTCCGCTGGAAGCGTCGATGTGGTCCGCTTCGCGGTTGAAACTCTGCAACTGAACGCACTGCTTCAACTGCGCGTCCTTCTCGCGCCATTCTAACAAGAAACACATTTTATACTTTACTTACGTTCGAAGCATTATATTTCAATTAATGCCCCTGTTTATTCTACATGCCAGTGACATTTACATGTAAAATTTATTTGACAATAGAGAAAAGGAGGAGCAGATGTCAGAGGACATATCTTTACCCCTTGAGCCTTTGACTTGATATCAAACGCAATGTTTAATTGAAAGCAAATAAACAGATAATAATGTTAATGAATATGAATGGCTAATGTGTTGCTAAGCACAAAACTAAGTTAAGAAGTCCGAGAAAGGTTCTAAAAAGAGAAAATTGTCCGAAAAAAACGTAAAAGACTCCTCTTCTTTCTTTATCCCATCCAAACTTCCTAGCTGACAATTCAAACATATCAATCAAATATTGACAGCAAACACATCAAAAACGAAACTATGTGTTCCGAGGATTTTACATTTGATAACCTCACGCACGCACCCACACACATACACACACATACCTCATACGCACACATCGCATGTTCACACACATGCACAGGAAATTACAAAATTTTAATTTAATTACAAATTTTCTGTTCTTTTTTTTTATTTATTTTTTTATGTTATGTCGACAGACAGGCTGACGGTTCACTTGATGGTAGGTGGCTACCGCCGCCTATAACACAAGCAACGCTACAGGTGCTGCAAATGCGCTGCCGACTACAGTAGGATTAAGGATAAGGGATTAGGAGGGGATAAGGAAATGGGCTCTGGCATCCCTTACTCACTCACCGAAACACAACAGCACGTATATGCTGTTATTTCACGGTGGTCTTCTGTAAAGGGGTGGTCACTGCCGCCAGGCGGGCTGCCCAAATGACTGCGAAACGCAGTGTGCCCTACCACTACTTTTCAAATCCAGACCAGAGTCAATTTTGAAAATTATATTAAAATTTCCAAATTTGACCCCGCCGGGAATCGAACCCGGGGCCCCTGAGACGTTAGGCAAGCATCCTTGCCATTCATCCAACGAGTTCTTTGTTGATTATTTGTTGTTATTTGTTCTTGTTTGATAGTGTTATTTTGGTTAACTTGTTAATAATTATAAAGCTTACGTTGGTCGACAGCCTTCTGCGCATCCTCCAGGTACTGAATTTTATCAGACACGTCGCTGAGGGAGGGATTGTTGGCCAGCAGCTGCTTGCCGAGACCGATCACCTCTTTAAACCTGGAAATTAAATCCACATTTATAGACATTTTTTAAGAGAACTCATTAGCTCGCGAGGTATGTATACTGACTCGTCATCGTGAGCCTTGATGTCGTCTCTCAACTCCTGGTGCTGTTTATAGAGAGCTTCTGCAGTGGCGACGTCCTTGGCGGTCACCTCCTGGGCCAGCTGATCTTGCACCTTCTACACAAAGAAACAAAAAATCAATTTCATTGTTGTAAATTATAGTTAACACATTTCCTGGTTTATTTATTTTTTGGTCAAGCAGTTAAGGTGTTTGCTTTTACGCTGTCTCAGAGCTTCCCAGTTCGATTCCCGGGCCAACGTTGGAAATGAACTTTTCAAAGTTGGCTCTGGTCTGGATTTGGCAAGTAGTGGTAGGCCACACTGGGTTTTACAGTCATTTGGGCAGTCCATCTGGCAGCAGTAACCACCCCCTTACGGAAGACCTCCATGAAATAACACCATGTGCGCTATTGTGTTTCGGTGACTGAGTAAGAGATGCCAGAAGCCATTACCCTATCCCTTCCTTATCCCTCATCCTTAATTCTACTATGGTCTACAGTGGACTCGCAGCATCAGTGGCATTGCTGCGACGGTAGCCACCCACCACCAAATGAAAAAGCCAATACGACGCACCTGCAGCCAGTCCTGCAGAAGCGCACTGTTGCTTCCGAAGATTTGGTGTCCGACAGCGCTCTCCAGCCGGTTTCGTCTCTCGGCAGCTTGCGCCCGACACTTCTGCCACATCTGCTGGATCTCCTTCTGTCTTCCCTCGACGTTTGACTTCTCATTCGGGTATTGGGACTTCACGCTGTAATGCCAAGAGAAATGCTGTTGTGAGATACTGTCTCTCTAATTGCACAGTCTTAGAGTGGCTATCATAATTGCTACCGGAGATGTCCGAGTTGGAAACTGATTTCAATCGGGTTAGGGATCGGCTGTCGATTAGCAATAGAGTACGAACTACTGACTGAATGTAATCGACGCTCAGTCTTAATTGTCAATGTCAGTGTTAACGTCAATGTCAATACGTCGGTGTCAATATGCTGACATTATATCTATTCTCTCATATATTTGTCGTAGATACTACATAATTTATTATATCAACTTGCTGAGCCCGCAAATTCGTAAGCGTGCTATTCGATATAGCGCGTAACTTTTTTATTTGTAATTCATTTGGAATGAAACAAACACATCAACGAAAACTGCATTAAAATCGGTTAAGCCGTTCCTGAGAATAGCGTGCACAAACGCACAGACGAACAGATAAACAGAAAAAAATTCTAAAAACTATTTTTTTGACCTCGGTAACATAAGCGTAAAACGTGTACAAATTGTTTTTTGAAAAAATATTTAATATACGGTCACAGCTTGTTTACGATTTTATGATATGTATAGATTATAATGTATGTTGTTATATTGCACATTGCACAACAAACGGACAAGTATTAATTAAATAAGTAGTTTGGGTTAGTTAAAAGAATCGTACCCATTCATTTTGTACCACAGTATGAGGCTGCGTGAAACACAAATCATTCAATTAAAATTTAATCAATGTTATGACTTGATTACGACTTATTTTCGTCCAGGTCGAGATCTGTTTCGATTCGATTCTAGACATCTACATATGCAGACACATTATTTACTATTTTGCTGACATTGTCAAAGCAATGGACACGTTTGGACATTTGTAACTTAATGATAATAATAAAGAATTTATTCTCAGACAATGTCCTTCCGTCGAGCTTCACTTCCTTAAGTGCACAGATCGACTAAATTTTATCCCGTCTGACTAAATCAAATTAATATTGGCACACGTATAGACAGTATCCTGGTTCAAGGATGTGAGTTAATATCTAAAATTTATAAACGGAAATATTATAAATGGAAATATTGGGGCACATTGGCACAGTGGCAACTAATCAGATCTATTGGTCCGATGTTTTCCGTTTTACTGTTGCTACCATAGACAAATAAGAGAATACTGATACCCTGAATATAAGCAATAGCAGTTAAACTTGTATAATATCAACCATAATAATGACTTGGGTTGAAATTGAGCATACCCAAAACGAGACAAACCTTAAAAGGCAGCATAACGGACGAAACATTGATGATAAGATCGAGTAATACATACGAGTCTGCCAGGTGCGTGACCGTGTTGACCTTCTCTTGCAGAGGTTCCAGCTCACGCTCCAGCTGTGCGTGACGTCGCTGCAGAGCCCGCACTGTCCGCAAGTCTGCCAGAGGAGCACTGCTGGCCGCCAGCTGTTGTCCCTTCTCGCACATCCATTCCAGGGCTTCGTCACAGGTGCGCACGAACAGCTCCACGCTGAACACCGACAAATTATAATTATGGCTACCGTCGCCATTCGCTAAGGGACCACCATTAGTCTTCATTTATGCATCTCATTTTATATAGACACGTGTACAGTAGTACACACTTGATAAGGCGCGTCGTGAATCTTCGTTCGCGCAAAAAAGAAAGTACGGCTCCGACGATTAACGAAAGAACGCTTAAAACTTACAATTTAACTTTAGATACAATATTCATAAGGTTCATAATACAATGCAGCTGTTAGTTCCGTCGCACTCGCACGAATTTATCCCGTCCGTCCGGTTGACTAACATGCCAAGGGACGCACGCTAACAATAAGTGCCGATTGGTCGATAGCATTTCCCGCGCTTTAAAAATTCGTCTTCTGCGCAGGTACATCGGAAGCCATATCAGTTGGGTACTGCATAGTGTTTAATTTATTTAAACATTTATAAATCTCGACCGACCATCGGTGCATACGCCGGTCGCGTGCCTAAATTTCTATGGAATTTTATGAAACAGGCGCACGTTGTTACGCGTACGTCCTGCGTACGTCGTCGTTTAGTGTTGCATTGGCCACTGGTGACCATCGTATGGGTGGATGTATATTCGCTTTGACAAACATAGACACCGAGCGTGTTATCACTTGCAAGTCTAAGGAAATCAATGAAAACTTGACGAACGCGACGCCTGACTGCGACCTAGCATCAGAGTCTTGTCGTCTGACAACTAATAGGCCCCGCGAAGAGGTCACTTGTGTTGTTTAGTGCTCTATATATTCACGCTAAAAAGAGGGCCAGACCTGGACGCTCCCTCCAAGCTCTTTTCCTTCTGTTGCTTGAGTCGCAGCAGCCGGTCCCACGCTTGGTGCAGCTGTTGACCACGCGCCTGGGCCTTGGCCGCCTGCCCGTGCTTCGTGGCCACTAGCTCCTCGGCGGCCGCGTCGATCTGCTCCAAGCGCTTAGAAGCCGCCGATAGGTCCGTCACGAATTTCTGAAACAAGTATCTTCCGATTTAGTACTCGCACTGTACATGCAATCGAATCTTAAGAGGCAGACAGGACGGAAGCTTACCTCATACTTCCTCTTGGCCGTATCGACGCTATCCTCGTTTTCTTCCGCCCGCAACATCTTCTCTTTATCCTTGATCCACTTGTCGAAGTCGTCGCACTCCGCGAAGAAGCTGTACAGCTTGATGGCGTCCTCGAGTTGTAGCCGGCGAGCGTTCGACAGTTCCAGTAGTTCATCTGAAAATTCAAATTTAAATCTATTTATTTCACTTATTTTTTATCAAAACTATATCACATTATTCTGTAATCTGCCTGTATTTTTTTTTTTCATTTTTCATAATGCACAATTTTTGTAACAGCTGAGACAGATAGATGGCGCTATATGTACGTTTAAATATTTAACTTAATTAATTGTAAGCCAATTATGAAAATTAAATACAGACATCTACTAGGTGGTGGATTGTGTTATTTTAAAAGAAAACCAAACAAATAACCAGTTTGAGGTTAATGGGGCCCTTTCTAATTTAAACTGAAAATAGTATATAGTAACTTATATAAATAAACCTATGGAAACCTGACAATGAACTGACCATAATCTTTCTCCAGCTCTTGCATCTTGACCTGAACCGTGGGCCGCTGCTGCGGAATGGCAGCTCGCGAGGCTCGCCTGGCGGCCGGCTTGCTTCGTTTCACCTGCACCACCTGCTTCACCAGCACTGTCTTCTTCACTCTCTGGACCGTTCGCACTTTCTCCGGTCGGCGCACTTGAACCTGAGCGAATGAGGTTTTCGATGATGTATAAAAGTGGAGAATGTCCAAGGAAAGGAACGAAGAAGACTAATACACTTTTTCCTTTCGCTATTCATCTTAAGGGCACCCTGTACTTGAGAGAATTACTGCCTTGTATTCAATAACCGAATACAGAAAACATACCCTCAGCACTTGTCTACTCAAATCGCGAAAATAATAAAGGCATACGCCAGGAATTCCAATATTTTAGATGTTGAAATTTAAAATTGACAACTCAATTTTAAATTTAAATTATAACTAGGATGTGTCCATGCAAAAACTCTATTTGCTTTTAGTCAGGAATTACAAGAATTTAATCAGGGAAACTGTTACAATTCTTCACATTTTACAAATTAATTGATTAAGATAAATTTAAGATGAAATTAAGTTTTTAATTTTCATCCAAAACTTCATATGATATAACAGAAATGTTATGTCCCTACGACCAATAACAACGGAGTAATCATTGAATAGACGCGGTGACGGTATTAAATAATTAAAGAATAAATAATATTAGTGAAATAATTAAGTATGTTGAAAATTAAAAAAAAATGACTCAGTTTTAACACAGACATTAAAATTAATAAGATTTTCAATAAAATACTGCAATCCGCCATGTTAATTGAAACATCGATAGGAGCGAATGACGTCACGCTTTCGTAAATATCGCCCTGTCGCTTGAATTGTGTAAACTGTCAAACTATTCCTGAATTAAGCATGATGTCACAACCACATACTTAATACTAATATTGCTAGTAGGGTGCACCGAACCGATGCCGACCGAACGGTGCAGAAATATATATGTCTGTCTCCCTCGTGAAGACTTCGAACGTTGTGCGCACGTCTGAGAACTACATTATAGGCATCTTATAGGCTGGGCTTCTCCCACTACTGACGCAACGCATGCGCATAACTCGTCAAGTATCAATGAGTAAGAGAAAGTATGTAGTTCCGTCTCGGCAACGCTCCCACTTACGGGGACTAGCAATATATGGTCACAACAGACGCCGTTGCTATTCTAGCGTTTTGGCGTCAAAGTTTAAATTGTACTATTTAAAACATCAATTTTTCCTTCAAAATCTCTATATATTTATTTTTTTAAATGTATTTCATTTTGTGTAAAGAAAATGCGTAGAAACTTCGTGGAGTAGTTTTTCAAAATGAGTCATCATGACTGTGTATTACATAGTATGGAATTGGTAAACGGTTATCGCTCTTAAGGTGAGACACTCACCGGCACGACCCTCGGCTCGATTTCCCTGACGTAGTTGGCCGGCACGAATCCGTCCGTGCGATCGGCCTTTCTCACCGACCACCAGTCTGGGTTGGTCTTGTTGATGAGGAACATCACCTCACCCTTCGCCATGGATATCCCTTGACCGGTGAACGGGTACAACGCCTTCACCTGCACGACAAGAATACAGATGACAATGTAACTAATACACAATACCACGTTCACAACTAACGGAAGGAAATCAAGATTCTCACGAGACGACATCATAACTTGAGCGACTCATTATTATTAATTCCCTGACAGCGATTACCATCCGATTTAAAAAAATTTTTTTTACCAATAGTTAGAATAGATTTTCAGGATGGGTGAAGCCGCGGGCACGGCTAGTATATGTATATAATACGTACATAATCTAGTTAGTGATATCATAAAGAGGGACTTGATTTTTTTATTTTTCATTTGTTTGTAATCGATAAACTCAAAAACTACTGAATCGATTTTAAAAATTCTTTCACCTATAGAAAGCTCATTATCAGCGAGTAAACTAGGCTGTATTTTACTTTCAAAAAATTAAAGATACCTACGAAAATTTAAATAACGTAACACCAGGTATCAGCAATTTACCTATAAAAGCTATTATTGATGACACACAAAATAATATACTATATTGTTGTAATAAAAATAAAATTAGCGCCTTCTATAATATACGTCCTGCTTTATTTATTGTAAATAGTCTGTGATTGTTACCTCTCTCTCTCTCTTTACTCTGTAGTCATTACTAGAAAGTTCTTCGTTTCGTTTCAAATAAAGTTTTATCAAACTAGTACTTAGTAAACAATATTTTCATTTAATAACAGTTATACGTTTAGCAGCTTCGCGTATTTGTATATAGATGAGGAGCGAGAAACAGACTCACCTGGGGAACACTCCTCTCCTCGGTGACGGTCCTGTGCTCGAGGCGTTCCACCGGCTCCTCTTCCCAGACCTCGGTGGGCACCAGGCGAGACTCGTTCACGTACTCCTCGTCCTCCGTGGAGGCACCGGTCTCGAGCTCGGCCGGCAGCGGGATGCTGTGGATGCCGGCGGCGTGCAGCCGACCGGCGGTCGCCCGCAGCGACTGCAGCTCGGCGGCGTAGGCGCGCGCGTCGTCGTGCAACGCGCGATGTCGCGCCAGCAACGCCGCGGCAGCGGGCGCGTCCCGGCCGCAGTCTCCGCTGGCGGCTAGCGCGCGCACGTCGCGCATCCACACGGCCGCCTCGTGCGCGTCCCCGAAGAACTGGTGCGCTTCGGCCGCGTCCGACAGCTGCTTCTCCCTGGCGTCCGCCAGCTGTCTCAGCGCTTCCCATTGCTTGTTGAGCGACGACAGGCGCCGCTCGATCTCGCCGCTCTTCGGGTGTTTGGCGTCGATCAAACTGCCATTTAAAGTGTATCAACATCAACAGCCCGCAAAGGGCAGCTCACACGAGACGCTTTTTTTCATGTGAAAGTCGACAGTTCAGTTGATGGTAGGTGGCTACCGTCAGTAGCGGCGTTAGGGTAGGGCGCGGTTGGGCGACCGCCCAGGGGCGCCAGATATAAAAAGGGCGCCCCCGGCGCCCCTTTATATCGGTTTTTTCATAGAGTAAGTGTTACTTACATACACAAATTCTCCTAAATCTAGATTAAAACTCCTTATGATGGCAACACTACAATAAAATGCAGATTGCATTTCGGTTGAAACACTGCTGTTCATTTAACCGGGAATCCCCGACCATAGCATAGACCACAAAACAAATTATCCATCTCTTTTTTAAAATTTTGTTAGAAAGAGTTCGGGTTATTTTTGACGAAGAGGGATACAATCAGCTCATTCATTATACCGGTGCACGAACTTAACACTTGAGATTTAACTACACTCAGATTTATTCTAAATAAAGCAAACGTAGTACGGTTTGTTGCGGTAGTATTCTTCACTCTTAGTTTCGACTACCGAGTGATACCGAATGATTCTTTTTAATATAAAAGTAAAATTTTATTAGTTTTTAAATGATTATTTTATTATTTTAATTTGTATTGTTGTTGTTGTTTTCTGTTCCTTTTATAATATTGTTTATCTAATTTAAATGTAGAGTTTTATAAATTGTATTTTGTCTTATGAACAACTTGTTATAATCACTGTATTTTTTATATTTACTTAATTTAATCTTCTATACATAAAAATGAATCCCTATTTCCCTTGGTCACGGCATCACGCGTGAACGGGTAGACCGATTTTAATTCGGTTTGCACTAATGGAAAGAGGGATAAACGGGGAATGTTCTTATATATAGAAATTGCATCCCGGGCGAAGCCGGGGACGGAACGCTAGTTACTATAAATTAATCCCGCTTTTTTCATATGGTTTTCACTGGGAGATATCTTTATCTTTATCTTGTCTTAGTGGCTATTTCTGTCTGCTAGAGTACCAGTATCACGTCGTCCATTGCTGAAATATTGTGATCGCCACGTGAACTAAAGCTCTCTACCTATACCTACCACGTTAAGGAACTGTAGTACTTTTTTGATAGAGGCATTCTTCACATCTTCACAAGCCATTGTGTGGCTTCCTAGGATGTGACTGCGCTTGTGCATCAGAGGGCCACACTCGCACAGGATATGCATTGGTGTTTCTTCTGCCTCATGGCAGAAGCGACACTCTCCCGTACTAGTGAGCCCCATTACTTTAAGGTGCCTATTGAGGCGGCAGTGCCCCGTTAGCGCCCTAGATAGCATACACAAATTGCTCCTGCTAAGCGACATAGCCTGATTTGTTGCGTTTCGACTATAGGCTTTAATGAGCGCTTTGGAATGGTTCAAACCTGGCAAGTCAGTCCAGCGTTTGTAAGATTTAATAAAGCACTGATTCCATATGGTCCAGCGAGCTAGGCTATTTGGTAGTCCGCACATAGGTTCAGGACCTATTAGCCTACCTTTTGCGCCTACACGAGCCAGTTCGTCGGCCAGTTCATTGCCTTCGATCCCCATATGGCCAGGTACCCATCTTAGGACCACTTTGTTCTTGCGCCCTAAGGTATTTAAGTAGTCTACACAGTTTCGCACCAGCTTTGAGACTGTAGAGTCTGAGTCCAGTGCCTGAAGTGCAGCCTGACTATCTGAGTGAATGTAAATTACACGGTTAACGTAGTTTCTTTGCAGGTTGATTTCCGCGCATTCTAAGATGGCGAAGACCTCTGCTTGGAAGATGCTGGCGTATTGTCCCAAGTTTACACTGGTCCTGTAGTCCTGGTCACCGCCATACACTCCACAGCCTACGTCAGGTCCTGATTTGGACCCATCAGTATACCAAGAAAGGCTACCTTCCTCCCAAGAGATCTTATTATTTGACCAGTTTTCTCTTGAGAGTAGCTCCACAGTATAATACTTTGCTTCTATGTACTGTGGTACCATTGTATCAGTAGGCATGCCTAAGATAGGATCCCTTAGTACTGAGTCTTCTAGAGCTCTGAGTACCTTGGACAGCCAATTGTGTTTACCCCGATTCATCATTCTGTGCATGCTGGTTCTCGCCTCCTTCTCTAAAAATAGATTTAGAGGCGGTAAGCCCAGGATAGCCTCCAGAGATGCTCCGGGGGAACTCGACATGGCTCCTGTTATCATCAGACATGCCAAACGCTGTAAGCCATTAAGCTTGTCGATGGTCGTTTTCTGGTTGGCTTTTCTATACCATACTATAGAGGCGTATGCGATCATCGGCCTCACAATAGCAGTGTACAGCCAGAGGGTGAGCTTTGGACACGGGCCCCAGCTCTTCCCTACCATTCGACGACTGATAAATAAGGCCGCCTTAGCCTTATTTATCACATTTCCAATGTGTGTATTCCACGTTAGTCTCTGGTCGAAAGTAACTCCCAGATATTTGACCTCTGAGGAAAATTCAACTCGTTTACCATTTACTAGAGGTGGCTTTAATTTGTCCAGTAGCCTCTTTTTGGTAAACGGTACTATAGCGGTTTTATCACCGTTGACTAACAGTTCATTTGCTGTGCACCATTCGCAAATGATGTTTAAAGCTTTCTGTAACAGGGCCGAAATTGTGCTTTGGCAGAAGCCTCTTATGATCACCACTAGGTCATCAGCATAACCTAGGGCATCGATCCTGTGTTCTGCCAGCCTGTACAGAAGTTGATCAACTGCAAGAGTCCAAAGCAGTGGCGATAGAACACCGCCCTGCGGGCATCCTCTTGTAGTTACTACAGTGAGCGAGGTATCGTGTAGTTTGACCTTCGCTTTACGTTTGGATAGCATGACCTTTACCCACCTAACTGTAGTCGGGTCCACATTTTTGTTTTGTAGTCCCCTCACTAACGTGTCGGTGGGAGTATTATCAAATGCGCCTTCTATATCCAAAAATGCACACAGAGCTATCTGTTTATCATCCAAAGCCCTTTCCGCCCTGTCAGCTAGTTGGATCAAGGCCGTCTCTGTGGACCGTCCCTTCTGATAGGCGTGCTGGGTGGAATGAATGGGTTTCGAGGCCAGGGCTTTGTCCCTTATGTATTTATCTATAATTTTTTCTAGAGTTTTAAGCATAAAGGACGTAAGGCAAATTGGTCTGAAGGACTTAGGCAGAGCATAATCCCTCCGACCTGCCTTAGGTATAAATAATACCTTAGCCCGGGTCCATTGTTCCGGTATATATCCCCAGGCATAACTTGCCCGGTAGATCTTTACCAGATACGGCGTGAGTACGTCTATGCCTTTCTGTAATAGAATGGGCAACAGTCCGTCTTCACCACTGGACTTCAGGGGTTTAAAGGACTTAATAGCCCATTTTACAACTTTGGGTCGGATGAGATCAGCCGCTCTGTTACGGTCCTCATTTCGAGGCCTTTGGTGTAAAGGCGTTCTGTCTGACCCGGCCGAAAAGCTCTGAGCCCCCGGAAAGTGAGTTTTTATCAGCAACTGAAGAGTTTCCTCTTCAGTGTTCGTAAAGGAGCCATCAGGTCTCTTAAGCAGCCCTAATTGACTAGGCTTGTCCTTCGCGAGCAGTCTATGGATTCTGGCCCCTTGAGGCATTTGCGTTAATTCCTCGCAGAGCTTCCTCCATGCAGCACGCTTGGACTTCCTTATCTCCTTATTGTATTCAGTCAAGGCCTTCTTGTAGTTTTCCCATTCAAGGGTTCTTCTTGCCTTGTTGAATAGACGTCTGGTTTTCTCCCGAAGCTTCTTGAGCCTTGAGTTCCACCAGGGTACATTTCTTTTGGAGTGCTTTGTTCTAAGCGGACAGCTTTCCTCAAAGGCACTCTTTATTGCCCACGTGATAGCCTCCACTGTATGTTCTAGCTCCTCCGGTGTACATATACTTTTGGGGAAGTCCTCAAGATTTTGCCTTAGTTTGTTGTTATAAACGTCCCAGGCTGTAGCTTTTGGATCCCTGTATCACTGGGAGATAAGGGGCGCCGTAAAAATCTCGCCCAGGGCGCTGGTAATGCTAAAACCGGCACTGGCTACCGTCGCTTATACCGCAAGCATCTTATAATCTCTATAGTTAAAACTAGAAGTATTTTAACCGAAAAATTCTTTCAGTAAACTATAATCCATTATTTTAGTGTATCTTGCCTACTATGAATGCTAGTTGTAATTGTATTTACTCTTTCATGCTATAAGTGGAAATTTTTTATTTGGTGTATGTTTCTATTGAATTATTACTATGTAATATTAGTACCTGTAAATTTCCCAAAAATAAAATAAATAAATAAATAAATAAGTTACCTCTGGCCCTTGGCGCGGTGCCTCTGCGCGACGTGGTCCCGGGCGCGCAGCTCGTGCAGCAGAGCGGTGTGCTTCTGACGCAAGGCCAGCACTCCTCGCAGCTCCTTGGCGGCCACCTCCGCTCGGCAGATTCGCTGCTTGTCGGTCACCCATCCTGTGCAGAACGAGCTCTAGGTTCATCAACATTGTATTACCTAAAATGTGTCGCTTATTTTGCACAACTACGTTGTCTGTCTATGCTAGCTCTCTGTAAGTAATTAATAACCCCCGATTTACGAACCTTCCTCCTCGTCGTGGTCTTCCAAAAACTGGTACAGATTCCTGGCGTCTTCCAGTCGCGCCTTACGGTCCTTAGCCGCAGCGACTAGACCGTCGTAGGCGTCTTCCAAGTGTTGCAGCTGCTGAGTGAGCTGCAACTTAGGCTGCTGCGGCCCGTCGGCTGCGGCTCCGTGTCTCACCAGACGCCTGATGGTTTCGTCCAAGGCTCCCAGCTGCATTTCCTGCAAGGCGTGCGCTTGCAGCAGCCGTTCGACGTCCACCAGGTGCCGGCCGACTTCCTCCGACTGGAACTGAGACTGGAACGAGCATACGCACAATCATATCATAATTGAATACATAAAACAAAAGTACACGATTCAAATAAATGTTATTTATTTAACATTGTGGCGGGAGGCGGGAGAACCCGTGGGGCGCGTCCAGCACACGATAATTAGGTTAGCATTTGGTTGCGCCGTAATCGAATGGTTTGGCTGTCAAGTCCATTTTCCTTTGTACCCGCCTATTCATTAAAATTATAACCCTCATTTTGCCTATTACCTACATTCCTTATAATGCATGTTACCGCCGCGCCGCGAATGTGAGAGGAGATCACGTCTACGCTCGAAATATCTCGCTCGAAGAAAGAAGAACCAAATTGAACGTGAAGTGTATTTAATATCCGCGCCTCCATTTTAATTGGTCCTCCGAGTCGGATTTTTTGATTCCCGCGAAACCATTTGTAGTTTTTTTCGAGTTATAAAATAGTACCCATTAATAAATTTTCATATTTAAAAATACCTAGTTAAATTTGGTTAATTAATCCGCATTCACGCTAGGTTGTTTAGATAGACGTGTTTAGAATTATTTGTACGCATTCATATAGCATTATAAATTCGTTTAGTAATTTTGATTTCGCGCGCTCCGGTGCAGGTGCACCGAACGTTGTTTACCTACCTACTTGTAACAATAGTAACATAACGCTTCTTCGCATAAAATGTCTAAGACAAAAAGTAATGAAATTGTGTTATTGCAGTCGAAACGCGATGCACTTTTTGAAAACATAAATCGAGTGTATGATTTGTCAAAGAAGGTTGATATAGGCGATGAACATAAAGAGAATTTTTTATGTTCCGTAGAAACGTTGGAAGATACGCGTTCGGAATTTAAGGAAATTGTTGATCGTTTCAATGAAGCAGTACTCGTGGTAGACCCGGAAAGCACACCTAGTTATAAGTGTTTGATTGCTTTCGAAGACCTTTACTGTCGAATTAAACGCGTATTGAAGCGTATCCAAGCCGTACCGTCGAGGGTGGACAGCGCTGATCACGATCAGAAGGGTTCATCTGACCGCGTAGATAGAAGTAGGATGCCTACTTTGCCACCCATCGAAATTATGTCATTCGATGGTGACATACGTACCTGGCCTTTGTTCTACGCAGGTTTTAAGTCCATGGTACATGACAATCTAAATTTAAATAAATCGGAAAAATTGTATTATCTTATGGGCAAGCTATCTAGTAAGGCGCAATCTGTATTTTCGGGTATTACACCATGCGCAGAGAATTATGATACAATATTAAAATGTCTCGTTGATAGATATCAGGATATTCGTACGATTGCAAATACCTACTTGGAACAGATGATGTTTGGTCCTGTGGCGGGCGTCAGTCTGTGGCCGCGAGGGGAGGGCGTGCGCGTACCGGTCGCACCATCTACCACCCCCTCAGCCGAGGATGGCTGCTTGGTAGGGACTGCCCTCTCAGACGCGGTCCAACGCTTCTGGGAGATCGAGGAACCCCCTGCTGCATCACGGATGGATCCCGAGCAAGAAGAGTGTGAGTTGTATTACCAGAATAACACTGGTCGCCTTAGCTCGGGCCGTTTTGTCACTCGACTTCCCTTTCTCGCCCAGCGCCCCCCATTGGGCGAGTCTATGATGCTGGCGGAGAAACGGCTGTTGTCTATGGAACGCCGCATGACGCGAGACCGGACGTTCAGACAAAAATATGTAGAATTTATGCGGGAGTACGAGGCCTTGGGACACATGTCGGTGTCCAGCATTGAGTGGCGTTCGGTGGAGCACTACTTTCTCCCCCACCATGCTGTCTTGAAGACGCCGGATTCGAAAATCCGTGTTGTATTTGATGGCTCGGCTCCCACCTCGAACGGAGTCTCTCTCAACCATTGCCTACATGCAGGCCCGAAGCTGCAGAGGAACATATCGGACATCATCACAAGTTTTAGGCGACACCAGATTGTCTTTGTTACCGACATCAGGATGATGTTTCGGCAGACGGTGATACACCGGGATGATCGGCGGTATCAGTTGATTTTGTGGCGCGAGAGCCCTACTGAAACGATGAAGGTGTATGAGTTGAACACGAACACCTACGGACTAAAATCGAGTCCATTTATCGCGATCAGATCGCTGTTGGAATTAGCGGAACGGGAACGCCTGCGCTCTCCCCGGGCGTCTGCCGTTTTGGAGAGAGATTTATATGTGGACGATGTATGCACCGGGTCTAACTCCGTCGCGAACGCGATGATATTACGGGATGAGTTGATTGAACTGTTGAAGAGTGGCGGATATGAACTGCGGAAATGGATGTCCAACTCGCCAGATCTCTTGGCCGGCCTACCAGAGGATCACCAGCAAGACCCGCACGTCTTTGAAAACGCCGATAACCCCCACATGCTCTCCATTCTCGGTGTCCAATATCGCCCAGTCCAGGATGTATTTACCTATCGGGTGGCCCTAGAGAACCCGAAGGTCTGGACTAAACGACTTGTACTGTCCACGGTGGCCAGAATATTTGATCCGAACGGTTGGATCACACCGGTGGTCTTCCTGGCGAAGTCGTTCATGCAACGACTTTGGACCGTACAATTGGGTTGGGATGAACCATTGTCCGACGAGTTGTTGAGCGACTGGTTCTCCTTTATGACCTCGCTCCCGGACATTAATCGAGTTTCGCTGCCGCGTAAGTTGCTTCCTTCGGAAGACTGTCGAGCAACTCTACATGGATTCTGCGATGCCTCCGAGCGCGGGTATGCCGCTGCGGTGTATCTACGCACCGTCAGCCCCAACGGAGCCATCGCTGTGTCGCTGGTATTGGCAAAGAGCAAAGTAGCGCCTCTTCGGACTCGGTTGACGATACCGAAATTGGAACTGTCAGGAGCTGCTCTCCTCGTGCGTTTGTTGAACCATGTCGTCTCGACATTGCGGAGCCATGTTACCATGGATGAAGAAGTCTACGCGTGGACTGACAGCCAAATTGTTTTGTGTTGGCTGAAGGCTTCGGTCCACACTCTTGAAGTTTTCGTGGCCAACCGTGTCTCGCAGATCCAGAAATCGGAGACTGCGTTGATCTGGAGACACGTTCCTGGAGAACTAAACCCCTCTGATGTCGGCTCCAGGGGATGTACGGCTCGAGACCTTGTCTCGCATTCCCTGTGGTGGAAGCCAGACTGGTTGACACGACCGGAACGTGACTGGCCGGTTAATCCCGTTAGAACGGTAGCCCCTACGGTGGGCCTACGGGTACACGTTATGGAACGCCGACCTGCTTCGAGTCCTGCTTGGATACTGGACAAGTATAGCTCTCTCGACAAATTGATTGGAGTGACCGCTTGGATCAAGCGCTTCGGGAACAATTGTCGTCACCCGGGTAACAGGATGACTGGCGGCGTACTAACACCGGACGAACGGAAAACCGCCTTACACCACTGGGTACGTGTGGTCCAACAGGACACCTTTGGAACGGAGATTGATGCCCTTCGGAAGGGCCTCCCCAAATTGAAAGGCGCCCTACTACGACTCAACCCGTTTGTTGATGACACCGGATTGCTCCGGGTTGGAGGTCGACTTCGGAATGCTGCCATGCCATACGCGGCCCGTCACCCTTTGTTACTTCCCAAGAAGGGACACTTTGTGGAATTGTTGGTGCGTGATCGCCATGTGAAGAATGCGCACGCTGGTTGCAATGCTCTCCTAGCTCTTCTGCAGCGGGAGTTTTGGATTCTGTCTGCTAGGCGGACTGTACGGAGCATAGTGTTTCGTTGCTTGCCTTGCTACCGGCTCAAGGCTACCACTATGCAACCCATGATGGGGGACTTACCCCCGGATAGGGTACGGGAGGCTCGGCCCTTCTCTGGTGTGGGCACGGACTTTGCGGGACCGTTCCTGGTCAAAACGTCACGCCTGCGTAACCCACGCGTTGTTAAGGCGTATTTGTGTGTTTTTGTCTGCCTGTCTACCAAAGCAGTACATTTGGAACTTGTTGCTGACCTCACCACTGAGGCGTTTGTAGCTACCCTTGATAGGTTCGTGTCGCGACGGGGACTGCCGTCTTTGATTCGATCGGATTGTGGAACTAATTTCAAGGGGGCCGACCGGTATATTCAGGAGGTTACAAAATTTTTAGTTGATAAGGAAATCGATATAGGGACCAGTCTCTCCCGTCGGGGCATCACTTGGGCTTTTGACCCTGCGGCATGCCCCCACTGGGGTGGTATCTTTGAAGCCGTCGTGAAAAGCGCAAAGACGCATATGAAGCGGGTAATAGGAGAGACTCTCCTAACCTTCGAAGAGCTGGCCACGGTATTTTGTAGGATTGAGGCGGTCTTGAATTCCCGTCCGTTGTGTCCGCTCAGTGCGGACCCAAATGACCTGGAGGTACTGACTCCAGGCCATTTTTTGATTGGTCAGCCACTTAACGCCTTGCCCGAGTTCCCGTTTGAGGAAATTGCCTCATCGAGATTGACGCGTTATCAACTGATACAACAGATGACGCAGAACTTTTGGAAGCGATGGTCGCTTGAATATTTGCACGGTTTGCAGCAACGCCTTAAGTGGACTGACCGAACCGAACCCCCCCAGATTGGTGATCTCGTTTTGGTTAAGGATGCCAACCTACCGCCACTGCGATGGCGCCGGGGGCGCATTGTTAACCTTTACCCCGGTAAGGACGGAAGCCCGAGGTTGGCCGAGGTCCTGGTTGGGGATTCGGTTCTCAAACGAGCCGTGGCAACATTGTCTCGACTCCCATTAGACTAGCGGACAGGTAGGGACCTGTCCGGGGCGGGTGTTTGTTTGGTCCTGTGGCGGGCGTCAGTCTCAGTCGCCGAAGAGTACTCCCGCCATAGTGACATTTTGACAGCGGCCGTCATTAGATGTGACGTTTTGTAGGCCGAGTCGTGAGAGATAGCTTTTGAAAAACGGTTCGGTAAGCGCAAGCACTGGTGCTAAAATTGTATTTGAGTGACATTAAGTTACATTCGATTGAAGAATCGGCTGACGGTAGCCCTTGTACGGGATAATTGGTTTGAAAGAGACTAAATAGAATCTGTGAGTGTGTATTGAAGCGGTCAAGGACGGGTATTCTTCGGTAGCCGGAACTCGGCGATATTCCCTTATTCCTATTTCCCGCCTCACCCCATATCTATATATCTCCCTATCGCCTGAGGCGACTTCCAGGCAGATCCGGGGTAAGTGGTTAGATTAAGTTTCTAGCTCATCGCGGCGTATCGCCGTTTCGGTTGGTCTTGACCAAAGGTCAACGCCGCCGCACTGGTGCTTATGGCACAGCCACGGGTGCTGTAAGCAACAGATGATAAATGTTAAGTTAAACGGTCCCGCCTCAGAGTCTAAGTTCCAATTATTTATGGATGAGTTTGTAACTGCCGCGAACGCTTTAAAAAATTTGCAACTCGATAATCTGTCAGATTTTATTATGTTACATATCGCATTAAAGAAATTTGATTTAGATACCGTCCGCGCTTTTGAATCGCAGTATCGAGAATGTAAGATACCTACTTTCATTCAACTAACTGACTTTATTAGGGGTCAGCATAAAATATTCCACAACACGCAGGGCGCGACTGCGTGCAATAATAATATATATAAGCCGCGAAATCGTGTACCAAATCCGCACACTTATGTAGCAGTGTTACCTGCCCATAAAAAATGTCTGTGTGAAGACATCGTTCACGATCACCTTTACAAATGTCCGAAGTTTAATGATTTAACACCTTCCTTGCGTTTTAAATTGGTTAAGGAACGTAACGCATGCATAAATTGTCTTAGTTTAAAACATAAATCCCGCGAGTGTGGTTCAAGTATGAAGTGTCGTAGTTGTCGTCAAAAACATCATTCCGCGTTACATTTCGAAAAATTTGAGGTTAAAACCGCATCACAAACGGACGAGCCGACTCGCCCTTCGCCGACATTTAATACAAGACAGACGCCGCCGCCTCCGCGAGTTAGATCGCCTACTGAGAGACGTGATATGAATGTCTCGTCGATGCACACATTCATTGCTGCGCCGGTTGAGAGTGCCGCGAGTAGTAGCGGTCTGAGCGCGCAATGTATGCAACCCACTACTGTATTACTGTCAACCGCTCAAGTAATTATTTACGATGGTAAAGGACGATCACACGTTGTAAAATGTTTGCTTGATTCGGGATCGCAAAGTAACTTTATAACAAGCGAATGTTGTGCACGTTTGGGATTAAATTGCAATAAAAATACACAAACGATTGTTCGCGGTTTCGGTGGCACCGAAAAGTCTATTAGAGGTGCAACGGATTTTAAAATATTTTCACGTTATTCAGATAACGTTCATTATGACGTATCGGCATTTATTGTCGATCGGATCACGGACAAGTTGCCTTCTATTCCGGTCGATCCATCTACGCTCGTGCACATAAGGGGATTGCCGCTTGCGGACAGTACTTTCGCAACTCCTTCGGAGGTACAGGTTCTGATTGGAGCTAATATATTCCCACACCTATTGTTACCGGGCGCGGTACAGAGTAATATTAGTGGAATGCCGCGAGCCGTAGAAACAGTTTTAGGATACATAATTATGGGTGCAGCTCCAGTCCTAATGCCTCGAAATAGGTCATTGTTAAAATCCGCATCCGCTTGTTGTACTGTCATGCAACAATCCTCATTGGACAGCCTTCTTAAAAGGTTTTGGGAGTTAGAGGAGGTATCTGCTCCGCCCGCCCACAGTCAAGACGATCTTGAATGTGAGATGTATTTTCGTGATACCACTACGCGCGAGGATAATGGAAGATACATAGTCGCATTGCCGTTTAGGGATGACGTATATAAGTTAGGAGATTCTTACTCCACTGCCCGCAGACGATTTATGTGCTTGGAACGCAAGTTAGAATGTTCAAGTATGCTGCGCTCCGCCTATAACGACATCATTCGTGAATATGTTGATAAGGGTTATTTAAGGAAATTAGGATTTATTGATTTAACACTACCCGCCGTATCCTATTTTGTTCCGCACCACTGCGTATTACGTGATGACAAATCAACAACGAAAGTTCGTATGGTTTTAGATGCGAGTAGTAAATCAACCACAGGGTTGTCGCTTAACGATTTATTACATTCCGGCGAAAATATACAGGGTGATTTAAATAAAATTATTTTAAACTTTCGACTTTTTAATATCGCGATTGCTGCAGACTGTCGTCAGATGTTCCTGCAGATTGGTATGCGCGAAGCTGATCGTAGATTTCAACGGATTCTGTTTAGGTTCCATCCGCAAGACCCAATATCAGTTTATGAATTTAATAGGGTTTGTTTTGGCATGAAGTCGAGCGTATTTCACGCTGTTCGCGTTGTCCGTCAGCTTATTGAAGATGAGGGGCACAGATTTCCCATAGCTGCCGCGATAGCATCCAGCTCGACGTACATGGACGACGTGTGCTTTAGCATAATGGCTAAGGACGTGAAGCGAAATGACGAGGCCGATGCCATAGCAGCCTGTACGCAGCTCATTGAACTCTTCAAGTGTGGCCAATTTGACCTCGTCAAGTGGACCAGTAACTCATCCGCTGTACTGCGCACCATTCCCGCATCACATCGCGCCTCCCCTGATTTAGAGATAGATAGGGGTGCCACACCGCAAAAAATATTGGGCACATATTGGGACTGGTCGGACGATGTCTTCTACTTTAAGGTTGTCACACCTGAGTTAGGATGCACTAAACGAATAATATTATCTGTTGTCGCTCGTCTATGGGATAATTTGGGGTTGGTTGCTCCGGTTGTATTGCATGCCAAACTTCTTATCCAAGAGCTATGGTTGTTGAAATGTGATTGGGATGACGTCCCGCCTCAACGCATTATATCGCTGTGGTCGAAGTTTTGCCGCGAATTGCCTAATCTTAATAATGTGCGTGTGCCGCGACATCTAGGTGTAGTTCAGGGCTGCCTCGCTAACCTATTAGGATTTTCTGACGCCAGCGAGCGTGCGTATGGCGCGGTAATATACCTTCATGTTACTGTAGGCGACAGTAGAATGGTACGTCTTGTTTGCTCTAAATCCAAGGTTTCGCCGCTTAAACCAATCTCGATCGCTAGGTTGGAGCTATGCGCCGCGTTTTTAATGTCTAAACTGCTGCGCCGGGTGCTTGATAATTTTGAACCGCGATACAGGATCTCGAATGTGTATGCCTTCACAGACTCGAAGGTTGTCCTTTGTTGGATTAAGTCTTCACCGCATCGTTGGCAGACGTTTGTCGCGAATCGCGTGGTAGGAATAGTGGAAAACATTGCTGCCACCTCCTTCCATCATATAGCAGGAATTGACAACCCCGCTGATTGCCTATCACGTGGGTTGTCTCCAGCAATGCTCATAAACCATCCTCTGTGGTTTTCGGGGCCACCATGGGCATCTAAGGATCCAAAAGACTGGCCTATCGCAGAATTTGATAGTGGAGATATTGGTGAAGTGCCTGATCTAAAGCCGCTTGCACATATAGTAACTGCCACTTCGACTGAATCTTTAATTTATATGCTCGCTACTCGTACGTCTTCGTGGTCGAAGTTACTGCGTATAATTGTTTATATTTATCGTTTTTTGAAGGTGCTACCTCCCAGAGTACATATAACGAGTTCAGACTTAAATTTCGCAGAAAATAAAATTATACTTGTTCTTCAAAGTATCTATTTCGCTGAGGATATAATTAAGTTGAAATGTAACCAAAGCTGTTCGAATGCTTTACAAAAATTACATCCATTTTTAGACAAAAATGGTATCATGCGTGTTGGCGGTCGACTATCGAATGCTGACATCAGTTATTCGCAGAGATACCCGTCTGTGCTCCCGCGTCGCGACCACGTTATAGATCTGATAATCGATTATTATCATAAAACGCATTTACACGCCGGTCCTGAGCTTCTTATGTCCTTACTTAGGAATAGGTACTGGATAATTGCAGCGCGAAATATTATTCGAAGCCGCATACACAAATGTAATACTTGCTTTAGAACTAAACCGCGTCCGTTTTTTCCCTTAATGGCAGATTTACCCGCGTATCGTGTAAATAAGGTGGACAAACCATTTTTGCATACAGGCTGCGATTATGCAGGTCCATTGCAATACACGCCCGTACGCGGCAGAGGCGTTAGAAGCCGTAAGGCATGGATCTGTATTTTTACATGTCTTACCACGCGTTGTCTACATATTGAATTAGCGACAGATTTAAGCACAGTCGCTTTCCTTGCAGCACTAAAGCGTTTTCTTTCTCGCCGCGGCCCGATTCAGTGTCTTTACTCCGACAACGGCACTAACTTTGTAGGTTGTCGTTCGTACCTGCGAGATCTTTATAAGTTCCTTGACAAATTTCGCCCGCAACTTGAACATGAGCTTGCAGAAAGTCGCATCGAGTTTAAGCAGATCCCACCAGCCAGTCCTCATTGGGGTGGATGTTGGGAATCCATGGTAAAGATAGTCAAGTCTCATTTGTTTAAGGTTATAGGACAGCAGATACTGTCGTATGAAGAATTGTTAACGGTTCTTGCTCAGGTTGAGGCACTTATAAACTCGCGTCCGCTAACCGCTTTGAGTGGCGATCCCGCTGAGCCGTCAGCTCTAACGCCAGCACATTTTTTGCATACCGCACCGCTATCGTCGCTACCCGCACCTCGAGTAGACTCATGTGGCTTACGCGAGAGACATTCGCTACTGGATAAAATGGTCCAGTCCTTCTGGAAACGGTGGAGAGTAGAGTACTTGCATAAATTACAAGCTCGCGCCAAGTGGACTACGCCTTCCACTCCCATTCAGTTAGGGTCGGTCGTGGTCATTATTGTGGACAATGCGCCACCACTTGCATGGCCGCTCGGTGTGGTGGAGGCTGTCCACCCTTCGAAGGACGGAACAACGCGTGTAGCTACTGTTAGGACAAGTAGGGGAAGCTTCGTGCGCCCTGTAGTCAGACTTTGTCCTTTACCGAATCAATAACCGCGTATTAATAGTAGCAGAGTACCGTTTTTAGTTATTAGGTTATTAGTTATTTTATTTATCTAGTTTAGGATTAGTTTCAAGTAACCGCATTTATTTTCGCCTTAATTACCGCTTACTTTTCTCTTGAATAATCGCATCTTTTCATATAAAATATCGCATTTGTTTAACTTATCCGCATTTCTTTCGCATTCGCATTTTGAGGTTTTAAAGGGGACCCTTTAAGGCCGGGGGAGATGGTTGCGCCGTAATCGAATGGTTTGGCTGTCAAGTCCATTTTCCTTTGTACCCGCCTATTCATTAAAATTATAACCCTCATTTTGCCTATTACCTACATTCCTTATAATGCATGTTACCGCCGCGCCGCGAATGTGAGAGGAGATCACGTCTACGCTCGAAATATCTCGCTCGAAGAAAGAAGAACCAAATTGAACGTGAAGTGTATTTAATATCCGCGCCTTAACGTTCTGTAACAACCTTACAAGTGAACAGTGTCTGCCAGTTGGACGTTCTGGAGAATCCTGCAGGAGATCGCACCAGAGCACCGGTTACAAGGTACGTGCATTTCCTTCTGTCTATCCTGTCCATCAGACAGTCAACTGTTCGTTTACAGCCGCAACCAACATACAGTCCACTAAACCGCCGCAGGGATTCATGGCGTGAACTGTCGCAATCCCGCCCCAACGAGATTTAGATCTTGTCTAACCCTTCAGGGTTTTTTCCGTGCCTCCAGCATTGTCAATGAATCAAAAAAGGTACCTTCATCTCCATCAAGGTCTGCTCTACGGTGTCGGCCTCTCGCAGCAAAGCCATAAGCTTAGCGAGCTTAGCCAGCGAGGTCCGATGGCCTTCCAGAAGCTGCAGCAGTTCCCTCCAGCGCTGCAGCACAGCTTGCTCGGTGCGGGACACCGCTTCGGCGCCGTGGTACTTCTCGCGCACCAATTCCGCAGCCATCGCCGACAGATCCTCGAAGCGCTCGGTCCTAAATAATTGCACGTTGTATATTTGTGGAAATATTATATCTTCGTGAGATATCTCAGTGTGCAAAACCATAAGCATTTATAAAATTTAACATAGTTTATAAATGTGAAAGTAACCACTCAATGTTACCTTTCACCTTTATCTTGTTACCTTTGCCTTTGTTTTTTTTTGTCTGTCTGTCTGTTACCTTTTCACGCCTAAACCGCTGAACCGATTATCATGAAATTTTGCATACACGTTGTCGGGGATGCAGGAGAGGACATAGGGCACCTTTCATCCAGAAAAATAGTACTGTTCCCGAGGGATCATCTAACGCTTGGCAAAGCTGTAACTGCAATAACGATGTCAGGCCTTACGATGCTCATATATTTGGTGAGGCGTTATTTTTTTTATTTTTCAACGCGGGCGAAGCCGTGTGCACCATCTAGTTTTGTATAAGAAAATGCCGTCAAGGAAATTCTTTTTCAAAGATTAACAGTAAAACTGCGAGTTAATAATTGATGGTCATTTGTGCAGAAAAGCCGAGCCGCTGACGAGCCCGTTGGATGAGTGGTTAGGGTGCCTGCCTTAACGCTCTGTTCTAGGGTTCCCGGGTTCGATTTCCGGCAGGGTCAACTTTGAAAAATCAACTTTTCAAATTTGGCTCTGGTCTGGATTTGGAAAGTAGTGGCAGGGCACATTTTCGCAGTCATTTGGGCAGCCCGTCTGCGGCGGCAGTAACCACCCCCTTACAGAAGACCACCGTGAAATAACAGCACGCGTGCTGTTGTGTTTCGGTGAGTGAGTAAGGGATGCCAGAGCCCATTTTCCTATCCCCCTCCTAATCCTTATCCTTTATCCTACTGCAGTCGGAAGCGCACTTGCAGCAGCTTTGGCGTTGCTTGTGTTATAGGCGACGGTAGTCACCTACCATCAAGTGGACCGTCAGCCTGTCTGGAAAATTCGCTAATTTTACAGTCTTAATTATAATACAATGTACCTGGCTAGAATATCAGCAGAGATAGCTTCGTGTTTCTTCACGGTGGCGTCTACTTGAGCCAAGTTGGATCCGTACCGAGGGTCCGACAGCACTTGAATCATCTCCTTCAGGTAGCCCTTGCGGAGGACCGACTGAAAACGGACGCCGAGTTAATTGATCGTCTTCCGAACCGTGCGGAGCGGTGGGATGTCGTATGCGAGTACATACCTTGGTATTGAATTTGTAGTTGAGTTGTTCCAGCCTCTGTTGGCGTAACAGCTCCGTGCGAAGTGCCAGCTCCCGGGCATGCTCCGCCTGCTCCAGGTGCTGCCAGGCTCGCTCCAGGTCCTGAGGCAGCTGTCCCTCGAGGGGCGTCCAAGCTTCGCCCGTCAAACTCTTCTGCATCGTGTTGATGTCGAAATACAGCGCCTCTATTTCCGATCGCTCCTTGTATCTGCATCAAAATTCAAAACATTACATCGCATAGTGCCGTTCACCTGCAAACGTCTAACACAAAAAGCAATCATCGCCTAAAATAACTTAACGAAGATAAGTAATGACGCTTAACAAATAATAAAAACAGATTGTTTACTTGACTTTCGCAATCATATCGCAATATCACCTCATCATGGAAGACCAGCAGCATTTGTGAAATAACCTCACAAATCCTGTCATGCTTCAGCAAGTAAGAGCTGTAGATTTTAAGATCGGCCAGAGTTCAATCACGGCCACCTAGTGCTAAAACAAATTTCCAAAAGGACAGAATTGGTCCGTACTATTAGAAAATTGGGTCATGTATTGACAGATAGCGATTGCTGCATACAGTAGCGATGGGAAAGAACGAAACCATAATGTTGGAAAAAGAAGGTTCTCTTGAGTAAATTCAAAGAGTGGATCGGTATTAAAATCGCGGAGCAATTGTTTCGACTCGCAATGGATAAGGAGAAATTTATGGAATTGATTGGCGACCTTCAGTAATGGAGAAGCACATGTAGAGGAAGAAGTGAGGGATACCAAAATCCTTTATCCTTTATCCTACCAAGGTCAGCAGTACGTTTGGCACAAATTATTAATGTTACTTTTGTTGTAAAAAATATGTAATGTAAAAATTAAAGAGTGTTAAGACTGTGTTCCAACAGTCCTTCGGCCAAGGCTAGGCTCTAACAGCGGATGCCGCCGTTTCAGAACACAAGATTTGATCATACCCGTTCCAAGCGCCCTGACAGAGCTAATTATATTGGCCATAATTTTACTACCTTTTTATTAGACCAAAGCTTCGCCTGTCAAATTTTATGTCAAATGTGACAATTTTATATCAAACGTGACAGACTTTATGTCAAATGTGTCATTTTTTATGTCAAATGATGCGTCTGTCATCAATAGGCTCAGCAAAACCAAATAGTCGAAATAATGTTAATAACTTCGACCAAAAGAGACCAAAAAAAACTCAAATTCTGACAGTAGCTATTATAGGTCGTTCTAGCACCATCGAACAATTCTAGCTCGTGCAATATATTTTGTTCAAAGGACTGCTCGAATAAGGCCCTCGTGTCACTAAAATATCCGCCATTGAAGCAATTGTTCAAGTTGATTTGACTGAAACAATCCATCAGAAGAATCATTAATCCGATGATAGACTACCGATGAAGGTTATGATAATCTACGATGAGCATTCAGGTAGAAGGTTGGGTGAACCTTTTGGATTTTTATAGCATCCTGTTGAAGTGTTTCCTTATACAAACTATATCATACTATATCGATGTGTCAAGAAGAAACAGCATTACTGACTTGGGCGGTTTCTCGACGGTCCTGTACTGCTTGAAGGCCAACAGCAGCCGCTGGATCCCGTCCAGCGAGTTGGGCAGATCGCGCCCGTTCAGCTCGTCGATCTTGAGCCGGATCCACTCGAGCAGGGCCGACATGAGCCGCCCGTACTCGGGCTTGCGACCGTCGCAGTCCATCATCTGCCCGATGATGTTCGCTATGCGTCTGCCGCTCTTCTGTTCGTTCTTCATCCTGGCGAACGTGTGGTAGTAGCTGGCGACGTACGTCATCACCGACTTCTCATCGGGCCTGCTGGTGTCCACGTCTTCCGCGTCAAGCAGTCTAGGGATTCCGAGGTGTTTGTTGGCCACGTCGAAGGCGTGGTTGAGCGTCTCCACGTGGTCAGCCACGGGCACCTCGTGCCAGCGGAACAGGTCCGGTCTGTGGGCGTGGATGAGAGCGTTGAAGCCCAGCCCCGAACGCCACGAATCCGTGAAGTTATGGATGTGCACGCCATGGTAGCCGTTGGTCTTACGCTGGCACCACAGCAGCAGAGCGTCCTTGGCGGACTTCTTCTCCGAAGACTCGTTCTCTTCGTCCTACGAACAAGTTCGGGATATTAGCACAAGTTGCCACACCCAAAAATCGAACCAATTGAAAGCTGAACACATAACAGCCTGTACTTTTATGGCATCGACCTATTCGGTCAATAATAACGATCCCATCTATCTAACAAACATGGTAAATAAAATTAAATAAAAGCCATGAAATCTAAGTTTATAAATTCAATGGGTCAAGACAAGTCCTTTTTACTTTATTAAAATAGTTTCATGGTTTTCCTTTAATTTAATTTACCATGTTTAGTTATTAGAGAGATTTGTTTCCTACGATTGACCCTATTCGATTGATGCCATAAAGGTACACGCTGTTATATTTTCTGATTTCAACCGGTTCGATTCCTGGATGTTCTAAAATGATTGATTCTCTTAAAAAATAAATGAATATTTCTCTTGTGTAAAATTTACTATCTCCAGTATTCAGAGCACCTTCCCTTCAGGTGCAGTTAAAAAAATCCACTCTATATATCTTTTTATTGCATTCGGGGAAATACAATATTGGTCGCTAGAAACTCTTATTATTGAATCTTCTATGAAGAGTGGAGCATTCGTAAGTGGAGCCAAGACACGTACCACGTCAATCTCTATCTCCTGTATTTGGAAACGGAGGATGATCGTCCATATGAGGCCGAGTATCAGCCGAGGGTTTCCGTCGACTATATCCTCGGCACCGATAGACTCCAGGCGGACCTGAAAACACCATTTCAACCCTTTCTCAATTTTTAGTATTTAAGACAGTTATAATTTCTTGCAATTTGTGCATCGTACATCGTACATTCTCACACGGGCATAATAATAATTTTATCAATAATTTTCTATCTCAGTCCTTGTTTGGTAAAGTTTACTGAGGCTTGATTTGTTAATAAATGACTAGCTTTTATGGAAGAGCGAAGGCTCCTGGTACAGGCTTCCGCTTAAAAGGAGTCTTCAATCTTAATTTAATTTGAAAACGAGTTTTCAGTGAATAAAAAAAAAAAATTATTTATTTATTTATTTAGATTAAGATTGTTTATATCATTTGTGTGGTTATATTATCATTATTTACAGAGCCATCATCTCAGCCACAGGATGTCCACTGCCGGATATAGGCCTCCCTCCTAATTTTCCAATAGGACCGTTCAAAATCAGAATGGATCCATCGTCAATCCGTGCTTTTTACTGTTATGATCACCGAATACTTTAATGAATGAATAATGAATAAATAAATTGAAAAATTAACTAAATACAATAGGGGATCGGACCGTAATCAGATTAAAATCTAAAATGTACTTAGAAAGAAAATATATATTTTTTTACGATTATTTATCGAATAATAATTTAATATAATTCATTTCAATATTTTTAAATGAAGAAATAAAATTTTATTATTTACAATATTTTTAATCTATACTGAACCACCGATCACAGTGCGTGACGTCATGCATCTTGTGCGATTCAGTTGGTTAGGCATTGGATTTTGATGAGTTGTAACATTGTTATTATAATAATATCATTGTATATACTTAGAATAATGTTGTTATGTTGGCATGAAGTAAATGTCTAGACAAACCAATAATGGTTTACAGACATTTTTTAATATTTTGTATTCGATTATGTATTAGATAATAAATAAATAATAAATAATAATAATAATTTGTGGGCAATCATTGTCTTATGCCAATGCAGCTGTTTTGTTATGATATGAGCACAAATGACGTTACGCGCTCTCAGATGAACTCAAGATGAACCTAAAAGGCTATAAATAAATAAAATAGTATTTTTTATGGGAATGAAGATTAATTTAAAACACTTTCTGAAAATTTGTCCGATCCCCTATTGTATAACAATTATTAAAGATTTGTATAGGATAATGATTGTGGTGCGTCAAATTTTAAGTCAATAAAATAGTATTCTCTCTTACAATGGTTCTAAAACGGCCAAAAGGGCCAAAACGGCATCAAGTTTCAAGTCATAAAACTGATTATTCAAAAGGCGAAATATTTAGGAATATATCAATGCCATATATTTTATGTATGTGTAGGAAACCTAACACTAGGTTTCCTAATGCCGTACGGCTTCGTGGAATGCGCTACTTCAGATATTTACTGCTAATACGCGTGCCGCGGAAGAAGGTCATAAGCGACACAAGAGAAAACACAATCGAGCACCTTCGTATGCAGAAAACTGAGACTCTTGTTGACATTCTCGATCTTGTGAACTCGCATCCGGCCCGAGTTGGGCCTCGGCAGACGTTCGCCGCTGATGATCTCCAGCAGTTTGAGGAGTCGCCGGCCATCGGCGAGGTCCACGAACAGGTCGTCCACTTCCATGCGAGCCTGTCACATGACAAGTGTGATGAAAAGTAGTGGCAGGGCACACTGCGTTTCGCAGTCATTTGGACAGCCCGTCTGGAACTACCCGTTACGAAAGACCACCGTGAAAAAAATAGCACGTGTGCTGTTGTGTTTCGGTGAGTCAATTTCCCATTTTCCATTTCCCGATCTTAGTAGGATCCTTAATCCTACTATGATCGGCAGGACACTTGCAGCACTTGTGGCGTTGCTTGTGTTATAGGCGACGGTAGCCACCTACCATCGAGTGGACCGTCAGCCTGCTATGTAAAAAAAAAACAGATTTTCGAAGTTAGGGCCCTTCGGCCTTTTCGGTAAATCTGACCGCTAAGGCCTGCTCAGTAGACCCTCAGTAGAAAATTTGAACACCAAATCTAAATATGAAGGTGCCCCACACCACACAGCGCCCCCTTCTCAAAATAGTAAGTTGCAGTAATAGTAAGTGCAGTGAGTGCAGGCTCACCTTCTGCAAGAAGGAGTTGATCCATTTGGTGAAGGTCTTCTTCTGGATGTGCAGTCTCTCCTCCTGCAGCGCCTTGATGCGCCCCTGCTCGAACTTGAGCGCGTCTTCCCGCTGCGTCATGTTCGTGCGTTGCTGAACCGCCGCCGCGTAACCCCCCGGCTCATACTGCGGCCCTGGAATACATATTTTTTAAATTAAAAAAAAACGATAAAAGTGAAGACAAAACGTGACTGATGACGTCTGGAGCGGAGTATACACGATTCAGCGTCACCGACCACGAGCGTGACGGTTCACTTACGTTCACTCCTCAGAAATACATTTAAAAAAATGTATTTATTGGTTAGAAATTATCCAAATTATTTTGTCAAAAATAGCAAAATAGACTCTAAAATAAGTATGCAAAGGGATTTATTTGATTGCAAAGACCAAAATCTATATTAGAATTATATAAGAGGAATGTTTATATAATGGCAAATAAACAACCCAATAAAATAAAGGAATTGCATAGTTATTGATAATAGACTGTTGCTATTACACACGTGAAATAACAGCACGTGTGCTGTTTTGTATCGGTGAGTGAGTAAGGGATGTCAGAATCCACTTCTCTTGCCCTTCATAATCCCTTATCCTTAATCCTACTGTAGTCGGCAGCGCACTTGCAGCAGCTTTGGCGTTGCTTGTGTTATAGGCGACGGTAGCCACCTACCATCGAGTAGACCGTCAGCCTGTCTGCCGATCTTAACATAAAAATAAAAATGGAAAAATAAGAAATATTTAAATCCTGTAGACGTGCGTTTGCGCAAATAAAGGAGATTACCATATCTCCTGTGGGGCTGGTCTGCGTAAGTCTGATAGCTGACGTTGCTGAGTGGCCGCTGCATGCTTGTCTCATCGATCGACACTTCAACAACTCATCACCTCATCACCTCTCATCGACTCTTTGGTATACGCTATACTCTTTGGTACCTCTACACTTAACTCATTAATCACTGCCAAAGGAAACCATATAATCTACAAACACATTTAGACCGGACACAAATGAGCGCAACCTAATAGCCTACGTATTAAGGTGCAATATTGCACAGCAAATTTTTGTAGCTTCTCGGAGACAACCCAACGGATTTAAAATATTTTGTAAAATATGAAAAAATAAATAAAAGTAGCCGATTAAAACTTTAGTACAAAAATTAATAAGCTTTAAAACAAATGTATAGTTATCACTGAATTTTTTAATTACTGTGACACGAAATGTTTTTTTTTTGGGCAGTAATTTCCTTTTTTTTTACAATTTTTTTTTTTTTTTTGTAAAATCTGTCCTATTCAAACTTTTTTAAATATAGTCTATTGTGCACTGTATTTTTATCAAAATTTTAATTTTTATCTAAGTAGTAAAATTTGGTAACGAAAATAAAGCTTTTTCTGCTAAGTCTTCGCCTTAGAAAACAATAGAATTTTTTTACAATGCCTATTACTAGGTTATTAGTTATACTAGTAAAAGAAGATCCCTATAGTTTTCTATAATTATTGTTACACAATTCTAAAACCGTGTCTGCAAAGAAGGGTGATGGGGTCAAGTCAATGCCATAGTCTGAAACCCTAACTGACGCTTCATGACTTTCTTGTTAATTTTAATAAATTCAGTATATGTAATAAAGAAAAAAACACACAGGGATAGACAATACTCTGCCATCCTTCAAATTAATTAAAAAAAAATTAATATTAGCTCTCACATTCCAAAAACGAAAAAAAATTTTTGCTTACACACATTCGGATGCAGAAATTGCTTAATTTTTAAGGTTCCGTACGTCCGAATAAAAAACGGAACCCTTATCGTGTGTCCGTCTGTCCGACCATTCCCCCCCCCCCTTATCTCCGAAACTACTGAACCTAAAATTTTGAAAAAAATACAGAAATTAGTCTTCTACTTATAGATTATAGGAAAACCTACAAGAAGTCCACGATATTAAAATAACATAATATTGTGCTGATTGGTAACATCGTACGGAACCCTCTTCTTTTTCTTAGATTAACCGTGTTCGAAATCTTAACATTACACACGTTCGGGGGCCCTGTAGCCCAAAGGCTGCATGCAATTGATACGGCGGTTGCCACGACCCCGTACATAAACTAACATTTATCGTGTAGTAACTTGACAGTAGAATCTTGACAGGGCTGAATCTCTTTGTGGGATATAAAGAATTTAATTCTTTTCGTGTACGCAGTCTGCTCGAGCTGTTCGGTCAGCTTCTGACGCTCTATAAATTATGGCCACGCATAGTGAACTGTGCATAATTACGCAATAAACCGAAGCGTTAATTTATTCCGACTATTACAGACCTGGTACCGTTACTCGTTCATAGTTCACGCCACCACTGCTCACTCGTTTTTAACTCAATATAACTTAATTCATATTAAGGGCTTCACTTACGCAAATGACATTTACAATAGCATTCGCTGGCGGCGGAGACAATTCAACAGGCCTAGAAATTGTGTTTTTTTGTTTTTACCATTAGAATACGCAAAAAAATAATACATTTTTTTAAACTGACATTAACTTATTAATAGTTACAGGATTCATAAGCGCGCAGTAAGCCGTTAACGAGAGAATTTTCAATAAAAGTCAAATTCTTGTGTTCTAACTTTTTTTGTGGAGTTTCTATTACTTCAACGAAAATTCTAATTAATACAATTGGTTCTTCACATGTTTAAGTATAATGTTGCTTACAGCACCCGTGGCTGTGCCATAAGCACCAGTGCGGCGGCGTTGACCTTTGGTCAAGACCAACCGAAACGGCGATACGCCGCGATGAGCTAGAAACTTAATCTAACCACTTACCCCGGATCTGCCTGGAAGTCGCCTCAGGCGATAGGGAGATATATAGATATGGGGTGAGGCGGGAAATAGGAATAAGGGAATATCGCCGAGTTCCGGCTACCGAAGAATACCCGTCCTTGACCGCTTCAATACACACTCACAGATTCTATTTAGTCTCTTTCAAACCAATTATCCCGTACAAGGGCTACCGTCAGCCGATTCTTCAGTCGAATGTAACTTAATGTCACTCAAATACAATTTTAGCACCAGTGCTTGCGCTTACCGAACCGTTTTTCAAAAGCTATCTCTAACGACTCGCCTACAAAACGTCACATCTAATGACGGCCGCTGTCAAATGTCACTATGGCGGGAGTACTCTTCGGCGACTGAGACTGACGCCCGCCACAGGACCAAACAAACACCCGCCCCGGACAGGTCCCTACCTGTCCGCTAGTCTAATGGGAGTCGAGACAATGTTGCCACGGCTCGTTTGAGAACCGAATCCCCAACCAGGACCTCGGCCAACCTCGGGCTTCCGTCCTTACCGGGGTAAAGGTTAACAATGCGCCCCCGGCGCCATCGCAGTGGCGGTAGGTTGGCATCCTTAACCAAAACGAGATCACCAATCTGGGGGGGTTCGGTTCGGTCAGTCCACTTAAGGCGTTGCTGCAAACCGTGCAAATATTCAAGCGACCATCGCTTCCAAAAGTTCTGCGTCATCTGTTGTATCAGTTGATAACGCGTCAATCTCGATGAGGCAATTTCCTCAAACGGGAACTCGGGCAAGGCGTTAAGTGGCTGACCAATCAAAAAATGGCCTGGAGTCAGTACCTCCAGGTCATTTGGGTCCGCACTGAGCGGACACAACGGACGGGAATTCAAGACCGCCTCAATCCTACAAAATACCGTGGCCAGCTCTTCGAAGGTTAGGAGAGTCTCTCCTATTACCCGCTTCATATGCGTCTTTGCGCTTTTCACGACGGCTTCAAAGATACCACCCCAGTGGGGGCATGCCGCAGGGTCAAAAGCCCAAGTGATGCCCCGACGGGAGAGACTGGTCCCTATATCGATTTCCTTATCAACTAAAAATTTTGTAACCTCCTGAATATACCGGTCGGCCCCCTTGAAATTAGTTCCACAATCCGATCGAATCAAAGACGGCAGTCCCCGTCGCGACACGAACCTATCAAGGGTAGCTACAAACGCCTCAGTGGTGAGGTCAGCAACAAGTTCCAAATGTACTGCTTTGGTAGACAGGCAGACAAAAACACACAAATACGCCTTAACAACGCGTGGGTTACGCAGGCGTGACGTTTTGACCAGGAACGGTCCCGCAAAGTCCGTGCCCACACCAGAGAAGGGCCGAGCCTCCCGTACCCTATCCGGGGGTAAGTCCCCCATCATGGGTTGCATAGTGGTAGCCTTGAGCCGGTAGCAAGGCAAGCAACGAAACACTATGCTCCGTACAGTCCGCCTAGCAGACAGAATATATATTTTTTTCAAAGCAATTGTCTCGCCTATTTCTTGTAACATCTTCATTAAACAATGGATATTTTTAGTATTTAGCGTTTGTCTCCACCTTAATAAAATCGTAAACGAACCGTGTCCGTCCATTAATTTTTTTTTTCAAAAAAAAAAAACAATTTTTACACGTTTTACGTTTATGAATAAAATGTTACCAAGGTCAAAAAAACAGTTTTTAGAATTTTTATCAGTCTGTAGGCATTGGCGGATACAGGGGGGGGGGGATTCCATATTTTTGACCAGGACCAAAAGACCCAGGAATTCCATATTTTTGACTTAACTTTTCAATTCAATTCAAGTACAATTCAATTCATATATGAACTGAATATAGAATAATATAATCCATATCAATCAAATTTATCGAAAGTTTCATAATTCATGTCAGACATTTGAGACAGTTCAAATACGCGATTACGCGGGTTAAAAGTATTTGCAATGCAACCATCTCAACTAGTAAAAAAAATACACGAAAAAATTACTTGTGATATTAACCCTAACTCCGAACTTTGTCAGAATGGCCCCCCCCCCAAAATGAAATCCTGGATCCGCCCCTGCCTGTAGGTCTGTGCGTTTGTTCGTTCGCGCTAATCTCAGAAATGGCTCAACCGATTTCAATGCGGTTCACTGATGTATCATAGCAAGCTTCCCATATCGTTTAGTTTTTGTTTCATTTCAATCGGTTGACAAACAAAAAAGTTATGTAAATTTAAAGAATCACGTCCAACATTGTTTCGATAAAAATGCAATAAAATAACTCTTCGGTTGAATTGGGTGAAACTTTAGTTAACTATAATATTATTATTATCATTTGTGAAACGAGGATGATTGAAAGTTTATATAAAGTTAAAAATGGACAGGTTAGGTGATTTTGAATTTCCAATGTACATAAGTTGACCTCAGATTTATATTATCAATCATATTAAGTAGGGTTCATCTTACGCTAGAGCCATGATTGGGAATGTGACCACCTGGAAAGCGGTCGCCTCCTTCTGTGGTGATGTCACGTCACAGAAGGAGGCAGCCGAGAGGGAGCGAAAGGAAGCGGCCGGTCTCGCTTCCCTCAGACGCAGGCGGCTGGACAGGAGAAGGCGGGCATATCAAGCTCGTCTTCAAATGGCCTAGGGGACCTGCACACATGGCTGGCGAGCTATGTGTGCCTGCACAAGGTCCCCCCCGTCTGGGGATTGCCTGGGTGTCTCCGGGCAATCCCCCATTGGAGTAAGCCTAGTCAGCAATGACTAGGCTGCCCTGGGGTGGATCGGAGTTGTTGCCTCGGCAGAACCCGGTCCACCCCGCTCAAAGGGCAAGGAGACACCGGGGAGTTTTAGTGGGTAGGACCAGTCCCTGCCAACGGTAGGGAATCCGTAAATGGATTTCTCCACGTAAAAAAAAGGGGTTCATCTTACACTGGTGTTTTTTCTATAATAAAAACGTTGTTTGTTTATGCCTTTGTGCACGCTAATCTCAGAAACGGCTTAACCGATTTTCACGTGGTTCCATAAGACCTGTAAGTGTGAGCGAGATAGACGGATAAAAATTATTTATCACCTGACCAGTTGATAATGCGACTGCTTTACAAGCTATGCCCGCGACTTCTTACGTGTGGTATTCGGTATTATTTCAATTAACTTTTTTGTTTGCTAACCGATTGGAATGAAACAAACGCTAAATGTAACTGGAAGCTTCTCACAATACATCGGTGAAAACCGCATTGCACAGACAAGCCTCGTTTATGATTTTATTATATTACTAGCGGCCCGCCCCCGACTTCGCTCGGGGTGCAATTTTTATATATATGAACATTCCCCGTTTATTCCTCTTTCCATTAGCGAAAACCGAATTAAAATCGGTCTACCCGTTCACGCCGTGACCGAGGGAAATGGGGATTCATTTTTAATATAGAGATATGTATTGACTTATTTAAAGGGGTTGACATACGTAGAGTAAATTGAATCTACTTCAGTGCACTCTTTTTCCGAGTAGCGCTGTGAGTCGCTGCAGCGACATCACTAGTTGTGATGGCAAGTGGTCACGCACCGTCGACAAGCTTGCGGACGCATGCAAAACTCGCATGGCTCGATGAACTTAATATTTTATCTTTCGTTATAATATTATCGGCATTCGTTACGTATTTTAACTGTATTGTGATTTGTGGCAACAATCATAATATATCATTTGATCAAAGTATTTTTCGACAGCTGTTATGTCGTTGACGTAAAAGATATGCCAGTCTTAAATGTTATCAACAATAAGTATTATAAATGCGAGCGTGGGTTTGTTTGTTTGTTACGGTTTCGCGCCTTAAATACTCAACCGTCACGAAATTTTGTTAACACGTTGTCAAGGGTTACAGGTGTACGTTTCATCTAGAAAAAAAAAAGTGTGTGTGTGTCAGCTCCGACCACGGAGTAGCTAGCCTAGCTCCGACACACGTCTAGAGTTCACTCCTTTTTTAAACGTATAAAATTAAATGTATAACATTTCCCTATATTATTTAGTTACATCATACATGCTCAGATGTCACGTGTTCCAACAAAAGTTATGTTAGTTACGTTCGGTATACACAGATGTCGCTGCGCCGGGAGTTTATAACGCGCTATTGTTTCCTCCCTCAACGCGGAATACACTTTTCATACAAGATTTCGACTTTTACATGCTTGTAAAAGTACAATACTACAATAAAATTAAGGAACATAATGCGTCATTTGTCGCACAAATGTCAAAGTGACAGATAACGTAACGCTGTTCAGTACAGACACGGTTCGTTTACGATTTTATTATATATTATGTATAGATTTAACACCGACTGGTAGTTCCAGAGTAGAACGCGTTCAAACAAACTCTTCAGCTTTGTTATATCAGTAAATATTGTACTTGTGTAATTTCAAATGGCAGCTTATCAATTAACGATATCCGATTATTACAATTAATTAAAGATAACAATAAATCTTGACTAAAATTACTATTTATAACGAAACAATTAGCTGTATAATTGAGTCATGCAACGTTAAAACGATATTTTGATATTAATAGTCAAATTATTGACTATGAATAAAAATATACATTCAATATGCGCGTGTGTTTTTGTATATGTCTATGTATTGGTAAAGCCTCTAACAGTACAGGGGCAGATTATCCATTAGATGATGTAGGCAACTGCCTAGGGGCCCCGCGTCGGCAAGGGGCCTCAGGCGCAGAGATAGAAAAATGTAAAACCTTAGGAGTAAAAAATAAATTTGAAGATTTTTACTTAACAAACCCTCACCGACTATATTATTGTCCTGTTTTTTTTTTTAATACTACTTCGTCACATTTCACGGCAAAACAAGAGTGTCTTTTTTAAGGTGACGAAGCGATAAACAATTAATACGGCAGTGACTGTATACGAAAACGAGAGCGCGCTTGCTTATGCCGTAAGGTCGTATGCGACAAAACGATTTTTATTGAAAAAACTAAGTATACTTAAAAATCCAACTGAAAAATTAGAGTGTATGTTTATACCAACGTACACAGAAAATTTGGAGACATAAATTGGTCCCGTTTGCCTCTAATATGTAAATCTGTGTTTTAAAAGAGGTTTCTTTGAATATTTTTTCTCTGTTATAAAAGTTTACCAATCGTGTAATCCAACTGACGAAATGAAGTCAGTAACACGAAGAAAGAGATTACCAAACATCAATTTCATATGTTTTGTCATTGCTGAGAAAAATCTAAATCCCTGCCACCAAAATTTCCAATTCGTCGTCTCACTTAAAAAAAGAATTACTTTAATTTTCTTTTTAGGTACACCCTTTGTAGTTTACTAAAAATAGCGTTATAGTAAATAGTATAGTGTTATGGTGGTTAAAATGTATTTGAGGAATTTAAAAAATGGTTAAGGGCCCCCGAGATGATTGCCTAGAGGCCCCGACATGGTTAATCCGGCCCTGAACAGTACCAACCTAACTAATAATATTAAGTTATGCGAAAGTGAGTTTGTTTGATTGTTTGTTACGCTTTAAACGATCATTACATTTTTCATAAACTTTGTCGGTTTCATAAAAAGCGCGGACGAGGACGCGGATAAAAACTACTGTTAATCAAGAACGATCCTCACGAGATTCAGCCCCAGATAATTCGGACTTGAACTTCTTCCAGATCAATGAATGCTCTGATAATACTGAGACCCCTAAACATGCCATAAATGTGGTGGGTGGAACTGGTGAAATTTCCCATGGTGCATCTCTCAATGGAATAATGCGTTTAATTAAAGAACTGTTTTTATTTATTTTTTAATTAAGGAAATTTACCCGTCCGCGCCTTTATTTCTTTGATTTTTTTCTTTTCGCTCAGCTCCAGGCTCCCGACTGCTAGTTCCAGAGCGTACAAACAAACACAAAAAAAAAACAATCCTCATCTTTGTCTACTATAATATGTATATACTATAGTTTGATAATTTTGAATAATCTTCCCATTTTTACAATTCAATTATTCATAATACACATAGCAGTGATGAATAATTCAATTCAATTGAAAAAAAAATCCCAACCTGCTTGAAACGTGACAATTTCAATTTTGTAGATGATGGCATGCGGCGTGACCTTGACAGCGATTAGCTAAGGTCGAGACCACTACAGAGTGAAACTACTATGATTATAACTACATATATTAATACCATTCTTCTATAGCGAGAGCTCTTGCTTTAACTACCCACAAACCCTTTACAGAAGACAAGTGTCAAATTGCAGCATCTGTGGCATTGCTCAAGTCAATAGGCGATGGTAGCCACCGCCAACGAGTATACCGTCAGCCTGTGCGACGACCTTTACGTCCACCTGGCATTGTGTGAGGTTAAACCATCCGGCAGCGGAGGTTGCTGATAAGTGATAACACACGTTTGCTAACTGACCCTAATTGCTCACAAACAACAATTACTACTAATTAATGTACTAATATGATATGATATACAGAGATATGTAATTAATATTTATCTTGAAACCAATATCGAAAACTGCTTCCTTATTTTTTTTATGTTAAGACCGTCAGACAGGCTGACGGTTCACTTGATGGTAGGCGGTTCTTAATATAAATATATTTCCTCGTATTCCTTAGGTATATTTCAACAGCAATATCTACCTGGTGGGTTTTTAACTCGGACAGAGAGTAAATAAATGCATATATCTTCGTAATAAGCCCAATCACAATTCTCTTAAAGCCACGCTGCTGCAAGCCAATGTAGACAGGCCTGTAAATGACTATCCGTTTGAATTCCAACGGACACACTTCAAATATACGGTAATAACCGCCACGATTTTTTGCCAGATGACGTCAGCGCCGCGTGAGATTGTGACTACCACCATGACCACATCTGTGGTACTCTAATCTAACTGAATCATTTCAATATTATTATTAATATTATAGCACATGCACGTCAGTTACTATATCACATTCTTTTCTACTGATAATGATCGCGTCATTCATATTATCAAGTCTCCTGCTGTAATCTGTCAATTTCATACTGACCACGAGCCATGTCTGTACATAAAATATTTTTTCAAAATAACAATTTGTACACGTTGTACTTGTGTTACCGAATTTTAAAAAAAATAGGTTTTAGAATTTTTGTCCGTTTGTTTTTTGCACGTTAATCTCAGAAACGGCTTAGCCGATATAAATGCGGTTTCCACTGATACATTTTAGCATGCTTCCCGTAAAATTTAGTATTAGTTAGTTATTACATTATTAAATTTAGTTAGTTACATTATAAAACTACACATAAAACTTGTCATGTTCCTATCTGAACAGTCTTTTGTCTACCGATGGAGTAATCAAAATGGGTTCGGCCCTATCTGAGACTAGCGACAGAAAACTGTTGTTTGGGTAAAGTTGTAATCAACTAACAAAATGAGCTTAAGAGGGAGCTTATATTCCTAAATCATAGACAAACATTCCAATTTTATTTTTATTTGTTTATCATAAATTGATGCAACTACTAAAAAAAAACAACACTATAAAATGCAAAAGATAATAACGATAAGGAATAGACAATATTATTATATTTTTTATTACAAATGATAGCATTTGTTCGGTCAACGGTCTAGTAAGTGGTTACCATCATAGCATAATAATAAATCTAAATTTGAATCCCTCAGGAGCATTTTTGATTTAAACTTCTAGAAGGTATGTAATATCGATAGGTGAAAAAATTTTTAATTTCACCAGCAGAAAGGGTGTAAAAAACAAAAATAGAGATTCTTTCCAAATTATGCAGCGTTGATACTGTGATTTTTTTTAAAAATGTTTAGCCTCTATTATTTAAAATTTTATCAAAAAAGTTAAAAGGACACTAGCTGACCCAGCAGACGTTGTCCTGCCAGAACCCGAAAATAATTCCGTAACCCGATTGTGGCGCCACCTGTCGGGTCAAATTTTATTTTCAAATCATTTTTTAAAGTGACACCTCACTTCACATCAATAAACGACGGTTATAAATTATTTAAATATTCTACATACAAAAATAATAAAATCGCGATTAAAAAATGGGGGGGGGGGGGTGAAAAATACTTTACGACCTATTCTCATACCTACCAAAATAAATATATAAAAAAAGGAGTTTTGTTACAAACACTGTGACACGAGAATTTTTGACAAGAAAATTTTATAATATTTTAAAACAAAATTCCCTACAATATTTATCTGAATTTTTTTTTCTAACTCTTATGTATGATTTGAATATGTATAACTTCTACCATTTGTGTGTAATTTGAAAAAAAAAAAAAAAAAAAAAAAAAAAAAAAAAGTAAATCATCCAGAACTAAACAATTATAGGTAGGGTTACTTAATTCTTAGCCACTCGAAGATAATTCAATGTTCCAATAGATTACCTACGTACATTATATTTACGGTGATAAGATACTATATTACCAAATTGCACTCAGTGTTGTTGAAATCAATTTCTTTATTTGACACTATCTGAGATGCTATATTTTTTTAAATAAATATTCAAAAAAAAACCTTTCATTTGACAGGAAATACGTACGTCATTATTGGGTTAAGTTGTCATAAAAATATTACGAGCATTTTGACGAGCTCATTGGATGAGTGGTTAGGGCGCTTGCCTTAACGCTCTGTTCTAGGGTTCCCGGGTTCGATTCCCGACAGGGTCGACTTTGAAAAATGCAAACTTTGCAAACTGCGTTTTCGCAGTCATTTGGACAGCCCGTCTAGCGGCAGTAACCACCCCCTTATAGAAGACCACCGTGAAATAACATTGTGTTGTTGTATTTAGGTGAGTGAGTAAGGGATGCCAGAGCATATTTCCCTATCTCCTCCTAATCCCTTATCCTTAATCCTACTGTAGTCAGCAGCGCACTTGCAGCAGCTTCGGCGTTGCTTGTGTTATAGGCCGAAGCAACCTACCATCAAGTAGACCGGCATGTCTCCCAATCTTAACAAAAAAATAATAATACTTACTTCACTGACGTAATGTAAATGCTAACTAATATAAATGCGAAAATGTGAGTTTGTTCGTTTTTTACGATTTCACCACAACTACTTTTTATTTTTTCATCCACAAAAAAGTTATGTTTGGGGATCATGTACAAAAAAAAATAAAAAAAATATAACGCCTGATAAGAATTTATCTATCTACATATTGCATTAAAGAGAAAAGTTTTGTTTGTATGTATGTTTGTAATGAATAAACTCAAAGACTACTGGACCGATTTTAAAAATTCTTTCATCTATAGAACATAGGCGAGGAACATAGGCTATTCAACCTCATATTCAACCCCCATTTACCCCCTCCATACAAATGGAGGGGGTAAAAAATAATATTTTATTCATTACGGACGAAGTCGCGTGCAACAGCTAGTTAGTAGACACTAAGACGCTAATATTTCATTGAATAGAGTATTTTAATGAAAAAAAAAATACAAAAAAAACGTATCGTCAACAGTTGATCAATGTCAACAGTCAACGCACATCACTATATCGCCTACTATCGAACGGTTTGTTAACAATATACATTTCTTTATATCTTATCTGCTTGTAACACTTCTAGCACAAATACGAGTGCACTGTATACTGAAATATTTAATTCGTTTTCACAAAAAAAAAAACTTCTCAAAATAAGCATTAGGGACAATAAATAATAAATAGCACAATATTATGTATGTATGTTGCAGTCTCAACGAGTACATACATACATTAGAACGAGGATTTATGTGTGTGGCGACCTTGAAAACAGTTTAATTTGAATTTCGAATATACCGGTCAGATAAGCGCGTGGCTTCGCGACATACGTGTTTTTGTCGTTTCAAAAAAAAAAAAAAAAAAAAAAAAATCCCAAACCGCTTTAAAGGTACCAAAAAATACAGCGGCCCATGCATAATGTATATTAATGAAAATGCACTCGTATGGAGAAAGCGAACAGATATGTGGGAATCCGTCACAGGCCGTCGCGCGTCACAATTTGCAGATACACAAAACCAGATACAGCGACACAGAAAAAAAAACACACCATAGACACTGCTTCCTTTTTTAAATATGTACACACACACACACACAATTTTTTTTTAAACTTTTAATTCTAATTTAACGGCGATAATTTAAATGTGTTCTCGCATACGCGGTATCGACCGCGCCGGCTAATCGCTGAACGAGAACTGAGAGCCGCGAACAGCGAACGCTAAATACCATGTATGGGACAATATCGACACTTTGCAGTTTGCACTCACGAATTCTTCATTTTACAACTCGCGCGTACAGGGTAACGTCGGGTAAAATGCAACCCCGAAAGGGGGAAACTACAACAATAAAGGTACGGACAGACATGCTCATTATTAGCCCGAAAGCGTGCTATTGATGAGCAATTACTACTTAGTACGCTTTCATTCAGGATGCCGTTGGGGCTACGACGTTTCTCAAGTGCATCCAGTATGTTCGCAGAGGCATGCTATCATCAGGAAGCGTTACGCCTCATTGTTGAGTCGTGTACGGACCGGCACCGACAGATGGGACTCACCTCTGTTGAGTCCTGGCTCGGCACACATGCGAGTGTGTCAAGTATCAAATAATAATTTGTAATTGTTTTGGAATTTCCGCCTCTGTCGGGGTTGCACTTTACCCGACGCCACCCTTCGTCTTTGGAGTAATCCGCTTACAGATTTCCTGCCGCCGGCTATAGACGGCAGGGGTATGCGGGGGTCGCCCAGCACCCACTAAAACTCTCCGGTCGGTGTCTCCTTGCCCTTTGAGCGGGGTGGGTAGGGCTCTGCCGAGGCAAGAATCCGATCCACCCCAGGGCAGCCCAGTCATTGCTGACTAAGCTAACTCCAATGGGGAATTGCGCGGAAACACTAGGCAATACCCAGACAACCTTGTGCAAGCACACATAGCTAGACGACCATGTGCGCAGGTCCCCTAGGGCATTTGAAGACGGGCTTCGTATGCCCGCCTTCTCCTGCCCAACCGCCTGCGTCTGAGGGAAGCGAGACCGGCCTCTTCCTCTCGCTCCCTCTCAGCTGCCTCCTTCTGTAACATCACTTGTTCGCAGAAGGAAACAACTGCTTTCCAGGTGGTCACACTGTCAAGCATGGCTCCGACCATATTTGACAGTGTGATCTCTCTACCACCCAGCGCCGCCCTTACCCGACGCCATCCTATATATTATCACTAACAGTTCGGCTAATATGCATCTGCATCTAACACGGTCTATGAGTTAGAGAGTCTATGAGGAAACTGTGTGCACTGGTGCGAAGGGTTCTGATAAGTTCCAATAGCATTCTCAAAGCATTTGCCGTTGGTGTTATGGGATAACCGTGCAACGGATAAGGGGTGAAAACTTTACACACCCAGGGTCAGGGCCTTGATTCTGTATGGCAATTATGATTTCACGCTTTTGTCTTACCTTATCAAAACACGTAATGTCTTGTCATGGCATTTATATATATGTAAGAGAATGACTTTTTAGCAGACATCGTAAGTTAAGATTCGTAACAATTTGAGGACATGACGTGGTTTCGAAGTAAGGAATCGCGTGGAATCGCTAAGTGGCGTTAGTGAATTAGGGCCCAGGCCAGTTTCTACATTGAAAAGTTCATTTCCAAAGTTGCGGCTGCTGGGAATCGAACTCTGAATTCCAGAATACTAAATCGAGCACCTCGACCACTAGACCAATGGTTTGTTTTTTGAAAAAATTTACAGACACGGCTCGTTTACGAATTTATTATAAATGTATAAATATATAAACTTCTTAATGATGATCAATAAAATAAAATCATAAACGAACCGTGTCTGTATTAAATACTTATAAAAAAAAAAACATGAATATGTTGTACCTATGTTACAGAGGACGAAAAAATGGTCTTTAGAATTTTTGTCTGTTTATCTGTTTTTTTATCTTAGAAACGGCTTAACCGATTTGAATGAGGTTTTCACCGATGTATCAATTGTAGCAATCGTTTTAACACACAAAAAGTGTATGATAAAATTACCAAATCGAATGTAAAGAGTAAAAAATTCTAGTGAAAGTTGCAACATTGAAGAATGCTTTCTCAAACGCATCGCGATCGGTGCCTGTGTGAGCTCCAAGGATTTTTAACTTTCCACAATTTCATTCTAATTTCAAATAGACAGTGACTACACAGCGTCAGTCGTCGGTTGAATTTTTAGAAGGTTCAAACCACTTTTAAACAATATTTAAACAATTTTCAAGGAAGAAGATAACAAACGGGAAACAATAATGTAATAGACTAATAATAGCAGATGATGTAACGGTCCATGATAACAGCTCCAACAAAGCAATTTAAGTCTTGTTTGAATATGTAATAAAATATAAAATATAATGCTCATATGAACTACAGTCACAATTACCCACAAAAGGATAATGTTTTACATTTGAAACAACTGTCAGCGAAGGAAGCGGTGCCTTCTCGGTAAATAAACGCGGCACTCGTCAGTTGAAAGATAGGGTTCGTCGCTTCTTTCAGCGGAGCGATAAGCGGTGGCGGACTCAATGATGACAATGACAACTCATTTTTCACCGTAAACGGGAGTTTGTACATGACAATTTATCTAGCCAATGTGTAATGTTCTCTGTGGAACAATTATAAATTTTATATTTTTTACACTCCGGAAGAACATAAGCAAAAAATGCGACGATTCTGATACCATTCCTATCAAAGTACCTAAAAATATTGGCATTCTGGGTGTCGGAAGCCTCGAGATGCTTATTGGTATAAGAACCGACTTCTTTATTATTAAAATTAAATGTACCCGATTCCTTGGAGTATGGGAAGGGTTCTAGTGTGGGACGCTACTTGCGTGGACACACTGGCTCCTTCTCACATCCACGGAACGAGGAAACAAGCGGGTGCGGCTGCTAAAGCGGCCAAAAAATTAAAGACGGCTAAATGCCGGGGTCTCGGTTCCGGATACACTTTTATGTCGTTCGGAGTCGAGACCCTTGGTCCGTGGGGTCCCAGCGCTCGCCAACTTTTAAAACATATTTCAAAAAGGCTAACCGACACCACTGGTGACCGACCAGCTGGCAGCGAGGAACTGCTGCCAGCATCCTCGGCACCATGCCGCGGGCGCCCATTTTTTTACATATTTTTTAGGTTTTATTTAGTTTTAGATGTAAATTATTAATATCTCTATAATCATAATAATTGTGAATAAATTAAATGACATTGGCCATAAGTCAACGTTGACTCCCGACACTAAGCTGTCCGTGCTTGTATCATTAACAGCATAGCATGGAATAGACATAGACTCAGACTCACTCTACTCTTCGTGGGTAAGAGTCTAAATAGTTTTTCCATTTAATATTATCCCCTATTACATTTAATAAAATCGTAAACGAGCCGTGTCTGTACATTAAATACTTTTCAAAAAAACAATTTGTACACGTTGTAGTTATGTCAACAAGATCAAAAAATAGTCTCTTTTTTGGTATACTAGATGAAACCCGGCTTCGCTCGGGTGTAACACATGTAGGTACAAAATGTAGGTAGATATTTCTGTAGTTATCAGTTCTCAAGGAATATTAAAGGCAAAGCGGCATAGATTTCGCTCAATCTTTGCGTCACACGAGTCACAGTTCTTTGTAATGGACACTTTGCTTTTAAAATGAATGGTGCGACGACGTATTGAGTGGCGAGGCGTATATGCGCTAGTATGAATGAAACGGAACGTTTATTAACCACTCAAGATGTCACAGGTGTCAGTGAGTGACGTTTCGCTAGAGTGGCCAATATGACGACTGCGATTTGTCTGTCAGCACCATTAGAATTTAACAAAATATTTGACAATCCGAATTTTGCGGATATATGTTGTAGACTCGAAATCTTTATTTTTTTCAGATCAGATAGTATTATATATTGCATCCGAACGATATTGGGGCGCGTCAGTTTGATAAATAAAGACGGCGCGTCAGTTTGATAAATAAAGACAGCGCGTGCAGTGAGTAGTCGCTTATTCTCGCTATCACTGTGGCCACACCTCGCGACCAGTATGCGTCGCACATGTGCGGAAAAAGTTGGACGAAACACGTGCATACCACCCGCTCACTAAACTTTATATTTAGATAAAATAAACATTTCCGACCCCCAGCTGTTGATTACACTTGGTAACTTCTGCATTTTTAAACAAGCACAAACTTCTCATTCTACAGGTATCTCATACACTTGACTTGGTATGAAGATGCTTTTTAGGTTTCCTTTTTTTAAAGTCGTCAGACAGGCTGACGGTCCACTTTGATGAGAGCTGGCTACGGTCGCCTATTGCAACGAGCAATGTTACAGATACCTACTGTAAGTGCGCTGCTGACCTTAGTGACACATTGAGCTGTTATAGTACATTATACTTCAATGTAGTGACATAAGGGATTTGATTAGGAAGAGATAAGGAAATGACCTTTGGCATCCCTTACACAACAGCACACATGCTTTTACTATGGTGGTCTAGACGGGCTCCTCAATTTATGACTAATTGCACTTAGGTTATATGTAGTTATATAAAAAATATCCAGCGCCGAAAAAATAAAATTTAGTACGAAAAAAAAATTAACCAACAGCTCAGAGCAAATTAAACACCCGCCATTTTGGCGCGCTTATGACGTCACAGTCTACAATAACAATCGAATGTTAAAAAAATCACAAATCAAACAACCACACGCTTGTTGACACTGTCATTTATACTTTGACTTTGACGTCACATTCGATCTGACCAATAGCGCTACGTTTCAACTATTTTAAATTACCCACTATTATTTTCTTAACGAAAAAGAAATAATATTTAAAAAAAAAAACGGGACAAGTGCGAGTTGGACTCGCGTAAAGAGGGTTCCGTACGATGTTGAGTGATTTACCATTTTATTTTAATATCATGGACTTCTTATAGGTTTTCCTATAATCTATAAGTAGAAAACTAATTTCTGTATTATTTTCAAAATTTCAGGTTCAGTAGTTTCGGAGATAAGGGGGGGGGGGGATAATGGTGGGACAGACGGACACACGAGTGATCCTATAAGGGTCCCGTTTTTTTATTCGGACGTACGGAACCCTAAAAAACATTTATATAGACATAATTCTAAAGGAGTAACCCTTTTTTGAATTAAACGCATATTCCCTATTTTTGCCAGACCCGGGACCCTCAAGTCAGAGCGTTAGGCAAGCACTGAACCAGTCGACCAATGCGCGGAAGCCACACGTACACATATTACTTGGTAGCTGGTTTTAGGATAAATAATATTTGCAAACAGGTCAACACACCGCGATATTAGGTAAGTGCCTACTATTTACTTAGGCAATTTCATTTGTACTTTAAAGTAAGGTACGCAATATCTTCTTCACGTTTTTTTTATTAGAAAAAGCAGCAGACAAGCTGACACAAGCCAAATGTGGCTACCGCTATCGCCATCGCCTAATAAACAGCAGAGAGTTTGAAAGGCCGTCATGATGGTGATTGATTCATTGATGGTTCTATGGTTCTAGAACCATACTGTTAAGTATTTATGTATGCTTGACATGTGGATATTGGATGTCTGTGCTTCATTATCCTCATCTGCACCTACGTAGGGTGTCTTATACAAGATTCCGCATTAAAAATGGGATGCAATTACAGTTAGGATAAAGAAAAAGACGCTTTAAAAGGTTGGTTTTTCACTACAATGGCCAATTTCTTCAATTTGTTTCAACACTAGCCGCTGCGCGCGATCTCGTCCGCATATCTTTATAAAAAAAGTGCAGGGCTGTTCGCTTAAAGGTGGCAGACAGACTGACGGTCCACTTGAGGGTAGGTGGCTACCGTCGCCTATAACACAAGCAATGCCAAAGCGCTGCAAGTACGCCGCCGACTAGAATAGGATTAAAGATAAGGGATTGGGAAGGGATAGTGAAATGGTCTCTGGCATCCCTTACTTCACACGTGCTGTTATTTCACGGTGGTCTTCTGTAAGGGGGTGGTCACTGCCACCAGACGGGCAAATGACTGCGAAAACGTAGTGTGCCCCGCCACTATTTTCCAGATCCAGACCAGAGCCAAATTTAATAAGTTCATTTTTCAAAGAAGTTGACCCTGTCGAACCCGGGAATCCTAGAACAGAGCGTCAAGGCAAGCACCCTAACCACTCATCCAATGGGCTCGTCGTCACTTTATAAAGGGTGTATCATATTATATATGTATATTAAATAAAAATTGACTCAGCTGAGTGTATACACGGTTGGATCATTTCTGAAGTCTAGAAATAAAATCACCGCAAAAATTCCTTCACTTATTATTATTTCTGCACCAAAATGCTCAGAATAACACAATAACACCAAAATGCTCAGAATGCACCACTGAAATGAAAAGTATTGTATGTTTAAATCCATGGTGTGCCAAGTTTTATCAAAATCGGTTCAGTATTTCATCTAAGCAATAGTAGAGAAGCCGTAACGCTTTTTTGTTTCAAAGGGAACTCGACAACGAAACTTAACAGTTTTTTTTATGTAAAAAAAAATAGAGACGGTTGCGATTGCGTCACCAAACAATACAATATGAAATTAATTTACATTTTGACGATAAAGAAATAAAAGATTGAACATGTACGGCCCGGAGGACACGTTGTACACTCGGGCAAGTAATATTAGACTAGCCTTTGTCGACGACTACGTTCGCACCCCCTTTGCTACTTTTGGATGAACCCTCGGGAACAGTGCTTTTTGGAGCACTGTTCCCAGGTGTTGTGGGTTACATACCTATTAGGGACCATTCATTTAGGGGGGAGGGGGGTGGAAGGAACTCTGACGTGAGATCACACGCAACACATAAATATTAAAGATAAGGAGAGACTTTAAAATAAAACCAAAGTTGATTATTTTACCAGATAAAAATTACTAGTACCTACATATGTACATGTGTACATAATTAGTTACAAATAAAGGTTCCTAAAAATTTTCTATGAAAAATAAAATTAAAGCAAACGTGTATTCATTGGGGTTCCGTACGTCTGAATAAAAAAACGGAACCCTTATAGGATCACTCGCGTGTCCGTCTGTCCGACCATTCCCCCCTCCCTTATTTCGAAATTACCGAACCTAAAATTTTGAAAGAAATACAGAAATTAGTTCTCTACTTATAGATTATAGGAAAACCTAAGTCCATGATATTAAAATAAAATGGCAAATCACTCAATATTGTGCGGATAGGTAACATCGTACGGAACCCTCTTCACGCGAGTTCAACTCGCACTTGTCCCGGAGGGGTCGACCTATTCTTATTTTTTCATATCATACTTGGGGGGGGGGGGGGGGGGGGGTGTCAAAAACTGGCAAAAAAAAATCGTCTTACGTAATAAATGAATAATATACACTTGTATTGTGGTAATCCTTTTCGCAACGGTGTCGTTCTGTTCTACATATATTAAATTCTTGTTTGAATGTCAAAGAGTAGAAAAAAATCTTGCAACAATAATAAGTTTCTTTAATATTATATCTATTATTTCTCTATTAAATTTATAAAACAAGGCCCGCAGTATGGAATTTTTTTCGAGGAGTAAAATTAATACAACCGTTACGTTATCTGCCACTGTCACTTTGAAATCTATGCGACAGCCGACAGCTTACAAAAGCAAACGCCGAAATCCTTTATGAAAAGTGTAGTCCGCGTTGAGAAACGAAGCGATAGCGCGCTACAAACCATAGGCGCAGCGACATCTGTCGTTGAAAATGAACTATTTCATGTACAAGTCGCGTTCCCTAATTCTATAGTATAATAGATGGCGCTATCGATGGTTATATCTTCAAGTTCACCTAGCAGTTCTACCCAAATCCGATAGATGTCGCCGCTTCCCTAATTCTATTGTAGTATAATAGATGGCGGGTTTATTTACCTTATTTTCAAGGTCAAGGAGTAAACTTCAGTCGTGCGTTGGTGCCGATACACACACTTTTGTTATAGATAAAAGGTATCCTACGTCCTTTTCTATTTCCATGACAACGCGTTTGCAAAATTTCATCATGATCGGTACAGTAATAAATGCGTAACAAACGAACATCAGTTATAGGACTAGCTGTCTATCCGGTCTTAACACAAGCAACGCCAAAGCAGCTGCAGGACGCAACGATAAACAATTAAAACGACTGTGACTGTATACGAAAACGAGAGCGCAAAACAATTTTTATTAAAAAAACTATAATGTACTGTAAAATTACTGTAAATCCAACTGTAAAATTACTGTAATGTTTATACTAACGTACACAGAAAATTTGGAGGCATAAATTGGTCCCGTTTGCCTCTAATATGTAAATCTGTGTTTTAAAAGAGGTTTATAAAAGTTTACCAATCGTGTAATCCAACTGACGAAATGAAGTCATTAACTGTAACACGAAGAAACAGATTACCAAACATCACTTTCATTATGTTTTGTCATTGCTGAGAAAAATCCAAATCCCTGCCACCAAAATTTCCAATTCGTCGCCTCACTTAAAAAAAGAATTACTTCAATTTGTCGCCTTAAGGATAAGGGATTGGATATGAAAATGGATTCTGACATCCCTTACTCATTCACCGAAACCCAACAGCACACGTGCTGATATTTCATGGTGGTCTTCTGTAAGGCGGTGGTTACTGCCGCCAGACGGCCTGCTCAAATGACTACGAAACGGTGTGCCCTGCCACTGCCACTACTGTCCAGATCCAGACCAGAGCCAAATTTGAAAAGTGCATTTTACAAAGTTGACCCTGTCGGGAATCGAACCCTAATCACTCATCCAACGGGTCGTACAAACGGGGTTTGTAAGCCGATTGGACTTATACTACAATAAATAAACAGTGAAAAAGACATTCGAATCGGTGCACAAACGCAAAGACAAACAATGATTTTATTATTAGTATGATATTTGAAGAAGATTTTAGGGATCCGAAAGCTAACAAAGGCGGTTTTAGGTTATTTTGGGAACGGTAAAGCTAAGTTTGTTATCTTATTATGACCATAGTAGGTTGATGATCTCACCGCAAACACTGTCGGGTCTGCGCGGGCGCAGCGGTCGTTCGATATATGAATTTAATCATCCTCGTCTAGATGTGTAATAAGTACGTAGGTATATTATTTAGTCATTACAGTCCATACAGTCATTGTAGTCGTATAGACATTGTCTTTTTTTTTTCTTTTAATTATATCCATATTATAGACATCTAAAAGCGCCGTGTACGATTTTTTATATGTACATTAAATATTTTTTCAAAAAAACAATTTACTTATGTTACCCAGGTACCCTTTCATATATCCTGCAGATGATTTTGAGTATTTTTTAAATTATAATTATTATGATAATTTAAAAGAAAAACGGTTACAAATAAGTGGATTTTTTTATCATTAGGGGCTGGCGTCGCCTTAAGTGTTTGTTTCATTCCAATCGGTTTACAAACAAAAAAGTTAGGCGCTATACCACGCGTACGAAATGGGGGGCTCAGCTAGTATTTAATAGTAGGTATAGTTATTTATAGTATTTTTTTTTATGAAATCGAAGTAGCGCTTGACCACTATCTCACCTGATGTGAGGTGCAGATGTGGCCGAAGGTGGACCACGCTTACCTAGTAAATGCCCATTTACCCTAGTTTTGAAGACCCCGAGGTTGTAGTTCTGTGGGAACACAGACGCAGGCAATGAGTTCCACTCCTTAGCAGTTCGAACAAGGTGGAACTGAAACGCTTTGTTCGTGATCGAGGTACATCGACCACGAAGGGATGAAACCCCTGCCCATGTAATACATATTAAATTTAATACCTAAATATGTAGAGTATAATTACCTATTCTCCTCATTATTTAACTAATAAATGTAATATCTCGTACAGTTGTTATATATACGAGTAATTTTCCTTATATTTAAACGTCGCATATTATTGAGAGTTATTTCCTGTAGCTCTAGCATGAGTTTACGATGACCGCACTCGCTAGCGAGAGCGTAAAAAATTTATATGGAAAATCCTACAGCGCCTCTAGCGATCACTCAAAGAACTAAAATCGGTAGTATGAGTTGCACAAGTAAAAAATCTATCGAAACCGTAGTCGCTAGCGAGTAACGTGTTGCAATTTTGCTGTACAAATTCGGTACCACGAGTCACAAACTTGACAGACGCTGTCGAGAGTACGGCGCTCACTGCAGTTGCGGCACTCACCTATGTTTTCAACGTGAGGAAGCTAAATCTATTGCAAATATAGACTACATTCACTTTTAATATGCTCTATATTGTAGTTATTATCATTGAAGTGCTAGAAATTATTTTAAATAGCGTTCACATTTCAATGGTGAACATTTTATTTTTTTACCTTTATGATTATACGAATAATGCAATAACTTTTCAACATAAACTAAGTTTAAACTTACCTCTCTATGTATTTCACCATTAAGGTGAACTGTGTGGCGCTAGTTCTAAGCATATTAAATATTTTTCCAAAATTTATTCCAAAATTTTAATAATCATGCAGTCACAATCACAATTAATTCAACAAACCTCAAACAAACGTACTTGTAGACGTTTAAACCAACAAATTCAAAACTTCTATAATTCCTATGAGTTATTTATTGTATTGCGCGCTCGTTAATTTCCGTCTTTGTCTCGTCGGCTCGGCTCGTAAATCCGCGGTCGTCTTTGTCTTTCGTGTAACGTTAGAAAGAGACGATGAATGGGTGTGAAGTGAGCACGGATGCCATACTCTATCGAGTTGACTGTAGTGAGTGTAGTTAACTACAGGGTGACTCGTGGTAGGTATATTAAATCCGACTATACGAATGGCGTTCGCTCGCTTACTGCATTCGTCGTGTCACTTGAATCAACTATCGAAACTCATACTAGAGCTACTGATCTCTTGCGACTAGTCTCACTATAGTCATCGACACTAATCATTATTATATTAACTAATAAAAAGCTAAAGAGTTTGTTTGGTTGAACGCGCTAATCTCTGGAACTAGTTAAGTAGTCGGATTTTAAAAATTCTCATTGCATTTAATAGCCCAATTCTTCAGGATGCCGAGAATTACCAGGACGAGACATGTGGTTGCCTATGGAAATTTAAATTTAAGTACTTACTTATATCTTCTACATTTAAATAAATAATTTTTATTTATCTTGATGGTTGACAGGCTTTACACTTGGCCGAGTGGTTTTAAAGTGCTTGTCTTAAGGGATTCACTGAGGCAAATGACATTTACTATAGAACTCGCTGGCGGCGGAGACAATTCAACAGGCCTAGAAATGGTGTTTTTTTGTTTTTACCATTAGAACATTACACAATTTTTTTTTAGTAATACAATTTTTTAATCTGATATTAACTTATTAATAGGTACAGGATTCATATGCGTGCAATAAGCCGTTTTCGAGAGAATTTTCAATAAAGGTCAAATTCTTCTTGTGTTCTAACTTTTTTTGTGGAGTTTCTATTACTTTCAACGAAAATTCTAATTAATACAATTGGTTCTTCACATGTTTTAGTATAATATATATTTTTTTCAAAGCAATTGTTTTGTCTATTTCTTGTAACATTTTCATTAAACAATGGATATTTTTAGTATTTAGCGTTTGTCTCCCCCTTAACGCTCCATCTCAATCAACCTGGGTTAGATTCGCAGCCGGGGTAACCTTAGAGATGAACTTGTAGTTGGCTTTGATCTGGATCTGGCAAGTGTTGGGCAGCGCGTCTGACGATAGGACGATAGTGACCAGTGACCACCCCCTTACAGGAGACCTTGGCGCGAATGTGTTGCGTCGCATTGCACAACAAATTCTCCCAAATACCTATTACTGAGTTCCACGCTCGTACAGTGCCACCTTAAAAATTAAATACGGTCTATTATGCACTGCATTTTTATCTAAGTTTTAAGAATAAATAAGAACACGTTATTATTATTGTTATTATTATTCTTTATTCTTATGATTGTTGTTCTTGTTATTATTTATTCTTATGGTTTTAATCAATTAGGCGTCAATTTAGGCGACGAAAATAACGCTTTTCTGCTAAGTCCTCGCCTTAAGGTAAAATCACAGTTTTGATATGAGGGTATATATGAGGCGCGACCCATCTCTGGATATCTCATCTCTTGTGCGTCCGACATAGGCAGACAGAGCTGTCTATTCTGGACCTCCGCTCCGCCTCGCCGCGCACATACCCAAGGCGCGGTAAAGTGGCTCTGGGCTCGCATCATCCCAACCCCTGGGTAGCTTCACCAACTTCGCCACGAACGTAAATTTTATCAGCCGATACGTGCGAGTTACGCTGAAGGAATGCGAGATAAGCGACGGTGACCTTCCTCCTCCGTTATCACACGGCAAACTAATTACCAACAAATATTTTAATTTAACCAAGGTCACTCAAATGTCAACAATTTTAACACGTGAAAATTGTGCACATAGCAGAGTTGTACTTACTCAATTTTCCATACAAAAGTTTGAAAGAAAAATACAATATTTTATTTTGTACTTTCATTAAATATTAGCTTAGTGTAAATGGTATTTTTGAATTTTCACCAAAATTCAGTTTAATTTTTTCAAACATTCAGACATTTTTCTTTAATTAAAGCACCTTTTTTTTAACGAGGAGTAATCCGCTTACAGATTTCCTATCGCTGGCTAGACGATAGGACTATGTGGGGGTCGCCCAGCACCTGACCATAGCGGCACTGGGAATACCCACTAGGTGCCTCCTTGCCCTTTGAGCGGATGGACCGGGCACTGCCGAGGCAACAACTCCGATCCACCCCAGGACAGCCTAGCCATTGCTGGCTAGACTAACTCCAATGGGGGATTGCCCGGAGACACCGGAGCAACCCCCGGACGGGGAGGAACCTTGTGCAGGCAACACAGCTAGCCAACTATGTGCGCAGGTCCCCTAGGACATTAAAAGACGGTTTTGGTATGCCCGCCTTCTCCTGCCCAACCGCCTGCGTCTGAGGGAAGCGAGGCCGGCTTCTTCCTCTCGCTCCCTTTCCGCTTCTTCCTTCTGCGACATTATGGATTCGCAGAAGGAAGCATCTGCTTTCCAAGTGGTCACACTATCAAGCATGACTTTAACCATGCTCGACAGCGAGACCTCTAATTAAAGCACCTAGTCGGTATTCCGTTATAATTTTTGCTTTATACAAAACTAAGTGGAGTCCGCGGCTTAAATATACGAGCAATGTAACGCCTAACATCTTTATTGCAGTTATAGCTTTGCCAGGCGTTAGATGATCCCTAGGGAAAACTACTTTTTTCTGAATGAAAGGGCTTCCTGCATCCCTGACAACGCGTATCCAAAATTTCACGATGATCGGTTCAGCGGTTTAGGCGTTAAAAGCTAACAGACAGACAAACGGAGTTACTTTCACATTTAATAATATTAGCATGGATTAGAATCCCATAAATAGAAGTGAATTTCAACTTAGGCAGTTTTAACTGTTTGCTACAATAAAACATGTACGTATTATGTTAATATTGTGAAATAAAATAAATTTATTATTATTATTATTATTATTATATATATAAAAAAAAACAGAAATTATATTTTTTACAAATTAAATATTAATGATAATTTCCACTCATTATATAGGAATGCGATCCTATTTGTCGTTTCTAGTAAAGGAAGAAGAATCCGCGGAAGAACCTTCGCAAGCGCATGCCTTTTGCAGTATATATATATGTATAACATATATTAAAATCTTAAACGAGTCGTGACTGTACATTAAATATTTCTTCAAAAAAAAAAAACCAATTTCTACACGCTTTACATAATTATATTACTGAGGTCAAGAAAATAGCTTTTAGAATTTTTGTCTGTTTATGCATTTGTTCACGCTAATCTCAGAAACGGCTTAACCGATTTGAATGCTGTTTTCACTGATGTATTGTAGCAAGCTGGTGTTTGTTTCATTCGAATCGGTTCACAAACAAAAAAGTTACGCGCTATACCGAATGACACGCGTACGAAGTTGCGGGCTCAGCTAGTTACGAACTCTACCGAAGACCACCGTGAGACAACAGCATGTGTGCTGTTGTGTTCAGCGATTGAGTAAGAGATGTCAAAGCCAATTTCTTTATCCTTTGGTCTAATCCAAGTCGGTAGTCTCAATCTTTGACGACGACGGTAGCCTATCAAGTGGACACTTTTTCGCCTGGTCTGCAAAAAACCTTCGATCAACTGGCTGATGCTATAATATAGAATTGATTCATGTCTCCAACGGAAGGTATGATATGACGTGAATTCTTTTATTCTTCCAAATTTAAAAATTGCTTTCAATACCTAATGAATTCGCAATTGACGACAATCCATACTAATATTATAAATGTGAAAGTAACTCTCTCTGTCTGTCTGTTACCTTTTCACGCCTAAACCGCTGAACCGATCTTCATGAAATTTTGCAAACACGTTGTCAGGGATGTAGGAGAGGACGTAGGGCACCTTTCATTCAGAAAAAGGTACCGTTCCCGAGGGATCATCTAACGCCCAGGCAAGTTACGTTGCTCATATATTTAGTGAGGCGTTATTATTTTATTTTTCAACGCAGGCGAAGCCGCCGGCGCCACCTAGTATATCCATAAAGTATAAAAACAATTTGGTATAGAATCAGTTATTGTACACATGCGAGGTGAAACGAATCGTGATAGAATGCGGTCGGCAGCGAAACGTGAGACCGACGCGAGCCAAATCAAATTGACGCCAATGGGGAATTGCCTCAATCGAGGACTTTATTCAAAGGCTAATCCTAACTCCTTGCTGACGGTCCACTTGATGGTAGGTGGCTACCGTCGCCTATAACACGAGCAACGCCACAGCTGCTGCAAGTGCGCTGCCGACTGCAGTAGGAATTAGGAGGGAATAGGAAAATGGGCTCTGGCATCCCTTACTTCACTCACCGTAACACAACAGCACACGTGCTGTTATTTCACGGTGGTCTTCTGTAAGGGGGTGGTTACTGGCGCCAGACGGAATGCCCAAATGACTGCAAAACGCAGTGTGCCCTACTACTACAAATTAATTAAATTAAATAATTAATCTAATTAATACTAATTAAAGTTTTTAAAATAACCTTTTTTTTTACTTAACTGAAGGTCAAAGTCAAAAGATTAAAAGCATTTGGAGCAAGATCTACCTTAGTTTTTTTTTTTTGAGGAATTCATAAAAGTTTTGAAAAAAACTCTTTGACATTAAAATTTGTCAAAAAAAGAGTTTGGAAATATTCCATCTTTTGTGGAAACGGCATGTAAAAATAAGTGGCAAAGAGTGTCCAATTAAAATCGAAAACCGTGCGACTTTTACTAAAACGAAATCCTCATATAGATAGGTAATGAGTGGACCTATCCTAGATTCCATTAATTTTATTTACTGAACAGCCAGACACCGGTGCCGTGTTGATGAAGATTTCACGCTGCTGGAACGGTTTCGTAACTAGATGTCGCTACATCAAGAAATTATATCGCGCTAAAGCTTCGTTCCGTTCTGATTAATTTAGCAGTGAAAAATGCAGTCGACCTTCCCCCTGACGCCAACTGACGCAGCTAAACACGAAGTGAGCACGAGTGATGTCATCTCGTCAGATGATTTCATTTTGCTTTTAACCTTTACGCGTCATTGTTTCACCATAAACAGTGCAAACGGTTCTAATAAAAAAAAAGTATATTATATTACATTCAGTTTAATAGCGGCAACCGATAGATGGCGTGGCGCTAGGCATACATGTCGCAATTATGTATCGTATGTATGTCGCCCGTAGTTTTTATGGTCAATGCTGACAATTAAAAAGAGACTTCTACCAGGCGCTAGGTCATTTTATTTTAAAAGCAAGAAAGAAAAAATTCATTTATTCAGCATAAATTTCATAGCTGAAGTTTCCCCATTTAAGTTGCAACAACAATTATTTTTTCATAATACATACAATACAATGTGTCCCAAAAAAAAAGTGCTCAGAAGATTACACAATTTCATCGATAAAAATAAATTTCACGGATCCCATAGACCATAGACCATAGACCATTCCTACACAAATCCTGGATCGCCTGCCTATATGCAGAGGCTGAGCCCCCGTTTGCCAGACACATAAAGAAGACCTTGTCTACAGAAATACACACGCTCCTTGTGAGGAGCAGTGAATTTTCATGTCGGTAGGTTTAGATGCAGCTTCTTTACTGACGCTTTTTTTATGTTAAGATCGGTAGACAGGCTGACGGTCCACCGTCGCAGAAACACAAGCAACCCACAGCTGCTGCAAGTGTGCTGTCGACTACAGTAAGAAAATGGGCTCCGGCTTCTCTCACTAACCTATTCTCCGAAACACAACAGCATACAATAAGATGGTGGTCTTCTGTAAGGGGGTGGTTACTGCCGCCAGACGGACTACTCGTATGACTGCGAAACTCAATATGCGTTGCCACTACTTCAGAAGTTAATTTTCCCCTGTCGGGAATCGAACCCGGAAACTCTAGAACAGAGCGTTAAGGCAACCATCCTAACCGCTCGTCAATCGCTGCTCTTTACCTGAATACGCGTTGTACAGTAGCGTTTATGCCACAATTATCTTACACTAAACATTCTTTAGAATGTTTTCGAGGTATCAGTTCGTTAGGAACGGACAAAGCTGGTAGACTTTTAATATAAGTAACCAAGTCTTCATCGAGTGCTACAAAATCGGTACTAGGTAGTTTTATAATAAATCAGATAGTACATGGACCTCAGAGATACCTTTTTTTTTACAAGAGGAATCCATCATGGATACCTACCCACCGACCTGGGGACAGACCTACCGACTAAATCTCTTGGCGTCTTCCTCATCCGCTATTGGTGAAGTTGCGAGGTCGGACGAGCACTCTTCCGCAGACCTCAGAGATACCTAGCACGTCTCCAGTCGGTCGATCATCGATCCTTCCCGTGTCTTGCGCAAGGGATAATAGTTGGGAGGCCAACTTATGGCCTCTTAAGTGTGTACGGCGGCGTTTCTTGTTTCGCAATCACTCCGAGAGTTCCGTGTGTTCGGAAGTAGGTATGTGGACATAGCTCGGCTTCATTTTCGATGTTGAAGTTCCTGATGCTCAAATCGTAGATTAGAAAAATCATGATTGGCGGATGACGGGATATTTACGTTCCCGTATGACGTCCCATTATTATTACTTAAACGGGACGTCAGAAGACTAAAATATGCCTCGTCCGTGGCAGCAGCAGGTCGGGTGAATCCCTTGGAGAAATTGTGTTTCGATCTCACCGCTGCTGTGGAAGACCGAAACGGGATTTGAATCCATGAGGTTACGTAGTATCAGTGCATACGCCATAAATTGTTTCAAATTCCGTAAACAATTTTATTACTCTTGCCATTGTCAAATTGAACTACGGGTCGGACATGTTTCTTATTAGGCACATATCGTGTTATATTACCATATTTTCAATGACATCCACTGCTATTTACAAATTCCTAACAGCTTAGGGCTTCGTGACGTCATCCCTGCATGGTTCACCAGTACCGATGACGTCATTGTGACTTTACATTTTTGACATTTGTGCCACAATGTTCATAAGAATTACGAATAGATCAGGTGGGCCCCATTCCGTAGACGAATTAGCGTCTGCACCTAGTCTGCGAATCCGACCGGTTCGGGCGGCAACCGTTCGTTTGTGAGGCCACTCGTGTGGGGCCACCAAATCGACTTGCGCTCTTTTCACTTTTTCAGATTCTACACCGACCTGCGGCCGATATTAATGTATTTATTTACTAGAGATTACACAAGATTAAAGCCAAAATTAAAACATAAAAGAAAAAGACATTGGTGTGTAAATTGTGTGTGTGTGTGTGTGTGTGTGTGTGTATACGAGCGCGCCAGTAAAATCCTTCCTAATATAGTAAGGTACTGTAGCTACCGTGTCACAGCCAGCGCTTCCGACCGAGGTCCGGCGCTGTTGTTTCTAAAGAGGAGATGTTGCCTCCACGGCGTCGACGGGCAAAAGGGTTGCATAACTACGCGGCCCGTATTTATATCATCGCGCTGTTTCAAAATATGTGCGCGCGAACGCAATACGCATTGGCACGCGCCAATCACAATTCACTTCCTTAATTATTATTATTCCGGTATAATAATAATATTCTACCGGCACGCCACTGTAAATATACTATATAAGTAGGTGTAAATAAAGATCGCAAAACATTCCTGTAAGATTCCTGCACCTATGGAGTATTATTGCTACCTCATCACAATCAGCGCGAAAGTACTAAGACTTAATAATATAGTAGGTTACTAATCAGTGACTTATAAGATGTTTTTCATTATAAGTTCAATATCGTCATAATGGCGTCCAAGAAGCCAATTTCGCACAATAAATTTGATGACATTGATATATTTTCTGTCTTTTATGCTACAATGCTTGTTTAATTTGTAGTAAATAATATAATTTATTGTGAGAAACTAGACAAACAGTGTACGTATTTGCTAACTTTGCACTCATGACCAAAATGTTCATCCACTCTTTAATGGAAGTAGTTGAATGAGAGGTGATTTACTAGAGAAACGTAGTTTTGATTTCGCAGTTAAATCAATAAACTTATGTAGGTAATACAAATCAGTCAAACATAATTGAATGAAATCGCTCGATTAGTGGCCGCACATAATGTTATGGGTCACTGAGAATAATACATGTCATCGGTTTAGAAATACGTGGAAATGACTTCGCACGAGACCGGCGATTTGAAGAAAGTGCTATTATTACCATAGGCCTGACAGAGTTAATAATAACGACAGTACTATTACCATACCTTAATTGATCACAACTTGAATAAGTTTGATAATTGGTTTTTTATGCCAAAGTGCCTAAAAAACCAATTTCTACCTGTAGGAACAAAGACATTCACTAGATTCAGTTTATTTTCGCCAGAGGGCAGTAGTGCCTTTGTACCATTCGTTCGTTTTTGAATGATATTGGCGCGACAAAATCTCATTGGTCAGTTGCGGCATCGCCCGCGTGAGTAGTGGTTGTGTACTGGAGCGTCAAGGTCATTAAGGTAAATATGCCCTTTTTTGTTTAATATTTTGGAAAGACATGGTCACAATTTGTGTACTTATGCCTAATATGAGAGTACATATTTGACGGAACAAAGTCGTTCGGGTAGTTTTGCCTTTGTGAAGTCAAAGAAATGAATTTTGATTCATTATTTGATTTGAAATTGTTATCTGATGATGTTAGTTTAAATCTAAGCAAAGATGTTACTAGAAACAATATCAAAATATCTGAAATTAAAGCCATTAAGTTCAATAAGAATTCTGATACATACCAATTTAGATACAGTTATAAATCAATCACATGGGCTGAAGCGCAAGTCAAATTAGGCAGGACGGGTAATAAGAAAAGATTGATAGATATTGTATTAAATGTGTTATATTCTGATACTTTACCAATTCCGGATCGTAAGAAAGAAGATATCCGTCAACTAATTGCCTCAAACATAGTTCCCAAATTTTATGAACAATTTTATAGTTTATTTCAATAACACATTCCAGTGAACATGTAGATCAGTATCCGCATTTCTTATATTTTTATTATTTTTATAGTTACTGTTTTGTATAAATAAAGTTTTAGTAGCACTACTGATTTGTGCCTAATTTAAAAGACTATTTTTGTTAATCACTTAAAAAGATTTTTAAGTATTATGATTATTATTACCTAGATTTTGAAAGTATTATGCAAAAAAGTTATGTATAAGTGTACCTAGGTACTTAGTTGATTGTAAGAAAATGTTCTTATGAATATTGTTTTCACATTCTATACCAGTTAACTTTGTATTATCTTATAAGAAACAAATTGTGATTTCAACAAATGCCGTGATTACTGACTGATTTTAGAATAACAGTACCAATAAGTCTTACGCACTTACGTGGCATTTTATAGATTTAATGTAAATCTTTTAGAAGTGACTTTTAAGTTAATTTTTCAAGTTAATTTTCTGATTGTTTTTTGTCAGTCATGAAGATGTTCCTAAGAAGAATAAAAAAGTACAAAATAAGTAGTATTTTCATTTAATAAATCATTTTTAATTTATGTGTCACTTTGGTCACAATAGCACAATTATTTAAATGTTGGTGCGAAAAGGGCATAATTGTATGCATATATTAATATTTCATGAAATATAGTATAAATAAATAAATAACTCACTCTTTTAAATTCCATATTTATATTCACTAATGTATAAGGTATATTTCTGCTAAAAATAAAATACTATTTTACATTAGTATGGGTAGAAAAACATAATATAAATCTATAAAAACCTTAAAACGTCTGTCCTGAAAAATTTTAATATTAACACTTCGGCCCTTGTCTTACCGAAGGTGCGATATTATATCAAATTTAATTTGAAACAAAGATATTTCAACAATAATATTTTATTATAAGCAAGTCAAGTTCATTGCACTGTACTCAATTTTATTATAATATTACTATAATAAAATTATTGCAGTTATAGCTTTGCCAGACGTTAGATGATCCCTCGAGAACTGTACTTTTTTCTGGACGAAAGGTACCCTATGTCCTTTCCTGCATCTCTGACAAGGTATATAAAAAATTTCATGATGATTGGTTGAGTATTTAAGGCGTGAAAAACAGACAGACAGAGTTACTTTCACCTTCCTTGATATTAAAGAAAAATAATTAAATTTTGAATATAAACACATGAGATGTATCCCTCGCTATTTCCATTCTATTTATAACCCTGTCACCTACCTGCGACCTACCGGTGACCTATGCATAGTCAAACTAAAATTTATCAGGGAAATAGATATTTTTGGAACCAAAAAATTAATCATGCAATAAAATATTAAAAGAAATAAACTAGCCATCTTCTTTATAAATTTTGCAAACAAAGAGACTTTTAATTTAACATTATTAAGGTTTAGTAATAAATATTTATCAACATTCCTTTGTACGATACAGTACTAAACACACTGACCTCTGTCAGGGGAACTGATAACAATTACGTACATTCACCGAGTAACAATTTTACACTCTTTTCTATCTAAATAACATTCATTTATTGTGTTATCCCTGGACCTTCAAGAGTATTTTAACGAGTGTTTTAAAGAGCTTCGCTTAGTGCTAAGAGCCAAATTACTAGCTTAGTTTCTGATCGTAGCAAACAGATGTATTGCATGAATCACAATTGCCCACACTGCAAGCAACGTGCCAAAGTAAGTGCCTAATTCACTATAGATAGACCATTTAAATGAGTCCTCGCCTGCGCAGTACAGGAGCCCGGGAGTATGACGACAAAGGGGATTGACAAAGGGGACTGACAAAGGCGGCGGGCCTCTTCAAACGGTCTGTATAGTTAGTCATTATTGCATTTAGCAGGAAGGCGTGTTCGCACTCCTTACTAATTAGAACCAAAATTAATTTAACTTAAACAAAGTTAAAACTTGCGGTAGATGGCTACCCTGACCTATTTGCAGAGGCAACGGTACTGCAAATACGCTGTTAACCTCATAGTGGGATCATAGGATATGACATATGTGAAGGATAGTAAAATGGGCTCTGGTATTTCTTACTCACTCACCAAAACACAACAGTACACATGCTGTTACTTCATGGTGGTCTTCTGTAAGGGACTGCCACCAGACTGTCTGCACAAATGATTATCAAATTCAATGTTTCCTACCAGACAACTTTTGAAAAGTTCATTTCCAAAGTCAGCCTTGCTACAACTTGAATCCGGGAACCCTGAGAGAGTTTCCAAAATGAACCGATACCTCGAGACTCCCATAGCCATATTACCTTAAAAACCTTCTTTAGTTTTTTCCTATTAATACAAAACATTTACCAATTTAATCAGGAGCATAAAAATATTAATAAAATATCAGGAGCATGTATAGACTCGAACTTGACAATAATTTCGTTCATATATGTAATGTGTCAAATCAAAATAAAAGTCAAAACGCACCTGAAAGAATCGTATGCTTGACGAGTTTTTCATCTGATATGAACTATGAACGCTTATCGATTTGCTGAGTACAAGAATGAGACTTCATACTAAAAGATTAGTCAAATAAGAACTCGTGTTAATTAATAGGGGTCGACTTTTAGACCTTGTCGACCCTCAAAATTAGTTTCCGTTTATGTAGACCCCAGGGAAACCGACCCCCACCACTTTGGGAATCCCTGGTTTAGAGGAATATTTTAGTCAAGACATAGTTTCCTATATGGAGGATAAGACATTCTACATTACATAGATGTATAAAGGTAATTTTTATTTGAATTCTAAATAGAATGTTGAGGATTGAAGATTTTTGTATTAACAGTAAATTGTAAATTGTAACTGTGTTTTGCGGTTACGGTATATTCCAAGAAGAAATAACGCAAGATATCACATTACTAATTAAATTAAGCAAAAGGATCCAGCATTTCGGAAAATCCAGCAAATATTTGCAATACAATCAAGTAAAGAATATATTTTATGCAATACCAACAAAACTCACCTTAACAGGGCAAAAAATGATTCCGATTCAAGTTTTAATCTGCAATACGTGACACACATTCGCTACACTCGAGACAAACTTTGTTTACACCGAGAAACACGTTCACAATACAATAATCACACAATATCGCACTATTTGATATCACAATATAATAAGGCACTTCGATAAAATTAAATACACAAAGTATTGTTTTATAAGAGAACCGAGTCGGCGGCGTGACTACTCCGTTTCGTTTAAAAAGTTGGTAACTTGAAATTGAAGTTATGCGAGTTTACTCGGACAGACAGTTTGAACTTGGATTCAGTGTTGCCATATCACATTACAAATTTTACATATTATTTGTGTGCGAATATTATACTCTAAACACTTACAAAGAAATGTGAAGTAATATTTTATATGAAAATACTATAATGTAATTTTATTGTTAAATAGCGGCCCGTCCCGGGTTCGCACGGGTGGACATTTAGTTTTTTTAAATTTTGAGTTTATTAGTGGTAAACAGTAATTTTGTAAGGGGGGGGGGGGGTGAGTAACTTTGTTACTTGCTGATAATGTATAGTAGCTTTCTATAGTCGAAAGAATTTTTAATATCAGTCCAATAGTCTTTGAGTTTCTTCATTAGAAACATACATTTGTATGGAGGGGGAGATAGAGGAAGGATAAGTAGCCTATGTTACTTGCTGATAATTTAGCTTTCTACAGGCGAATTTTTTTTTAAAATTGGTTCAATAGTCTTTGGGTTTATTCATTACAAACATACATTTGTATGGAGGGGTAAAGCTTTAACCCCCTCCATACATTAGTGATATGAGTGAAGCCAATCTTGTGTTCTTTCCACGGTGAACACGCGACAATGTCACCAGTACAATGTCTGCGGTGATAATAGGAGTAGAAGGTAATGCTAGTAACGTATTATAGCAATGTAATATATAATATTACATCGCTATTTGTCACTATCCCCTCTCTTTCTGCGTAATAAGTATTTCGTATACTTTAAGTAACCCGCGTCTCCTATGTTCGAGCCCTACAGCAGCATCTTTTAAGAACTACTTGCTTTACGAGCTGTCCCTGCTTATCGTTGCATCATCACTGCCATAACGCTACGGCTGATTCAATATACGAACAGCCAATCAGAGGCAAGTCGGTCGATGGTAGAAGTAAATGATAGAAAGATCGCACGTTGCGGTGTAAAATTTGTAGGCTTAATTATTCTCATTCGATAAAGTGTTACCTGTTTTTCCCCCACAGATTAACAATTAAAAAAAGTATATAAAAATAAATAAAAACAAATGCTATACATTTTATTAAATAAAAAAAACAATTTACACATAAAAAACGCATAGGAAATAAAAAAAAAAACAAATTCCAAATACAAGATTTTAAAAAAATATATTAAATAAAACAGGGTCGCGCGACACCACGCAGCTGTTGTGTAGCGGGTATCCCTCGGAGAGAGACGTCCTCGCCCGACGACCACGAGGAAGCTCAGCCTGCAGGCAACAATCCAGCCTCGACGTGACGCGGAGACGCGGGGGACGGACTCCACCACACAGTTCAGAGAGATTCGAGCTGAACACAAACAGGATCGGACGGACAGCCAGTCGGGAGACCTTGGACAGGACATCCAACCCGAAATCCCAACGGCGCAGCCCTTCGGGACTCTTTCCTGCCACTCCCAAAGGACACTCCTGAAACATGTTGAACAATGTCTCAGACAATATCATCTACACTAAATATACATCGCCGTGGATTTAGTACCATTAGATACGGTAGACGGCAAAAATACTATTCCACTTTGCTTACGACACCTACCTATCCGCCCGTCTACCGTCTCAAACAACAAAAAGTAACGTGTAACGCCCCTACTAATTAACACTGTTATGGAAATACGAAAAGAAAAACAAATTAGGAATTAAACTATTTTGAACTAGCGGTGCCATGAAATAATCTGAAGAATTTAAGAAACCACGTTTAATCAATAGAAATCAATCAATTAACATTGAAACTTACAAGAAAATAATACGGAAATATTCTAAGCGCCTATACTCTGCTAATAGCAAAGCGTCGCTAATAATCAATTATTGCAATGAAATTTTTTAATGTAACAAGGGTTGGTTATAAATGTAGCTTATGTTCCCACAGAACTACAACCTCGGGGTCTTCAAAACTAGGGTAAATGGGCATTTACTAGGTAAGCGTGGTCCACCTTCGGCCACATCTGCACCTCACATCAGGTGAGATAGTGGTCAAGCGCTACCTCGATTTCATAAAAAAAAAGAGTCCGTTGACAAGTGGTCAAAGTTGGCTCTGGTCTGGATGTGGAAAGTAGTGGCAGGGCACACTGCGTTTCGCAGTCATTTGGGCAGCCCGTCTGGCGCCAGTAATCACCCCCTTACAGAAGACCACCGCGAAATAACAGCACGTTGCAGCATAATGCAGAGTCCATTTCCCTATTCCCTCCCAATCCTTTATTTTAAATCCTAATGTAGTCGGCAGCGCACTTGCAGCACCTGTGGTGTTGCTTGTGTTATAGGCGACGGTAGCCACCTACCATCAAGTGGACCGTCAGGCTGTCTGCCGACCTTAACATAAAAAAAAACTACAGTCGAGTCGCTACTTACGAAAATATCATATTGTAGCAAAGTGTAGCAGATCAGTATAGTAACTCGAACCGGTGACAGAACAAAACCAATAACTTCCAATATGACTAGCATACGCGAGACGAATTTTTAAAATTATTCAATAATGAATTCAGTATACAAAGTATAAAGTCCTCCCTTTTCTCTGTCTATCTGTATGTATGCGTTAATCTCGGAAAATTGTGAATGGATTGGACTGTGTTCCTGATTATATTCACGGAAAGAGGAGTTTTTGAGGATGGTTTACGTGTATAATTCATTAATATTATATTTATATTTGCCGAGTTATCACGGTTTTGTCAAGGATGGCTCGCGTTCCGCAAAGCGGTAATATGCCTGGCCGCCATTTTGGTGACGTAATCTCGTGACACACTCGTTAGCAACACTGGCTGAAGATTTTTTAGTTGTAAATGAGGTCACGTGGATGTTAATGTGACAAGGTTCCTGCGTGTTGGCAATTTGCAGGGATTATACAGTACTGTAATTACACAGCAATGAAAAGGTTGCCGTTGTGTGATGAACATTCGTAGACAACTTTTTACTTATGATATTCTAAAACGAGCAAAAAAGTGCCAAAAATGGAGCAATTCTATTTCAAGTTCCTTACTTAATTTAATTGATCTTATTAGGTATAATAATATATTTTATGTTCTTTCGTCTGTGTTGCTTTTAACTTCTTGAATTGATCTTGAAATATTTTGTTACCGTTATTTGTTAGTAAATCACTCACCCTCACACAAATGCAATCACCCATAAATTTTTATATTTATATGTAAGTATGTATGTTGAATGTATGTTTGTGTATATATATATATATGTGTACTTTTAAATTGTAATTTGTCAGACCTAGTAATAAGCTTTGTAAAAATTTAATTTTCTTTAAAATGTATTTGTAATTTTTTGTATGCTGTTAGGTTTGCTATTCAATAAATAAATAAATAAATTATAGTTAATGCTGTATACGCCTATAATTGGTATATGTGTCGGCCTAGATGCGCTGTGATTCATTGTATAAAATATAAAGGAGGGGAGATGGGGGAAGTGAGTAGCCTATGTTACTCGCTGATAAGGTAGCTTTCTAAAGATGAAAGAATTTTTAAGATTGGTCCAGTAGTTTTTGAGTTTATTCATTACAAATATACATACATACAAATCTTTTCTCTTTATAATAGATGTGTAACATATATACTACTGGTGTATCTTTAATAAAAATAGTATTTTTTATATAGTTATGTTAAACTTTAAACCATGAAATAATAACTAAATAATTAAATGTTTCAAATTACCCCAAAAAAGTGCGAAATATTTACCTGTGCAAACACTCATACAACGTGACAGGTTGTCAGGCGGTGACAGGGCGGTATTATTTTATTTATTTGGCTACATATCCGATACGAAACGAATTCATTTTATAAGACTTTTTGTCAAATTCAATCTTAATTACCATAACTCAATTATAATTACAATAAAAATAATAAAATCATCCGCTTTAACATTAATTTTTATTGAAATACTTATGGTATACTTAGGTAAAACACGTTTTCCTGTGAAATGGCATGTATATCGTATCGTATCACCCTTCCTATGCGTGGAAAATAATGGTTATAAGTATTCATAATTCCGTAAGAAAAGGCTTGTTCGTTTTGAGAGTAAGATTCGGACAAGCGAGAACGACAAGCAATCACTGCATTCCTAAAATAGTTTCCCGCGTCCTGGCGGCCTGACGCGCCGCTACTCTTGGAACCGGTTTCGACCGCGACGCGAGCAACTCCCGCAACCCGCGAACCATTGCTCCAATTACCTACGTTTTTGCCTACTTTATTATCGTTCTGCATATTTCTGTTATGTGTCTACATATCTCGCAATTATGTCAGTAACTTTAATATGGCTCAAATGTGTGACCTATCTATTTAATAAATCACACGGCCCGAGGTTAATACAATTATCATTGGTTTCGGTCAAATATACTACTCCGAACTCGGTTCCTGACAACTGGCAGCTCAGAATTGACTGTGCAGCGGTATCTATTCTATATAGAAAACTGAAAATAATCGGAAATTCTAAAAATTCAAGATGCATTTACGATGTCTATTAATGGCAATTTAAAAATAATTTGTAAGTAAATAGACCATGACGAGCTCTGTCCCAGGGTTCCCGGGTTCAATTCCCAACAGGGCCTACTTTGTAAATGAACTTTTCTCTGATCTGGATCTGTCAAGTAGTGACAGATCATACCTACTGCGTTTCGCAGTCGTAATTGGGGCCGCCCGCCCGGCGGCAGTAACCACCTCCTTTTTTATGTTAAGATCGGCAGACAGGCTGACGGTCCACTTGATGGTAGCAGGTGATTACAGTCGCCTGTGACACAAGCATCGCCAAAGCTGCTGCAACTTTGAAAAATGAACTTTTCAAATTTGGCTCTGGTCTGGATTTGGAAAGTAGTGGCAGGGCACACTGCGTTTTTCGCAGTCATTTGGGCAGCCCATCTGGCGGCAGTAACCACCGTGAAATAACAGCACGCGTGCTGTTGTGTTTCGGTGAGTGAGTAAAGGATGCCAGAGCCCATTTCCCTATCCATTCCTAATCCTGCAGCGCACTTGCGGCAGTTTAGGCGTTGCTTGTGTTATAGGCGACGGTAGCCACCTACCATCAAGAGGACCGTCAGCCTGTCTGCCGACCTTAACATAAAAAAAAAGTTCGCTTCCGACTGCAGTAGCATTAACGATAAGGGATTCAGTCACCGAAACACAACAGCACACATTGCTATTATTTCACGGTGGTCTTCTGTAAGGGCGCGGTTATTGCCGCCAGACGGACTGCCCAAAAGACTGAAACGCATGTGCCTGCCACTACTTGCCCTTACCGAAGACCACAATGAAATAATAGCAATGTGTGCTGTTATGTTTCGGTGAGTCAGTAGGCGTATACCAGAGCCCTATAGGTGACGAATTTTACATAAAAAAATTGTGAATTAAATTTACTTTATAAAATTGGTGTCGTCATAGGAATCAAACAATTATCAAGGAGAATGATGTAATTGTCAACCATTAGTACAGGAAACCTATTCGTTCAAAAATTCAAAATTTTCTCGTTTTTTTGAAATTTCGTTTCTTTGCCTTTAGATAGACCGTCGAAATGAGTCCTCGCCCGCGCGGTACAGGGGCGCGGCGGTATGACGACAAAGGGGACCCCAGAGAGGTGCGATTGAGTATTTCCGAGCTCGTACAACCCAAGTCTTTTCAAGGTTCGAGTGAACAGGCGTCTTCTGGGTGAGCTCGCTCCATCGTCGGCCTCATCCTTCCTGCATGGATAGATGCTGGTCAAGAGCAAACCCATCATATCTAAGCAAATCTAAAGAAATCTGCTTTTATCACGCCGAACTCGTGGATCCACGAGTTATAAATAAGGATCCTAACGAAATTTTGCACTGTGCGTAATTTTGCGTTTTGAACATATGACGGGACCCCATTTTGCGTTTAATCTTGATTATGACCTCATTTTTTTTGCAAAATATGGCAACCCTGTCTGTCTGTCTGTTGCCTTTTTACGCCTAAACCGCTGAATCGATCATCATCAAATTTTGCATACACCTTGTCAGGGATGCAGGAAAGGACATAGGATACCTCTCATCCAGAAAAAATTATTGTCTCGAGGGATCATTTAACGCCTGGCAAAAATATAACTGCAAAGTCGTATAATAAGCCCATAGCGGTGGGTTCACGATTCCGGCGTGCTTGAAACCGATAAGGATGTATTATAGGCAAATGAGACACCTGATCTAAAAGACCTCAAAAACAAGATAGGCTGGAAAGGGTTTGGAGAGATCTTTCCAATCTTCCTTCTGGTCTCCGAACTGCAAGACCGTCGCAAGATTGATGCACTGGAGATGTACTGCTGGAGATGCCTCCTAAATATCTCATGAACAGCGTTTCGCACCAATAAATCAATTTTAAAGAGCTTAAAATTAAGGACAGACTTCCGTCGGTTGTGCTAAAGTTCTTTGGCCACATCTCTAGGAAGGAAAATTCGATGGAACGGCTTGTGATTCAGGATCAGGTGGAGGGTAGACGCCCAATGGGTAGTTCGCCTACCGGGTGGGCAGACCTAATAAAATCCACAACTCAATCTACGATGGTACAGTGTGCTCGTGACGCCACCAGCAGACAACAGCAGCATCGCGGGAGCCGCAGTGTGGCTCCACTCTGACAAGAGTGTGCGACTTTGATATACAAATAACATTTCTTCGTTAGCGACATCTAGCCATCATTGGTTTATACGCTAGAATGATATCTTGTGATCAAATATGGAATCCCTATTTTAAATGTAAATTTAATGGATAGCGGGAAATATAGAAATAAGTAATTAGGAATATCTAGACATGACACATCCTTCCCATTAGATGTCTCGCTCGTAGTTTAGTAAAAAGCGCTTCGATCTCGTGCTCCTAGTGAGCACAAAGACATGCAAGTACATAAACACAAAGGAAAATAATAATAATTTCAAGCTTTATTCCTTTTACTCCTATTACAAACACAAATTATGCTTCAATTATTAAATAACAAAGTTGACCGGAGTTCACTCAAAATTTTCCTATTTATTATTTAGTTACGTTCGGTATACACAGATGTCACTACGTTTTATAAGTTCAGATAGTTCATTTCGATGACAGATGTCGCTGCGCCGGCTGGTTATAGCGCGCTATCGTTTCGTTCTTCAACGCGGACTACACTTTCCATACAAGATTTCGACGTTTTCTTTTGTAAACAAAGAGAATTGTATTAGGGAACATAAATACATGCGTCAGCCGTCACACAAAATTCCATCCTCTTACGGAATAAACTCCAACAAGATAACCTAATACCATTTGTCTAAGGTATACCTAATACCAAACTGTCTAAGGTATCACCGCCATTACGCTTCGCAAGACCTTCCAAACAGGAGCTGACAAAAGTCCTCTGTTAGTGTGCGTCCTGTGTGACGACGTATCGCGGATGCGGAATCCGCTGCGTACCAAACTATTACTCGATCCGCTTGTCTTCTCTTGTCGCTACGCCGCCGTCACTCGGGACACCCGCTTAGCGTGCTCTTTCACTGTTAAAACATAATCTTGTTTCGCTCGGGGCTACTGAGTAAAACTATACAATGCACGCCATAATATATTTATACATTTACATCTTTGGTATAGTGTATTGCGTCTACGCAGCTAATCCGGCAGCCAGCGGTCCGCTCGCCACAGCAAACAGTAAGTGCCGTCGGCGTGTTCCGCGGGAGTCGTCTGCTGAGGCGCGAACCGCTGCAACAGCGGACGGTAGCCGCAGCCGACGGTCACCAGCGTGTCGACCGATAGCGGCACGACGGCGCAAAGATTGGCGGCGTGCGGCCGCAGGACCGTCACGGGCCGCAGAGTGGCCGCGTCGGCCACCACGAGGCATCCCCACGCGGTGCCCGCGTACAGCAACCCGCGCCAGCAACGCAGTGCGGTGACACTGCAGCGCTCCGGATCCGGACCCTCGTCGAGGGTCATGGACTGAAGGCTCTCGGAGCAGGGAGCCAGTTTGCTGCAGTCCAGTTGAGCGATGCGTTCGCACCCGGCGCTGCCGGACCTCCACTGCTCCACGCACGGGCCTGCACCACGACACCGATTAGGGTCTAAGTCATAAGTTGCCTGAACAAGAAGACGACTAGACGCGTCAGCGGTTGTTTTATTCGATTCTGTTTTAATCCAGAAGAACGAATGCTTTACGTGCTACAATAAGAGAGATAATGTCTTTTTTCTAAGTCTCTTTTCTAAATGCGTTAAACGACGTGTTCAACGCGTCGTTTAACGCTAGAAGAAATGAACAAAAATTTTAAAATAACAGCATCTCTAGCCAAACGAACACTCGTCTTTGAGATAATCTTCTTTAAATACAAAGAGAGAATTATCAGACCACTTTATTTTTACAAGCCGATTTTTGCAAATATGTACTGTGCTAAACCAAACTCGCCCGGCCAGTTAAGGTAGCGGGTCCACTTCGCATTGGACTCTAAGCGAAGACAACTCAACTTAACAATTTACTACTTAACTGTACTTATTGAAATATAAATCGAGCGTTACACCAAATGGACGCAGCAGAAGATTAAATGGCACTGACCCGGCTCGAAATGGACGAAGACAAGTGGCAGGCGACGGTCGGCGGCCAGGCGACCGACGCGCCGCTCGGAGAGCCGCTCGGCCGCGCACACGCCGCCCACCGCCACCGTGTACTTGTCCAGCGAATCGCCGCCCGCCCACAGCTCCAGGCCGCTCGGCGCGCCCACCGCGGCCAGCGCGCGCAGCTCGGTGGCCGTCCCTAGCTCCGTCTGCACGAAGCTGCCTTCGGCTTCCGGTCGGTCGCACGTCACAACGAACAATCTGCACATGGACTTCAGTTTAATACGTCCTTACATATTATAAAACAAAGTCCCTGCCGCGTGTGTCTATATGTATGTATGTTCGCATAATCTCAAAAACTACTGACGAATTTTCATCTTTCGAGGGAGTGACTCCTGAGGAAAGTTTTTTTAGGTATATAATTTCGTTGAGGTTTTGTGTAAATCGGTTGAAACTAGGACGATGATGTTGAAGATGTCAAGCCGTCTGGGAGCTTCCATCGAAAACGCTGCCTAATCCGTTTAAGATATAAAAAAACAATGTATGGTGAGATTGTTTCTCTTTTATAGATCTACAATCATGTCTGCTTACCGTACCCATTCTAACTTCTAAAAAAATGTGGTATTTAGCAAAGCTATTTAGACGGATACAGTATTAATCATTATCAAATTAAATACTTTAGTTACCTTAAGCGCCTTAAATCAATTAATACATTATAATAGCCTTTACACCATACGATTTAAATAAATATCTTCAGTGAAAAACTACGCGCGAGAACATAAATTCAAGCAATTTCGCACCAACCAACCAGGAATCGTTTCAGTCGTTATATTAGGTACTGCAATGTGGTATAAAACCTTATTGCAAATGATTTTCTTTTTCAAAGGAATTTTTAAATGAATTCTTAAAAAGATAGATTTTCGAAAAAGTAGAGAGATGGGGAGAACGTTTGGAGATTTTGAAGGAAAAAGATGTGATGTGAAGTACATTTAGTATAAAGATTTATAATGTAAAATAATAATTAATATACGGTGGTGCAAACAATTAATCTTTTATTTTTACAGACAAATAATTCAAGCATTGTGCTTTTGTAATAACCATCAAACGATGGTTATTACGTCTGACATCTGTACTCGCGTGTGGCGGGCCAGCCGCTGTCTTCTTCGTTTGGAAGACCTAGGACCGGCCAGTGATCTACGAGGTAGATAGCAACATCCTGATTTCTTTCGTTCCTCGCCCCCTTTTGATTGCACGCACCATCATTAAAATACAGTCCACTTTTCTCCATCGAAGATAACATATTTGGCGTGATCACTTACAATTTTATTTCTAGATGGTCACTTGACATAATGAACTAATAGCGCCATCTAGTGAACTCCAACAGCACATAATCCATAATAAATACGCGAAGCGAAGACTTTGGATTCCATTTGAAGAAAATTGTGCGGACGGAGAGAGTGTGAAATTTGGTGTACTAAAAGTTTATATGCAGAAGGACTCATTACACACTCGCACACGTTTGAATGTGTGGTGTATGGTCAAACTGAGAAGAGATTAATATACTAATTAAAAATTAAATGAATTTCGACAGCTAGTGTAATATCAACACAATATCAATTTTCCTGACTACAATATCTTCTACAGGGTGACTCAAGTCTTTACTTGCTGCGACAACATCAAGTCAGCCAACACCCATTTAATGTTTGCCGAGTGCCTAAAGTCGGCCTGGCAATTGATATTTTTTTGAGTAGGGTCAAAATTGACAGCTGACCTGCCACACTGCAACGCCAGCGCGACTCTGTCCAAGTCGTGCAGCACTTGCAGAGCCACCACGGCCGACGGGCTTCCACCGACTGCATCCTGTACCCTCACGCGCCACAGCATAGCGCACGTCTCCATCCTGAACCAACACAGCACGTCCGTTATTACCTGATGACAGTATCCTATATGATAATGTAGGTAATAAATTAGAGAGAGTATAAAACATCCATTTACAAACATATATCCTCCGTAACATTCGCGTTTATAATATTAGCAGGAAGTAGGACGATATCAAACTGATATCTGTTTAATTGAATATGTCTTTTCTTCCTTATACATCTCTTAACTCGTCCCCCCCCTCCAAAGGTTGTCCCTCAAGCTGGCCGGGATCAAACCATTTACGGACAGCACAACTGCGACGATTTCGGCGGAGGACACAGCTCACATGTCGACGATCTCGTGGGCCAAGGCGAGGTACTTCCTCCTCTTCTCGGTTTCAAACTTCACGAGACCAACGTCATGCGGGATAGTGACATCCACTTATTATTGTTAGTCTATCTGTACAAGTTTACTCATAAAATGCTGTCATTGACTTGATAGTGTAATTATGTAGAAAATAAATTCATTTATATACCACAACAAAAAAAATATATGTCGTAATTACGACAGAGTGTGCACAGAGTGGGACACTCACGAATATATCGAGACCGCTCCGTCCTCGTGTCCCAGCCACACGTGTCTTCCGACCTGGCACATGGCGGTGACTGCGGAGGCCGCCACCAAGCTGTGCGCGTGGGTGAAGCGAGTCTTCGTCGCCGCTAGCGTCTGCACGCGCTCGGCCACGCTCAACCATAGCTCGCAGTCCGCCGCGGTCGCGACGACCGCCGCACCGGGCCCGGCGGCCGAGGCCGCCGCGTCCGACAGCGCGGTGAACTCGGGCGCACCGGCGACGGACACCAGAGCGGCCGCCGAGGGCCGTTGGGCGGGCGCAGCGGCCCAGCAACGCCGCATGGCCTCCACCATGCAGCAAGGGTAGCGGACGTCGCGACTCGTCAGCGGCGGACGGACTCCGTCCAGCACGGCCTCCTTGACGGCCTCGTGGCCCTCGAAGGGCTGCCGCAGCGAGAGAATCTCGTAGAGCAGCATGCCGTACGAGAAGCAGTCCACCTTCTCGTTGTATTCCTGCTCGCCGTTGTACCTCATGACTTCGGGCGCCATGAAGCCCTCGGTGCCGCCGAAGCCCTTGGTGCCGCTGGGCGGCGCCAACCGGCTTATTCCTTTCAAAGGTATCATTCATTTATTCACTCGCTAAAAATAAAAAATATAACTGACGAAGCAATATAACGCTTGACATATTATTCACTGCCAAGAGTGGGATTTCTATTACTTATTATTGACTAATTAAATGATCCCTCGGGAAAGGTACCCTATGTCCTCGACAACGTATATATGTAAAATTTCACGAAGATCGCTAAGTAGTTAAACCGTTTCAAATTCGTCTTCGATTAATTAAATTTGGCAAATTAAAATACTTAACTGCTCTGTAATTAAGGAAACGGCAATTAAAGTTTATTTTTCACCAATAGGCAAACGATTTTGCTCTGTGGTCATGAGGTCAGTTGGCCGTGTAAACAAATGCGCCGGTAATTGACATGACACCGACTGACACTTTTTTGTTTACACAACCGTATGACGTAAACATGGCGGCTACTATTTAATTTTAAAATTTATTTTGTTATTTTACGAACTAAAACTAACATGTTCCGACTGCTTTTTGCCTAAGCTATCTCAATAATATACTTTTAGATTTTATTTCATATAGACTAAAATACCCTATTGATTTATTGATTTTCAAACGATAAAACCATTTTCATTACTAAATACACGTAAGAAATAAAAATAAATTAGCTTGACACATTTGACTGACATTATATTGTCACAGTATCGATCAATATAAGTAGGCAACTACGCGGATGTGGTAAAATATTAAACTACAGAAATAGGTACATTCTTTAATATTAGTATGGACTCGCACGGATGCAATTTTTTTCTGCAAATAACATATACAAACTTTCCTCGTCGATTGCTCTTTCCATTGGTGAAAACCGTATCGTGACAGAGGCAGCGACGCCAACTTCGATTCATAAAATAGGCGTATTTAGTCTCTGTGGCAAGTTGGCTATGCGGTGACGACAGATGTCGCCACGCCACGTTACGACGCGTTGATTTTCATTTAGAAATATGTTAAAACTTGTAATGCGTAATATAAAGTATTGAAACATTTCGGTTGATATATAATTTTATACTGGAATTGAAGATATCGCCAAATTTCCTGCTTTGAGATAATTGTTGTGAGACTTGGCGCTAATACGGTAAATATCTATGTACGATCCATATCGTACATTAAGCAGTTTTAGGGTTTTTAAGGAGTCGGCGTTTGGGACGCGCTCGCGTAATTATTTAGTTGTTTTATTAAAATCAGTTCGCATCGATCAATCAAGGCGATCGCGCGTACTCGCACACTCGGCTCATTTCATCATACCGATAAATCAAGTATCATTAAATCAGGTTAATCAGGTTAATCAACATATGAAAAGATAGTTGATCGGCGATAGCTTTGGGGCAGTAACATCTGCCGTGATGTGCAGATCACTCATCTCCTGCTTGTGAGTGTATACGGTGAAATCGTTGAATTTCAGTTGACAACCTTGATTTGTCGTCAATAAGCCAGCTTGCAACAGCTGTAGCGCAGAAACTTGATCGTCGCAGAGTACTTTAACTTTCTGCTTCTGACAGTAAAAGTAAAAGTATGTGTTGACTTGATGTAGCTCATGCCACTGTGATCGGCATGGCTCCTGATAGACCCTGCATCTCCCGGAGGCCGCCTCTTTTTCGCAGAGACTCTCGTCGTCCTTCAGGGAATACACTGGTGACCTGCTCCTGCATAATAGAGTGCCTGACTCCTGCTGCAGACACGATTTTAGGTCACTTTCAGTCGTAGGCAACAGAGCGTCCTTGTTAAGGTTAATCGCTAGGTAACTTGATATGGGTTTTATATGAATCATGATATTGTTATTTACTAAACGTGGTACGGCAATGATTTTATGGATTTCAAAACTGTCGCGGTGAACTAGAGGTATTTTTGTTTCAAATAACAAGTAATTTGTCGACATTCTAGCTTTAACTTTTAATAAATGATAAATATTAGGTAAACTTATATTCTCAAATGGTAAACATAAGTCCTTAGATATTTTTCCTGATATAGTATTTAATTCTTGGCGAAGCTGGTCGGGTGTAGATAGGTGTAAACTGAGCTGTCCATTGTATATATTAGTCATAGTGTCTAACAGGGTATTCTGCATTTCTTTAAGATGACTAAGTAAATTGCTGGCGACTATTGCAGAAAGTATTAAATCATTATTTTCTAAGTTTTCCTTTTTAGCGGCGTTCAATTGTTGTTCCACCTGATTTAAACGTAGATTGATAAGCTTGTGCTGTTTGTTCATGATGTTCTCTGTTCGCTTCAACAAATTAAATTCGGCTTCAACAACGGAGGTCTGATTCTTCCAGAGTACGGCGAGATGATCTTGATTTTTCTTGATAAGCTCAATATCTTGTTCATATTTTTCAGCGAAATTACTATCCAGAATTCCGAATAAAGAATTTGCTATATTACCGACTCCATTTATCAGTCCTCGTCGCGTGCGCGAAGTTTGCTTGTTCATCATAATATTGTTATAGTGACTTAACTGTTCGTAGCCGTGACGTAGTTGTAACATGATCGCTGCGCATTGTGAATGGTCTTGTTTCCTATCACATATGTTTTGTAAATAATCTAAGTACTTGCTAGCTGTTAATGAGCCCTCCCAGTAGGGACTCATGTCGTAGTAGACGACTAGGCGCCACTCGTCCTTGATGAGAGCCATGTTTGTCACCTTGTCGAAGTATAGACTTTGATTTTGTAGCGGTGTAACATTAAATGAACTTTCAGAGCTTGATATAAAGGTCATTATGAATAATAAAATTGTAAATACTAATTTAGAAAAGCTGTAGCTATTTTTCTTGCTAGGTTTAGTAACGTGATATACTTGCTTTATATCCTCGTCATTATTCTTGATATTTTGATCTGTCTGTTCTTGATTAACAGGCAATATGGACAGTTTTACTACGGGGCGTTTCATGATGCCGCTTTTTGTTTTAAGCGTAACAACCCTCACAAAACCGTCGCTTCCGGGATGTAACTCCAGGACACGGCCTACTGGCCATCTCCCGGCTGGCAAATTGGTATCTTGTATGAGCACTATGTCGTTAACCTTGATGTTCTCTTGCGGTAGTCTCCACTTGCTGCGGACTGATAATTGCGTAAGATATTCTAAACGCCATTTCTTCCAGATATCTTCGAACAATTTCTGCGTATGATGCCAACGAGTACGTAAGTCTATTTCTGTATTAAAAAATGCTAAATGAGGACCGCTAGTTAAAAAATGTGATGGTGTTAGACAGTTTAAGTCGTCAGGATCTTCGGTCATAGCACATAAAGGTCTCTGATTGATGCAAGCTTCGAGCTCAGAGAGCAATGTAGAGTACTCTTCAAAGGTAAGACGTTGTTCGCCTATCACCCGCTTCATGTGATATTTTAGACTTTTAACCGAAGCTTCCCAGAGACCACCTGCTGACGGCCAAGAGGGGGCATTGAAATGCCACTTGATACCCATGCGCGTCACTTCGTTGATGAATTCTGTGTTTTCGAATGTACATAAAATTTGCTGATATTCTTCCTGCAAAACCTTGTTTGCTCCGATGAAAGTTGTACCTTGATCGCTGTACATATTTTTCGGCACTCCTCGCCTGGCTGACATACGACGCAAAGCAGCTAAAAATGCTGACGTCGTCAGATCCGAAACCAGCTCCAAATGTATGGCTTTTGTTATCATACATACGAACACAGCTACGTAGCCCTTTGTTGTCAGAATACCTCGACCCTTGTTGGCCTTAACAAACACGTGACCTGTATAATCTACTCCTGTATGGTAGAATGGCCGCGATGGATTCACCCTTGCTGTTGGTAAATCTCCCATAATTTGATAATGCTGACTGGGACTGTGCTTTCTGCATTTAACACATTGATAGATGCGCTTCTTTGTAGCCTTGAGTCCTCCTACCAACCAGTACTTCTGTCGAATGAACCCCGAAGTGAGCTTAGCGCCACCGTGAAAGGTAATTTCATGATATTGATCAATTATTAACTCAGACAAGCGACTGTTTTTTGGGATGATAATAGGATGTTTCATGTCTAAGTTAATATTTGCATGCTTTAAACGACCTCCAACTCTTAAAACTTGATCCTGATCTAAAATAGGGTTGAGCATACAAATCTTGCTTTTTGATGCTACGCTTTTTTTTTTTTGTAAGGCTTCCATTTCTTCGCCAAAATATTCTTGCTGACACTGTTGAATAATTTTTATATTGGCTTGCTTTATGGCACATAGCCTTAAGTATTTATTTGCAATTCGTTTCTTGCTTATAAATCTATGTACCCATGCTAAAATTTTCGCAATCTTGCTTAGCGAGCTATATTTATACAGTAATGATTTTATGATATTTTCTTCTTGATTTTGAGTTACAGATGCAACTACCTTTTTAGTTTTTCTCACTTCTTGATCAGTGGAAAATGTTTTTTGAGTATGTGATAAATTTTCAGTTTTTAGCCAAGTCGGCCCGTTCCACCAAAGTTCATGATCTTTTAACTGACATGCTGACAAACCGCGACTAGCACAATCAGCTGGGTTCTCCTCCGACTTGACGTGATTCCAGCTGCTGGGCGGCACAACTTCGACAATCTGCTTAACTCTATTGGCCACAAATGGCTTCCAGCGTTCCGGTACACCATTGATCCATCCTAATACTACCATAGAATCGACCCAGCAGTAATAATTAATTTGATAATTTTCCAGGCAATTCTTGATTTTTGATAATAGTTTTATAAGTAATAGAGCACCACATAACTCTAGTTTCGGTAAAGTAAGTTTATTATTTACAGGTACCAATCTTGATTTTCCTGCTATCATGGTTACCGACGTCTGGCCGTGTGTGCTTACCTTGCAATAAACAACACAGGCGTAACATTTTGTTGATGCATCGGAAAAGCCGTGAAGTTCGATGACATTATTTTCTGTTATACCTAACCATCTCGGCATGTAAAAATTACTTATATTTTCTAAATCTATTTTCATGCTTTCCCATTCCTTAACAATATTTTCCGGTAAGGGTTCATCCCATTTTAACTGCAACTGCCACACTTGTTGAAATAATAGTTTTATTTTAGTTGAAATCGGAGAAAGCCAACCTAATGGATCAAATAATTTTGAAATATTCGAAAGTAAAATACGTTTTGTGGGAATTTTTGTCGTAAAGTCTAATTTCGATGTAAATGTAAACTGATCTTGCTGTGGATTCCAACTAAGCCCCAATGTTTTGGATGACTCAGTATTTTTAAAATCATAATTTAGTTGTTCGTTACTGCTGTTATTACTTGTAGAAATTATATCTTGATTATTTGCTTTCCATTTACGTAAATTAAATCCTCCGGACCTTAAAATCGCTTCAATATCCTGTATCAAACGCTTTGCTGATTCGACAGTGTGACTTCCGTATACGAGATCGTCTGTGTAAAATGCTGACTCAATCACTTTTGAAGCAGAACTGTCTTGATAATTCTGTCTCTCGTCTTGAGCTAAGCGTCGGAGAGTCATCATCGCTAGAAACGGCGCGGCCTTGGTGCCGTACGTCACTGTCGTCAACTGAAAAATGCTTAGTTCGTCAAAAAATGAATCTCGCCATATAATTTTTTGATATTTTTGGTCATCCGGATGTAACCTAACGACTCTAAACATTTTCTCCACATCAGATGTAAACCCAAATCTGAATTGTCTCCACTTGATAAGAAGACTCTGCAGATCTTGTTGTAAATTTGGACCTCTTTCCATCAAATCATTCAGGCTTAAACCAGTCGAGGAAGGCGAAGAAGCATTAAAAACTACTCTTAGTTTAGTTGTAGTTGATTCATTGCGAATAACACAATGATGCGGTAAGTAGTAATCTGATGAGTCGGAGTTATTCGAGTATATCATGTGTCCTAATTGTTTATATTCATTGATAAATGACTTATATTCTTGTGCTATATTTAGATTTCTATTAAATTTTCGTTCTAATTGTTTAAACTGTGCAATAGCTTTTGATTTTGATTGGCCTAATTTACTTTCTATTTCTTGTTTAAGGGGAAGGCGCACTTGATACTTGCCATCCGCCAGACGAATAGTAGTCTTGTTGTAAAAATCTACGACCTGTTGGTCGTCCAGGGACATCGAACATGACTCTGATATGTCTTCCGATTGCCAAAATTGACTGATATCGTTGATGTCATGCACAATGATGTTACACTTAAAGCTCCTTTTTACGTAACCGCTCAAAATCCAACCTAAGCGCGTTTTTTGCGCCATAGGTAGAGTCGGTCCGGCCTTATAAATTCCATCCAATAGTAAATTGCTAAAAACATCCACCCCAAGAAGAAGGTCTACTGGTCTTCTCACATTGAAGAAAGGATCTGCTAAAGGCAAATTTTCTAATGCGGGCCATTCTGGTTTAGGGAAGCTGTAGGAGGGCAGATTCTTGATTAAAATTTTCATGATATAAGCTTCTGTTTGGAATGAGAAGTCTTCTTGATTAGACCTACACTTGATTTTGATGATACCCTTGCAGTTGCTCTCCTTTTCGCCTATTCCAGTTATGGTTCCCTGACAATGCTTGCGCGGTAAACCTAAAATGTGAGCTACTCTCTCTGATATAAGTGTAGTCTCGGATCCTTGATCTAACAATGCCCTAATATTATGATAAGTGCCATCCCGAGCCTGAACCTGCACCATGGCTGTTGCCAACAGAATTTCGGGGTCCTTGCCCTCCACGGACACATGTGTGTTACGAACGTCCGGTTTTGAAATCTTCGACTCTGCATTTTTCGGCGTGAATGAACTATTGCAAAATGCATCGTGCAATATTGAATTATGGTTGCCGTTGCATTCTCGACAACGTGATTCGGAATAACAACCTTTACCTTCATGATCGTAGAGACAATTTTTGCATAAATTCTTGTCAATAATTAATTTTCGCTTCAAATGATTAGGTAGTTCTAGAAATTTTGCGCAATAATATAAGCCATGTCCGCGGTTTGAACAAAAATAACAAGCCGTTTTTACCTGATATGCAGGTTTATTGCTTCGGTTACTTGATACTTTCGATTGCAAAAAATATGTTGGTTTCTTATAATTAAAACGATTGTCTGAATTAGAGTTATTATGATTAAAATTATATGTATATTTTGCACTAGGCTTCGTCGTCGGATTTTCTTGCTTTTTCCGTGAAGTCTCTAGCGCTGTAAATTTCGTTTCAAGAAAATCTAGAAATTCCTTTAGACTAGGTAATTCCCTCGGTTGCTGTAATGATGATACGTACTCGTTGTATGTGTCGGCGTCTAGTTTTTGGCTCAAAATATGTACAAGTACAGGATCCCATGTACTTATATCAACACCTAGATTTTTAATCGCATTTAATGACTCCAGTGACGTATCGTGGATTCTCTTGATATGTCCTAACGATGCTTGCTGCGACACTGGAAGGTTCATTAACGTATTGATATGCGACGTAAAAGTAAGTTTCCTATTATTGTACCTATTATTTAATATCTCCCAGCAGGTGATATAATTGTCTGAGCTAATCTGCAGATGTTGAACTAAACGCTCAGCTTCACCTCGGAGTTTCCCCTTTAAAAATTGCATCTTTTGCGCGCTTGATAGAGATGCGTTGGTGTGTATAGTCTCCGTGAATAAGTCCTTGAATGACGTCCACTGCTGGAAACTTCCGCTAAAAGTAGGCAACTCCATCTGCGGAGTCGTCTTCTCCCTGTGACACATGGACCTGATTTTCCTATTGATAGACCTCTTGATGTCTTCGTACAATTGCTCGTAATGATAAAATGCTGAATCATATTCTTTATTTTTACCCTCTAGCTCACTATCTATGTCAAGATGTAACGAATCAATTACCGACCAACGAGATTGTAAAGTTTTCAGTATGTCATCTAGCTCCCATTTATCTAATTCCGTATCTAAGTTAATACTAGTTACCTTTCTCTGTAGAGCCCTGAAGTTGCTCGCTTGCTTCTTGAGCAACTCGTCCGTCCTGCTGTTGACGCCTTGAGCCCTGAAAGTTACCTGATTTTCCATCTTTACTCCTGATATAAATTCCTTGATAAAAATGTACTGTAATCCAATGTCCACTGATCACTTCACGAAATGTCACACTGTCTGCGTAATCACTCGCGAAGTCCTTATTATTCACGAAGCACCTTAAAGGATTACTTCACGATATAATAATAATCGAAGGACCATATAGGATGTAGCGTCTTGATTGACTACACCTTTTACTTGATTAACCTGATTTAATGATACTTGATTTATCGGTATGATGAAATGAGCCGAGTGTGCGAGTACGCGCGATCGCCTTGATTGATCGATGCGAACTGATTTTAATAAAACAACTAAATAATTACGCGAGCGCGTCCCAAACGCCGACTCCTTAAAAACCCTAAAACTGCTTAATGTACGATATGGATCGTACAATCTAATCGGTGAGATCCGCTCGAAGGACCGATAAGATGTATATCTTTTACGTACACGTTTTCAAAGGTGCTAAGCGCCGGGTAACGTCGGTCATTATTAATACTTGGATCGTATAGTTGTCGCCCATTTTATATTCCAGTGGGAACGCTTGCATAGAATAGGACATAGAAGCCCGGAAATTAAAATCGTCTAACTCACCATAGTCGCCCAGTTTGACGAGCACGTCCACCGGGGCCGTGCTGCGTTCCGCGGAGGCGCTCTCCTGGGGTTGCGGAAGACTCCACACCAGAACGTTCTCCGACTTGAGATCCCTGTACACGATCCGCTTCGCGTGAAGGTACTCCAGCGCTCGAGCCACTTGCAGCGCTAAAGCACGCGCGACGCGCACTCCCACGCGCCGTCCACACGCGCGGTACTGACGCAGCGACGCGTCCAGCGCGCCCAGAGGTGCCAACTCAAGCAGCAGTGCCAACGGGGCCGCGCACAGCGCCACTAGAGTCACGACGTGCGCGTGGCGCAATCGCGCTAGAATCGTGTATTCCTGGCGCAACGCGCAGTATGCGCGACAAGCGGCCGCGCGAGGCTCGCGTTGCCAACGCGCCAGAGCGGCTTTGTGAGCGTGCACGGCGCCGACGTCCGAGTGCGCGGGAGGGGCGACCGGTTGCAGCGCCTTCAAGGCCACCCGTCGCGACTCCCCGTCGGGCGGCCTCCAGACGCCGGCCAGAACGGTCCCGAAAGCGCCGCGGCCGGCCACGTTAGACCGCGAAATCTGCTCCCAACGCGCCCGCCGACTCTCCTCCACGTCCAGAAGCAGAGTGTCCGGGGCGACGTCTCGCAGCTGCACGTCCGGATGGTGCGGACAGTGCAGCCGTCGGTCGGTGCAGGCGGCGAGGATGCACTCCTCCACGGTCCACGCGTGAGCGGTTCCCCAGGCGGGCGCGGCCGCCTCGGGCGCACCCTCCACGGAGCCGAGCCGGGAGGAGGACGCGGACTCGGCGTCGACGCCGCTGTCTCCGTCGGAAGCGCGCGACTCTTGCGACACCCTCCCGCCCCCGGCGCCCGCTTCGCCCCCGCCCGGTCCGATCTCCAGCCGCCTCGCGGCCTGTGACATATTTTTTTGTTTTCGAATCTACATTGTAATTCTTACAATATTGATACCGTTTACACAGAACAACCAACAACTCACTCTTTCATAGACAAAATCGGCAACAAAATAAAAAAGAAGGGATACCTGCACGAGCGGGTTCTGATGTTGAGGAGGTCGCTCGAGGTCTTGAAGACACGCGCAGCAGGGCACCACGCGCGTGATGAGGCACCGACCCTCGGAGGTGTGCACGAAGCGAGTGCCCAAAGAAGGGTACCAGTCTTCGAGCAGAAGGTCCACGTGCTCGGAGACTATCGCCAATATCTTCGCCAACACTTCGGGGTTCGGCTCCAGGGTAATGCTCTGCCAAACGGGAACATACTTAATAACGGCCCTTTGTGTATGCCATTTGGCATTTTAAGGCCTATCGAAGGGCCACCACGAGGCACATAGCTCCCTGAGGTTGGAACACTTTAAGGGTTAGAATCATCATTATCACCACTGTTAGACTTAGGCCTCTCCCAAGGTTCGCCACCACGCACGGTCCTCCGCGCTTCACATCCAACCGCTTCCCGCGATGCTTTTCAGGTCAGGTCGTCTTTCCACCTGGCCGCAGAACATCGGACGACGCCTTTTCCAATTCGTGGCTAATGGCCATGCAACAGGGTCAATTTTCGCCACGGATACAAGTCTTCACCTGGTAACCAGCTATGGGCAGACCGTCGTCACGGCGCGCCACACACGCGCGTGCAGGAACCAGCAGCCTGATGCAAGCGCTCCGCCTCGGATCCACCTCGCTCCATCCTCCCTCCTCGGAGAACCGCAGGCGTACGCTGTAGAAGGGGTCGTCGAACACGTCGTCCGTGGGGTTCGGACCCTCGCCCCCCACCAGAGGGTCGCGCTCTGGGGGCATCTCGCGCAGCTCGAGCATGGTGAGATCTCCGCACACCAGCCGCACTCCCGTCTGCCACAGCTTCCACGCCCAGTTCAGCTCGAGCGCCTTTCGAGTGGCGTCGTCTACGTCCATCTGGGAGAAATGCCCATGAACACCATCAATTAGAATTCAAAATTTAAAAGCAAAAATTAAAAAATTTCTCTTTTATCTTGTGGTCATAAGCACACCCATTTTAAAGGGATGTAGATAAATTTATATTGACTTAATATTTTTAAGTATTGTGTTGAATTCTAGGCCAATATATAATGGAACTCTATAAACAATAAGAACTGGATATTTATAGTCATTAAACTCACGTCTTGTGGCAGCCTATAGAGCGCCGGAGCCGCGTTGGCGAAGGCGTCATCGGCCAAGAGGCGCGTCACGAGACGCGGCCAGAAGCCGCACGGGACGTACGACGCGGCCAACACTCGGCGCAGAGTGCGGCCGCAGCGACGGCCTTCCACTCGCACCGCGCCCGCCGTGGCCTCCTCGACCAAGGAGGGCGAGTCTGTGCCGCGCGTGTCGGCGACCGCGGCCGGCAGCGACGGCCACGCGCGCCGCTGCCACGGAGACCGCGACCTCAACGGCAACTGCGGCGTCGCCGGCGGCTCGGACGGCAACAACGGCGGCACCAGCAACACCCGCGCGTCCCAGCACAACGCCAGCTCGAACTTGTTCAACAGCGACACGCCCAAAGCCCCCAATGCGCCGGAGCCCTCTTCTTCGCCGAGTTGCGGCGACGCCCTAAACACGTGCGCCAGTTCTTCTAGTCGCATGATGCCATTGCTGGCGAACGGATTGATCTCCCTGACGGTGACGACGTGGGCTAGCACGTCGCAGAGCCACTGCGGTCGCACGAAGTACAACTCCTTGAGGGTGGCGTCGTCGTAGTGCAGCAGCACTCCGTTCTCGTGCAGGAACGCCGTCGCCTGCTGCAGCTCGGCCGCGTCGCGGAACGTGCGGTGATTCTTCTGCTGCATGTACTGCGTCACCTGCGCAGCCCTTGCGGCTGATTTTCTTGTCGCACGTGCGAAGACTCATCGAGCGTTTAGAGGTTATCAGAAAAATATCACGTCAAAAGGAAGACGGTCGCGTCGTCTTAACACACAATGCTAATTTGAAGAGATCGATTGATTTACTGGGAGTAAGAAATCCAAATTAAACTTCTTCGTTAACTCCAAACACTGCTGTTAAAGTACACTTTTCTCTTAAATACAATAAACCAACTAAACTGATTCATTTATAATTTCATATTAAAACTACCCCTGTCGCCATCTATTGGTCGACACTAAACTAACGGGGCTTTAGTAACGACAATTTCTCACCAGCCTCTTGTACTCTTCGTGGCGCAGCACGGGGTCCCTTAGCTCGGCAGCCAGGGTGGTGACGCACTCTTCCAGCGCCAGGTAAGTCGCCGGCACCAACTGCTCCACCAGTGCCTGTTTGCTACCTGCAGGCAGACCTTATAAATGCAATCTTATTCAAAACTAGCTGAAGCTAGTTAGAGCTGATTTAGACAATTTATAAACGATATTTAAATAAATACATATATTTATCTCTTTACGGACATAGAAACCACTGGCAAATACACGTATATACTTTAAATTAGTAAATATATAGGTACATGGAACACATAGAAAACACCCAGACCAAGAAAAACAGACAAATTTATTCATACAAATATTTGTTTTGAGCGGGGATCGAACCTGTGAACTCTGGCACAGCAGGCGGAGCCACTATTGCTGAGCCAATCGAGTCGTCAATTGGTGTTTCAGAAAACAGATAACCTTCAAATATGCATAAAAATTATCAGAACGCATCAGTAAATGAGACCAAATTCATGTTGAATATCTTGGAAAAGAATTTAAATTGAATATTCATTACGAACACTAAGATCGGTCCTCAGGTTGAAACGTACTTTTTCAATATGGCTACCGTCGCCTATTACATCAGCGACGCCATAAGTGCTGCAAGCACGTTGCCGACCTTAGTGAGTTAAAGGATAAGGGATTAGGAAGTCCCTTACTCCCTTACTCATTCACTGAAATATACTGTTATTTTACGGTGGTCTTCTGTGAAGAGGTAGTTGCTGCCGCCAGACGTGCTGTCCATATGATCGCGAAACGCAGTGTGCCCTGCCACTATTTGCAACACCTACTAGACCAGAGCCAACTTTAAAAGTTTTCAAAGTATTTCAATTTTACTAATTTAAAATTCTTAAGCTCTCAATAAAAAATGTAAAAAATATTACCAAACCCTACTTCCAGGTTTAATTTAATGATAGACCATTTGGAATGGCTTCTACGTTAACCGTATAGATGGCGTTGCACAAAATATTCGGTCACTCTTAATTACCCGGCGGCTTGACGCTGAAAGCGACGCTGTAAATGACGTCGGCGAGCAGGCGAATGTTGTGCCTCGTCGTGCACGACACCTGCGACCAATCACATCCGTTACTGCATTGCACACAATTTTACATTTACACAACTCACTCGCAGCGCGACTCACTTCGACGGAGTCCAACACTCGCGGCAGCCCCAGCTTGTCCGCGTCGGGTACCGCCATCACGGAGCTCCGGATGAGTCGCTGCAACGCCTCCGGGCTCTCGTCGGAGGCCAGGGAGGCCGAGGCCGCCTGGTCGTAATGGGTGGCCACCATTACGACGGGGGAACCCGGCGCGCGCGCCTGGATGGACCGCAGCCACTGCACGGCGGACGACAGGCCGCGGCGGCCGTCCGTCACCCGCCACACCACCAAGTACAGGGAGCGCCGCGACAGGAAGTACTGGTGCGTGGCGTAGTACTCCCGCTGCCCGGCGAAGTCCCAAGTCCTGAACGTGACCGGGCCTCGCGAGCCGCAGCGCTTCTCGTACACCCACTCGCCGATGTCCACTCCCACCGTGGACATGTTGCAGCCGCGTCTCGCCGGTCTGTTGCCCATTCGCCTCGTCCAATGGTCGGTAGGCCGTCTTCTGTGGTGGGCGGCCGATTCTTGCCGCAGGCATTCCAATAGACTGGTCTTTCCGATACCTGCAAGACGAGACCGCGTAAGGGAGTAGCTACACTCGGTGACCTCCATTCGCGTTTCGCTTCACCATTTTGGTTGCACTTATACGGTTCCGCTTCTATCGGCCGCGTATTTTTATTTTAATATAAATATAATAATATTGTTACGCGAGGGGTGAGTAAACGTGAGAAGTCGGTTTATTCTTGCAGACCAAGATGTCCTCCAAATATCACAAGACTTCTCCGATTAAACCGCTAAACTTGCCAAAGTCTTCGTTAATTCGTTCAAGATGTTGCTAACTCGCTGTCGCAGATGTCTTCGCAAAAACTGTCACCTGTCACTTACGTATCGCGTCGGCACACTGCCGCTTCGAGCGCCGATCCCCGTTTTATATTCACGTCTGGATAGTCTTAGAGAGTACTAGAAGTTTTAAACTAGTAAACATCGTCGGTCCGTTATTCTATTGGCTCTAAAATGCTGTCCGAACTGCAAACCGCGTATGCTTCCATTTCCATCTGCCGTTAGCTATGGACAAAAACTGAATTGAGCTGAATACGCGGCTGATAGAAGCAGAACTCTAAACGCAAACGGAGCTCAATAAATTAGTCCATTAGAGAGCAGTGTCCGCCTTCCCTCAGAGTTGCGTTTTCCCCGAGGATACCTTGAACTCCGACGAGCATCAGTTTGAGGCAGGCGTAGGGCTTCGCCTCGTGCAGCACCGAACGCAAGTAGCCCACGATGTCCATGCTCTTGTAGCGGCCGCTAGCCACCATCGAGCGCAGCGGTTCGGCCAACGAGCAACCGGCAGTGTTCAGGTTCCACAGGCGAGAGAGCAGTCCCATCTGCGGAGGCAGCTCGGCGATGTCCTTGTTCCCGGAGATGTTGAGCACGGACAGGTTGGTCAACTCGTGAATGTGCGGCGGCACGTTACGCAACAGGTTGCACGACACGTCCAGCATCGACAGCAGGGGGAACAGCAGTCGCCGTCGCCCGGAGCCGCTCTCTGAACTCCAACCGCCGCCCTGCGAGGGAACGCGAGAGTGTCTTACCTGAACTAACTGTTGGTGGTTACGAACAGATCGTTGGATTGAGGTTGGAGTAGCTTAGGCTCATAAAACTCACTTTCCCGAAATGTGCACTTTTTTTTAAAGTACCTTCTGGGTAAGTGCACCTTCCGAGATAATGTGCTCTATTTGAGAAAGTGTTCCTATTGGGAAGTGCACTTTTTGAGACTTTTTGCACGCTCTGAGAAAGTAATCCTTCTAAACAATTGTACCTTTAGAAAAAGTGTACATATCGGGAAAGTGAGTTTTATTGAGATTAAGCCGTTGTTGGAGCGATTAGGAGATGAGTCGAATGAGCCTTTTATTTAATTTTGTGAATGCATTAAAGTCCCAAATCATATTTTTTTATTTATATTTGACTAATGGGGCTGCTTGGGAATGATGGCTGATCATTTCTTCAATATAAACTTGTATGGTAAATTGATGTTCTTGCCGGTTCTGCCTTAGAAGTGGTGGTATTTTCAAAATAATTGACTATTGTAAACTAGTCCTATGCAATGAAGAATATTTATAAGAGTTCTTATTTTATTCGAATAGACATCCAATCGATTAAACAGTGACACTATGGTACACAGATGGAAGTCGTTGCGTACCCAGTCGTCGTCTTCGTCGGCAGTGTCGGTGTTGCTGTGGGTGCCGTCACGGGCCGAGTCCGCTACGTGGCCATCATCGTCGGTGGTCAGCTGGATACGAGTCAACAGGTTGTTGGACAGGATCTGCCATTGAAAACCGGTGATATACCTTATTGGATGTTCCGCTACCGCTTTCAAATAATGCGTGTCATTATTCACTATGCCTATGCGACGTCACGAGGCGTTTCTTGAAGCTATATAAGTTTACGCATCGCGATATGCATCCCAGATCATCTCAGAGTCCAGATTCTGTCTTAAGTCAGGGTATGAAAGGGCCAAAGCACGGAGACGACCCGGAGAAAGATACGCTCAGTGTAACATTTTTGGAAGAGAGCTTTATGGTGGAGGGTAAGTAATGGTACACATCGTAGAAAAGGGTCCCCGACTGTGACAAGATACGTAAACAGACATTTTAGAGCAGATTATGATGCCTTTTGCCCGATTCATTGAAAATAATTTTGTTTTAATGACCTCACACTGCGACGGTACTTTCGGAGTAACTTACTGAGGTCGGAATCCAGGTTTTTTTTGGGGTGGCCAGCATGCTCGCCAGATCTAAATCCGATAGAAAATGTTTGGTATAAACTGGGAAAACTTTAATTAGAATCCAGAATCAGTACCAGCAAATTTTATAATCATTATGAAATATGTATAGGAACGTGGTATATTCTGTATCTTCAGGCACGTAGAACTTTGTAAATTCCATCAGGAAGTAAGTCTGAAGCGAGGAGACTAACATTATATTATTGAAGCGCATGTGCAAATAATTTAGTGCTCATCAACAGTTTGTGCTCTTCTTAGACTAAAAGTGACACTCAAAATAACGTATCGTCATTGTAAATCTGCATCCAGTAGAATCGTTACAAGAAATACCCACCAGGGTCCTCAGACCTTCCAGCCGCAGGTGCCTGCGTGCGGGACACGCTGCGCTCAACAGTTGAGTACGCACCGAGCCTGCGCTCGCGCACGAGCGAGGCCGCCCACTGCGGACTGGCGTGTCGCCTGCGGTCCGCGGGCAGTAGCAAGCCAACGGGTCGCCTTCGCTGCTGCTAAAGCTGTCCACCTGTTCGGGAGTGACTCTCTTCAAATTTCTCTTTATTTAGAAAACAAACACTTGTACGGTTTTATCAGTCCTGGCACTGAATGAGGAACGTAGATGTCAACGCGGTCGTTCAAATTGTATGATATGGATCATATATGGATTTTGTGCGACTCTTGTAACGGTTTACTGTATGGAGTTATGTAAAACTGTCGCAGGACAAAAGAAACAGTGATTTTGGTTTCGATTTACGTGGATAGGCTTCGAATGGGGACCGATAGGGGTATCTGAAAGATACCTCAAGGTTTAAAATGTAGCAGACAACGGTACGCGAAGAAAATTTGGTGAGTCTTTTATTTTAGTAGCAAAGTTTAGTATTCATATTTAATGGTTAATTTGTTTGTCTAAGAATTATAGACATTTGCATTTATTGCGACAGGAGAAGACGTAAACACGCCCATTGAACATAATAACTAGTAGTGGCAGGGTGCACTGCGTTTCGCAATCATTCGGTGAGTGAGAAAGGGATGCCAGAGCCCATTTTGCCCTATGCCTTTCCTTATCTCTTCTTAACCCTACTATGGTCGTCAATGCACTTGCAGAGCCTGTGCATAGGCGTCAGACGCCACCTATCAAGTGGACGGTCAGACGTGACGAGTAAGTTATAGACTTTAGATGCTCAACAGCGTAGATATTTCAGGTCTCTTCGTTTAACAAACGCTTAATAGACGAAAGATGAATGATTAAGAGCTTCCGGTGTGCTTTGCTTGCACCCCAGTAACTCATGTGGACGGATCTAGAATTGCTGCACTGATCACGCTCAAAGGTTTCGTTATTATAAAGAGAAAACTGTCAGAGTCCTGCGAAGCACTAATGCTGTCATAGATAAGTACACACCTGCGGTAGACTCGGCCAGCAGGTGATCTCGTTGTGGCTGAGGTCCAGCTGCCGGAGGCTGGTCGGGTATGACGTTACGTACGACATGGATCTATTGAACACAAACACCATCAAGAGCGAGCCTCTCACCAGTTTTCATGGACAGCCATCGAGTCGGCGGAGCCTCACCTGAGCGAGTTGTAAGCCATGTTCAGCCTCGCGAGCCTTTGCGCGCGACAGGCGAGCACACGGGGCACGCACGTGAACTGGTTGTGCGATAGGTTGAGCGAGACGAGAGCCGAGCCGCGCGCCGCGCCGCTAGCGGAGCCGAATTGCGCGATCGGCGGCGCGTCGGACGCGTCAGCGGACGCTGTGCTACGCCAAGTGTGAACGCTGCGCACCTCGCTCCATCTGCAAGTCACGGGAGTAGTAGAACGCAGTAGAAATTAACGCAATCATCGATTCACGATAATCCTATCCTATAGAACCAGCCGAGAGGTCAGTGAAATAAACTCCATGTCGGATGGAACAATCAAAAAACCTTCAGACTTCGTCAGCCATGAAAAATGAAAAATATAACGCCTGAGAAAACATTTTTCCAGGATAATAAACATCCTATATGTTACTCGTAATCCAGGTAATAAACTATCTGTGCGACAATAGTTTTTACGTGAAAGAGTTTTTACATACATCTTCGCCTTTTTAATATTAGTAGGATTAAATTAAAAAAATATAAAATCAAACAATAACAATAATCAAAGTGTAAAAAAAGAATGTCCAATATACATATTTATACGAATTTAGTATTTGTTTGGAACAGATGCAATTTTTATCGGTCCGATTTATTATCGTGCCAGAACACGAAAAAGATTGTGGTCGGACGGGTAAGCAATGACAACAGACGGATCGTGCTTACACTGCGTTTCCCGTGCGGTCGCCGAGCGTCGGTCCCTCGTCTTCCGCGTCGCTATCCGCCGAAGCGCTGCGTGACCACTCCGGGCAAAGGTCCGAGTTGGCGTTGCGCGAGTTCCCTCCCGTGGGAGACGCCACGGGCGACCCCTGACGGCATTCGGGGTTCGGGAGCGGCCCCTCCCGCCCCTGCGGCAGGTCTCGCAGGTGGTTCAGCGCCGCGTTTAAATCGCGCAACGCAGGCGCAGTCCACAGGCTGGCGGGCAACTCGCGGAGCTTGTTGTTGGACACGTCCAGAGTCGCCAGAGACGGCAGCGAGAACAATTCCTCCGGCAACTCCTCAAGCCGGTTATCCTGATCGTAGAGACATATTATCAGAATACAAACCGAATCAATTTCTCCAGATGATTAAAGATAATGCACGATGCAAAGCCCACCTGCAAGTACAGCTCTTGCAACACCGGAGCGGAGTAGAGTGCGATGCGAGGTTTACGGGAACGTCGCGTTCTTTTGCCGCGCGGTTCCTCTTCTTCCAGAGGATCTTCCTTACACGGGAGCCGCTCGAGCTTATTTTGCGCAGCGTTTAAGTACCTGAAATTGCAATTCAAACTCATCGGGAGTCGATACGATACGACCACTGATTCTGACGTCGCGTAGTCCACCCACCGGAGACTTATCATGCTGAAGATGTCCGGCGGCAGAGTCCGCAGCTCGTTGTTGGCGATGTCTATGCGAGTCACCGCGTGCAACGCGTGCACGGCCGGCGCGTGGCGTGCGGCCGCCGCGCGGATCCACGACGTGCGGACGGACGCCAAGCGACAGCGAAGGTCGCGCCAGTCCAACATGACCGGAGTGCTCGGCGCGAGCGCCGAAAAGGTCAAGTCTTGGCCGCCGGCCGCGAAGACCGCGGATGTTATGCCGCTGCGGTTCAGCTTATTCTCCGGGTCCACGTGGGATCTAGTCGCTAAAACGGCTGCGAGCAGGTCGGTTAAGCCGTGACGCGCGCACTCGGCCAACGCGCGCCCCTGCGGATCTGTCGCGCCCGCGTTGAGCAGCAGCTCCGCCATCTGCGAGTTCCTCGCTCTGGCGGCCAGCGCTAGCGCCGTCCAACCGCGTTCGGCCGAGTCCGGCGAGCCGGACCGCGCGTCAATCGGCCGCGGATCGGCCGCCGGGCTGTCCGGACGGGCGCCCGCTTGCAGCAGACGAGCGACGAGACGCGCGTGTCCGCCGCGCGTCGCGCACGATACGCAACTGTCGCCCGCGCGACGCGACTCTACGTCCACGGGACACAAAGCGCGCGGCGAACGCGTCTCCGCGGGCCGCTCCGCGTCGCGGTTGCCCCCGGTCAGCTTGCTGACGATCGCGTGTATGCCCGAGGACAGGCCGGCCCGCGGCGACGTCAGCGGCGGCGGTGACGTCGCGGCCTCTTCTCCGGCGCCAGAGAGCGGCGTCACGCGACAGGCCAACAGCGCTTCGAGCACCGGCAGGTTGCCGAGCGTGCAGGCCACGTAGAGTGCACTCTGGCCGCTGACGTCGCGCGCGTTGACGTCGAACGGGAACCGGTAGCTCCACGACCCGTCGCCCGACGTCTGGACGCCGAGCGCGTCTTCAGGATAGGGATACTCCAGCAGCAGGGTGACGAGGGAGGCGTGGCCGCCGATGCACGCCGCGTGCAATGGCAACCATCGCTCGACAGTTTCTTGCTGTAATTACATTTTATTTAATCAAATATACGCGTGATTAGAAGAGACACTTTTTTATATATAAAGGTCGTCAGAGAGGCCAGAACGATCAACATATGAAAATAAAATCTAAGAAGACATCCTAAACGGCCATTTCGAAAATCAAAATTATCTCTCGTCCCAATTAAATAACTATTAAAACAAAGACGCAAAAGAAAATTTCTATTTTATACATTTTACATGTATATCTTATACATATAATAAAGTCGTAAACGAGTCTAACATATTAAAAAAAACACAATTTATACACATTGTACTTATGTTACTGAGGTCACAAAAATAGTTTTTAGAATTTTTGTCTGTTTGTTCACGCTAATCTCAGAAACGGCTTAACCGATTTCAATGCTGTTTTCACTTATGTCAACTACTATCGAAGACTACTCGATATTTGACAGATGGAATATAGAACACGTCTGGAAATTTAGTTTATCGTGCAGTATTAAAACAATCAACAGAATTCAAGGCAATCGCGTGAACACGTTATCATTTACTAATTCCAGTCACATCTTAGGCATAACTCTGCATCTTCAGCACGTAATGCGTGTCTACGTAACCTTGCAGCTGGCACCAGCGTTTCACAAAAGACTAAACATAATTATGTGAAAACAATTTAGTCTTTATCTGACAGTCGAGTAGATTATATCCAACGAGAGTTGGTGATCTTCTTAGTCTAGTAGTCAAGGGGATCCTTGCTAAGAGACACTCAAATAACGTATTCTCATATCGTAAACCAATTAACGTCTGCAATGTATGAAAGAAACTGACAAACCCGACCTATTTTTGAAGAGAATATGGTTATTTCATTTAATTTTTATTTATTTATACATTCACTCAAAAAAATAAAGATTGTTTTTTGATAAAAAAAAAACAATCTTTATTTAAGTCAGTGGGCTGTATCTCTTTATTCATTGTGGCAGAAATAATAATTATTATTATTATTATTCATTTATTTGCTTAAGACTTGGTAGTAAAGGTGTTATAAAAGAGTTACAAAAAGACCATTATGTATCAAGGGAGTGCAAAAAATAATTTAACAAGAGTAAGCATATCAATATAGATGTCATGTCAATACTGTAATTTTTTTTTATCCTTCAGCCGTATCGCAAGCTTTTTTTAAAATTCATTCAAGGACAACAGTTTAAAATCATTTGGTATCTTATTTTAACACTCATGTGAATGCAACTTTTGGTGCATTTTGTCAATCTAGGTACATCATCAAACACTATATTATTAGGATTCAATACGTATATCGCTTGACAAATACGGACATTACGACAAGAATATATATTGGCGGGAAAGTTAGAAGTCCCAACTCCGAGACTCACGAGGACGTCTAAGTCATAGCTCTCAAACACTATTACCCCAAAATATCAGCCCATAGCGGAGCATCCAATTATGTCCTATATCCAGCCTATGTCAAAGTCTATGAGCAGTGGACGTCCTATGGCTGACATGAATCTATGAAAAACAAAGACATTCGATTTTGGATCGTATTTAAGGGTAAATTATAGTTTTAGGAAGATTTTTACATTTATCGAAAATGAAAGCATACAATGCTCATATAAAAACAGTAGACTTCACCAGTTACCTGAACGGCGCGCGGGAAATGCGCGAGCAGCAGCTTGACGATGTCGCCGTGCCCGTGGTAGCACGCGATGTACAGCGGCCCGTACTTGGTGACGGGATGGGCGCGCCCGTCCGCGCCCGCCGCCAGCAACGCGCCCACGCACGCCTTCAGGCCCGCCTCGCACGCGCTGCAAGCACACGCCTCAGTCAGAGCGTCGAAGCGCCGATGCGCGGCATCGCTCGCACCGATTCGACACTCACACATATAACAAGGTGTTGGCGCCGTTGGGCGTCATGTTCACCACGAGCCCGGCGGCGGGCCCCAGCGACGCCAGCTTGCTCTCGAGCGGCTGGCACTCGCCTCGCGACAGCAGCTCTCGCAGCCGCCCGTGCTGCGAGAGACGCTCGCGCTCCAACGCATCTGGAAAACGCGTCAGAAGCACAATTGTCGATCGCGCGTCGTAAGCTACGTCTGTCCTTTCGGCGTTGCTCGCTTCATATTGGCTTCAGCGCACTCGCGACACTCGCGTAATGAGATTAGTGGTGCACTTCGGTGTGGTGTTACCGGACGACGCGATTCTATTCGATTCTGTCCACTAAAAACGCAATACCCAAATATTGACACAACAAACGAAGCCCGTTTCATTGCATATGAATTTTCTTTTGATTTTTATCTACTGCGCTTTGATAAATCTATAAGTAATAAAGAGGAGGTAATTTTCGAAACTACTTAGTTAGATCACGAGTTTCAGGATCGACAAGGGCACCAGCTATCTAAAAATAACTAGGCGTTATATCTTTTATTTTTTCAGTCGCTACCTTCCAACTTACTGTTTATTTATTTATAAAAAAGAGAAAAAAAAAAAATTTCAGTACAGATCCACTGAGACGTAAACGTAACTAACATTAATTAGTTATTTAAATAGATTAATAAGCAAAACGAAAACTTCATCAGATCACTGTTTCCATAATTGAGTACACTTGAATTAAGTAGAATATTGAAAAAACAATATTTAGAAGTAATGGATTTATTTCTTATCGACATCGTGTTAGAATTTAACATAATAAGGCGTATTCTGTGCGAGTGTCGCACTGAAAGCCGAGACGCCGCCGTCTGGTGGGGAGAAAAAGGTTCGCGAACAGAGAAACAGAGGCGTTCGCGCAGAGAGGTTGTCGTATATCCGCGCATCTTATTTAGAGAATTGTTATAGTTGTGAAGATATGAGTCTGGGATTACAAGATACAGATACTTGTGCACAATGTAGAGGAGTTTTCAATAATGTACCCCAAAGGAAATAGTATCCAACAATCGACTCTATTTATTTTGATTCAATTTTCTGTATTGTTTAATAACCATAGTTAGGCGTTTAAATAACTTTACTGAGAATTAATTAATTAATTAATTAATTTTAAAATGGATTAATGATGGCATTCACAGAGCATCACTATTACGTCTCCCGCAACAATAGCAGCGGAGCGGGTCTCGAGAGGCCGGCTGAGCCGGATGCTCTCCAACACTCACAAAAAGAAAACAGACACGATTTTAAGAAACGCATGACTCGGACCCGAGACGCGCTCGGCCGAGCCACCTCGAGCTATTGAAGTATGACAATTCCAATTGCGACAACAATCGGGCAGCTCACACAATAAACTTTCAAACAGTCCACTCGTTTATAATTCGCTACGTCCAAAATCATGCATTACAACCTTCATACACTTGTTATTCCTGTCTTTATACCGTTGCCTAAGCCAGACTACAATTTGTTCGCGACATTACAAAGAACGTGCATGGTAGACTGAATTTTGTCTGCTTTTCTTTGTATAGGCGGCGATGAAAGATATTAAAAGTCAATTTTACTTTTGTCTTTGTCGAGGGTCTTGATCTTGCTCCCTCGAGGCATTTGGATGAAATAAAGAAATTCATTGCAACAGGGATACTATTATACTTAGATGAAATAAGACCAATACAAAGTGAGCCATCGAACAACAATAGTCTCTAATAATTTAAGTTGATTTTAAATTTAATGAAGGGAAAGCCGTCCCAATGGCTAATCGAAAAATGTTTTTCAAAATAATTTACTCAGTGTTAAATGACTTATCAATTGACATTGACAATATGTAGTAGGTACTTATTTAATTTTATGCTCTATGAGCAGGATGTAGCAAGACCGACCGATTGAATCAAGTATTCACTCTGTAAACCTGCATTCAGCAATTAAACACTTATTATTATTATTATTAGATAGGCAATTTTGATTTTATTTTGGAACCTTAGATCCCTATTCATCCCCTATTCATTTACCAATACATATTAGGTCATTCTGGTGTAATGTGAATACAAACCTCTGGCAGAACGAAGCGCGTTCGCTGCGTGTCGGTGGCGTGCGCGTTCCGCTAGGGCCAGTGGGGTGTTGCCTGCGGCGTCCACCGCGTCCAGGGAAGCGCCAGCCCTCACCAGAGTGCCCACGTTCTCCACGTGACCCCTCTCCGCGCATATGTGCAGCGCTGTCTTCACCATCGAGTAGGACAACCGAGCATATGGGATTACGATTAGATAGGAAAATGGGCTCTGGCATCCCTTACTCACTCACTGAAACGCAACAGCACACATCATGTTATTTCGAGGTGGTCTTCTGTAAGGCTGTGGTTACTGCCGTCAGATAGACAGTTTTGTGCTCTACCACTTCTAAATAGTCATTGTACACAGGTAGCAGATGCAATTAATAACGTCATTGAAGGTCCACTTGATGATATGCGGTCACCGTCGTTTGAGGATGTGGTCATCGAAACTAAAAAGATTGGGTGTGTGCTTATGACCACATGATAGAAGTGAGAACACCGATCTGAGCATGTTCAATGTGAAGTGGAACTGAGTAAACTCAATTCAACATCACCGACCCAAGTGTGATGGTTCACTTACGTTCACTCATCAACAATAAAGACATTTCCTTGTAACATAGTCAGTAATAGTTACCTTCCCACCAGTGCTGGCGTCAGAGCAAGCGTCCAAGTCGGCCCCGGCATTGCACAAAGCCTCCAGACACCTGCTGCGTTCGGCCAGGGCTGCCGCGTGGAGTGCGCAACGCCAATTGGCGTCGCGCGCGTTCACGTCGGCGCCGGACGCTATCAGCTCTTGCAGGAGTTCCACATTGTCCCACAGGGCAGCCTGTTTCGGTAGAATTTTATTCATTTTTAATGGCATTTTGAAAACTATTTTAGTCAGCCACATAATTCATCTAAGTATACAAAAAAGAAATTGACAAACTCATTGTATGAGCGGTTCAATTTTCAAAATGAACTTTCAAAGTTGGCTCTGGTCTGGATCTGGCAACCAAGCCCCTTACAGTGAGTAAGAAGGAATGCCAGAACCCATTGTCCTATCCCATCTTAATCCTACTATAATCGGCAGAGCAGTTACAGCTTCTCTGGCTTTGCTTATGTTATAGGTGTGGGTAGCCACCCTCCATCAAGTGGACCATTAGCCTGTCTGTTACTAGGGAGCACTAGTTCATAAAGTGAAAGTTGCTGATGACAATTAATGACATTAAGGAGACATTTTAGATTTATCACAACATTGTATTGTTGATTCTAGTTGTATAATTCTGTTGACTATAGTATGTCATTCTATGAATGCGTTTTTGACATTTCTTTATGTCCATTGCATAAAGTTCATTTCCGAATAAACGATACAGAAAATGTATGGATTTGACACCTGTCAGAACAGCACTCTTATAATGGCCGGAGTATAAAGTGTCATTTTGTCCTTAAGCTTATGCGATGTTTAAGTTATTCTCTTTTGTTGTTTGTTTTTTTTTGGTAGCAAGAATTTTGTGTTGCTAAGCTCTTGTAGTATTCAAGCGGACTATAGCCAGGTAACTGGTGGTCCGATCTGAAGCTCTTGGATACGCAGTTGATACTCAGTGACATTCTCTTCTATTGACATGTTAATAAGTGTTCAATTAAACTATATTGAGTTAATTGAATTGAATTAAACTATGCAAAATTTCATGATTATGGCGGAAAATGTAACAAACTCACTTTCGTATTTATAATATTAGTTAGGATTGAATTTTTGTATGGTAAATTAAAGGAGGAGCACCTTTGAGGTTTCTTGCCAGATGCTTCATAAAAATAATAATACAATCTCCACTGTGAACAAGCAGTAGGTATTGTAATAAAAAATATGATTCTCAGTGGCTGCAAATTGGTTCTTTGCAATGTTAAGATCGGCAGACAGGCTGACAGGCGACGGTAGGTGGCTACCAATGCATATAACAGAAAACAAAGCCACAGGTCAGCACCTGCCGACTAGAGTAGGAATAGGGATTAGGCGGGGGTAGGGAAATGTACTCCGGCATCCCTTACTCACTCATCGAAACACAACAGCATACTTGCTGTTATTAATTTAACTTTTAATTATAAAAACAATAACTTTACACACAAAATATTAAGTGGTTAATAAATGAGGCTTACCTGATGGAGCAAACGTCCCGGAAAGTTGTCCTCGTCTGGCGACAAGTCCATTTTTAGCACTCAATGGAAACTTTTGTAACTAAAATTCATATTTCCTGTAAAGACTCATTCAACCATTGCGACACTTGTTAGAATTAATTTCATTGTAATATGATTCGATTATTCAGCGCAGTCTGGTTTCATCGCAAACTTAACCTACCTAGAACTTAATACACGCGAAATAAAATCGCCTAGAACCCGAGGCGCGATAAGAAAATGCAAATTAAATTTAAAAATACAAATTCAATAAATTGAACACACCAACCAAACCTACAGCTGGTATCGATTTTGAAAACAAAGTCCACAGACCAATTAATTAACAAATCAATGAAATGTCAGTTGAATGTCATCTGTCATTCGTCAAAAAAATTAAGCTTCAGAGCAATTTAAATTTTTAACGCGTTAACGTCACATTGATGTCAATAACCAGCTGTTAGTATATTTAATAGGTCTAGAATCTAGACGCGTAGATGTCGCTAGTAATTCTAAATTAGATGGTGCAGACACTGATGTTGCAGCTGCTGCCAGTTCTATACCTAAGAAAGTACTGCCCCGCTCGTGAATCCATCTGCAAATCTTGCGATGAAAAAGGACATTTTGCAAAGGTGTGCCGGTCCAAATTCTCTAGTGTATCTACCACTGTATCTAAAGGCTGCAATCACTGCACGGCCTGTATTATCGCTGCCAGACCAGCTTCACTACGTAAGGCTATAGTTACTGCATTCATAAAAGACGTCCGTGCTGACGCTCTCATAGACACAGGGAGCTCAGTTAGTTTCGTCAATGAGGACTTCGTCAACCTGTGTAATGTTACGAAGACGCCTTGCACGCAAACTGTTTCTATGGCTTCACTATCTCATACCTCACAAGTCAAAGGCCTAACCTGCCGGAACATTAAAATTGGCGATCACTGTTATAATAGCATAAACTTACTAATTGTCAAAAATCTTTGCGCTGACTTGATAATTGGCCACGATGTACTCTCAAACCACTCAAGTCTGGAATTCGCATTCGGGGGACCCAAAGAGGTATTGAAGGTATGCTGCGTCACGGAGGCTTCTGTTCCTGCTGTACCTTTATTTTCTAATCTGGCTTCGAACTGTAAACCTATTGCTGTAAAGTCACGCAGGCACAGTACTGAAGATAAGATATTCATTGAAAATGAGGTGAAGAAATTATTAGAAGACGGTATCATTGAAGAAAGTCAATCTCCTTGGAGAGCTCGAGTCCTTATTACCAAAAATGAAACTCATAAGAAGCGCCTCGTGATCGACTATTCACAGACGATCAATCGATTCACTCAACTTGACGCCTACCCCCGGGCGTACCATCAGGTTCCCACACTTGTAAAAGAGAAGCCATATACTGCTTTTGAAGCAGCGGGAAATCTGTATCAATTTCGTCGTATCCCGTTTGGCGTAACTAATGGTGTAGCCAGTTTTCAACGAACGATAGACTGGTTGATACGAACCGAATGCCTGAAAGGAACCTACGCTTACCTTGATGACATAACGGTTTGTGGTAAAACACAGGAAGAGCTCGATATTAACTTAGAAAGATTCGTGAAAGCTGCCGAAAAATACGGCCTCACACTTAATAAATCTAAAAGCAAATAATCAATCTACTCGGCTATACTATTGGGCCAAAAAATATCATAAAACCAGATAGTGATAGACTACAACCCTTATTGAAGATGCCTCCACCTAACGATACCGCATCTCTTAGAAGGGCGTTGGGTATGTATACCCATTACTCAAAATGGATACCCAACTTTTCTGAAAGAATTCATGCACTAGCTCATGTCGATAAATTCCCATTGAATGAGGCCGCCCTATCATGTTTCGAAAATTTAAAATCTACAATCGCAAAGTCATCTGTTCGTACTATCGATGAAAAGCTGCCTTTTGTTGTTGAGACTGATGCTTCGGAACATTCGATCGCTGCAACTTTATGCCAGGATTCGAGGCCAGTAGCTTTCTTTTCACGATCATTAAATGTTAGCGAATTAAATCATTCTGCAGTGGAAAAAAAGGCGTACGCGATTGTTGAATCTTTGAAAAAGACGCGACATTTTCTTATAGGAAAGCCCTTCACGGTTATCACTGATCAAAAGTCAGTTTCATTCATGTTCGACAACATACACTCGAGCAAGATCAAAAACGAAAAAATCCAAAGATGGAGACTTGAATTAGCACCTTTCAAGCACGACATAGTGTATCGACCAGGCAAAGATAATCGAGCGGCAGACGCCTTGTCACGTGTATGCTCATGCGCTACTACTACAACAACGGACACAGCTAAGCTTAAATCGTTCCACACGGCACTTTTGCCATCCAGGAGTTACACGAATGTATCACTGGGTAAAGTCAAAGAATCTACCGTACTCTCTCGACGAGATTAAAACAATGACACGTGACTACCAAATTTGTGCTAAAATTAAGCCAAGGTATTATAAAAATGATGACCCCTTACCGAAACTTATAAAAGCCACATCTCCCTTCGAACGGCTCAGCGTTGACTTTAAAGGACCAGTGCCATCGAATACTAACAACCGTTACATTCTTACGGTGATAGATGAATACTCCAGGTTTCCATTCGCATTCCCATGCGGCGACATCAGTTCTAAAACTGTCATCAAAAATTTAAACAAATTGTTCATGATGTTTGGAATGCCAGCATATGTTCATTCGGATAGAGGGACTAAGAGGGACTCAATTTCTCTCTTCAGAAGTTAAAGAGTTTCTCAATTTCAGAGGAATGGCAACCAGTAGAACAACCTCTTACAATCCTCAAGGGAACGGTCAAGTGGAGAAATTAAACTCCACTGTTTGGAAAGCATTACAGCTGGCCTGTGAATCACATGACACGCCTATCGAGACATGGGAACAATACCTTCCAGTGGCACTGCACTTTATACGATCCTTGTTATGTACTGCTACTAATTGTACTCCGCACGAAAGAATGATTTTACGTAGACGCCGTTCGATTCGATACCTACCTGGCTAAATGAATCTGGTCACGTGCAATGAAACGATTCGACCGCAAAAACAAGTACCAGCCACTCGTAGAAGAAGTAGAGATATTACAGGCAAATCCTGAGTACTCTTTTGTAAAACTTAAAGACGGGAGAGAGACTATGTACAGTCAAGGGCAAAAATATCTGTACGTTTCCAAAGCGCCAAAATTATCTGTACAGTTGAGAGGCCAGAAATATCTGTTCGATAATTCGGTTAGAAATATGTGAGCATTTAAAGGGTCAAAAAGATCTAGACGTTCACGTGGCCATAAATAAATGTACAATGTCAGTCAAATATATGCAGGCACATAGGAGGGCATAAATATCTGTACAAACAAGTTTTCTAATTTTGAATTATGACAATCATCGAAAAGAGTACCATTCTGTCATTATGATTGGTTTGTCTCTTTCATTTTGATCGTGGCGATATTAACGTAACATTTGTTTCACCTGTAATCCTATTATTTTAGATTTTGCTTCACAGCGTTCACAGCTACACGATATAGGATTTTCATGTGGCTTTTTTCGTGAATATTATATTAGCGTTTTTTCAATGCTAAATGTTTGTCAGTAACATATTTATACTAGACATAGCGACGAAACGGAAGATATTTATTCGTAATTTAAGTAATTATACAATATTAGTACGAAAATCTTTCGATTACTTACGCTAATGTAAGTGATTTTACGAATGTCAATTTGCCGTTAAAAAGAACACTTAGGTTTTTACTCTATTTTCTCGTTTCTATTCCTCTTTGTGGTGTGTGTCTAACTTAGAGCATTTAATAACTGGAGTTGCCTTTAAGAGCTTACCCCTCTACGTACGTTACGTAGAGAGCCGAGTTTTTTGTACAGAAAATGACAGACAAGGCGTTTCCAGTTACTACATGTCCTAGGATGTCTAAACAAGAGTGTGAATTTGAAATTAATTTGTCATGTAAAGTATACTTACCAATCACTCTTCGGTGAAGGAAAACATCGTGAAGAAACCTGCATACATCCGGGAAAAAATTCTATGGTGAATGTGAAGTCTCCAACCCGCATAGGGCTAGCGTGGAGACTATATACCAATCGCTCTCGTGCTTGAGAGGAGGCCTGTGCCCAGCAGGCGGACGTGTATAAGCTTAGGAGGGGGGAAATTAAACAGATCACTAAAAACTGAATTTTATTGTTTGAAAAACTTAAATTATTTACTTTCATCATTTACCTATAACCTCGACTTACACAAAACTCTTACCTATCTATCTATTCAAAACTCTTATCTCTTACTTATAACCTAAAATTTCGTATACCCTCATATTAAAGCCAGCTTCAAGAAATCTTCGTCGCACTCGACTCCCGGTGACGGTTCCAAAGTCCCCTGCGGACTAGAACCATACCCATTTCGAGACGAGTTTTAGTGCGGTAAGAGTCCCACATAACCTCTATGGACATTTGCATTGCATGTGGAACTTGTTCATAAGGTATCTTTTGAAGATTTCTCTCCTCGTAAAAAAAAAAATATTCGTCGCACTGTGTGGGTGGATACTGCTAAAGGCACTGCTAAGTCCGCAGTGCGAATGAAACGTTGGTTTTTGACATCTTCGTCGTCGTCACACTCTCGCGTCGTCTTTCGAGGTCGTCCTTTAGATGCATGGTTCCTTACATTTCCTTCTCCTGTATTTCACCCTTAGATATACGGTGCTCCTCTAAAACGATTAAAAGATAAGACAATGAATATCCGTAGGCAACAAAAGTGATATTAAAATACATATTTAAATCTGGTATGATTCGGATCACTCACCATTACACCCATTTTCTCAACAATTTATGCTACCGGAATTCCGTCTTCCAACATAATAATTATGATGCGATGTTTAGTACAGTCCGAAAGTCTGGACATTATTCTTCTTAAAAACTATCGATATTGTCGACGTATAAGAAATAGAAATAGAATTCTTAAAGATAGTTTTAAAGCGAATGTAAATTCGAATTTAGAGTGTTACATTTAGTTAGTTATCTCAATTGAATAAGATGCATATTTGCATACCTATGTGGTAAGTTTGACTATCAGATAAATGTATAGATAATTTTGGTACGCGTTTTGTTGTCATATAATGACAATTACGTGTATAGATATTTTTGGCGCGCGTTTTGTTCTCATATATATGATAATTGCATGTATAGATATTTATGCCCTCCTATTTGCCTGCATATATTTGACTGACATTGTACATTTATTTATGGCCACGTGAACGTCTAGATCTTTTTGACTCTTTAAATGCTCACATATTTCTAACCGAATTATCGAACAGATATTTCTGGCCTCTCAACTGTACAGATAATTTTGGCGCTTTGGAAACGTACAGATATTTTTGCCCTTGACTGTACAGTGTCCAACCGCCATCTTGCGCCTATTGGACAACAAGGTGAAGGTGAAATCATAGATCTGCCTACTCCAGAATCAGTGTTGGAAGAGGAACGAGATACAAGCTTTAGTGATACTGCATCAACTTATACTACTCCGTTAAACACGCCTCCTAGGACAGAAGCTTTGATCTCTTCTACACCATCAGATTTGCCACTTCGGTGTGAAGAACCTTTAACTTGCTCTTCTCCCCAGAAAAGTTTATCACCTCTTGCAGAAGCTCCTGTTGAGGAAGTTCCCAGGAGATCTGGAAGAATCCGTTCTTTACCACGGTACCTGAAAGACTATAGTGTGGGAGAATGATGTGATATTAACCTCCATGGTATGGCACCGCTCTGACCATAGATGTGTCATAACATGTCAAATTGTCAATCCATTCGGATTATCTGTTTTATTATTATGTACAATTTTATGTTGAATAAAGCAAAGATGTTGCATTAGTCTGTACCTATAGATGGATCACAAAATGCAGCAATATTTTATTCTTTCTAACACCTTCAAATTGTCATAAGATTGAAAGAGACATACATATATAATCTGTCGGGTCGAAGTTGAGTGAATGTCTCCATTTTGACTATACAATGCAAGCTAAAGTTATAGCGTATAATAGTGCTGTGCATTTTTATTGATAACTAGATATCGTTGATATAGATTTTAAATATATGACGGATAAAAAGTATGGCTAAATGCGTTTCAGTGTACTGTTTGGTTATTCAATATAAATAAAATGTGGGTGCGTACTGGTACTCGCCGCATTGCTAATCGGTTGTATGAGATTGTATGCAACCTCTCGCATTTATTTCACCAAAATATTTCAAAAGAATAGTTATTTTTTGAGTAGAAATATTTAGAATCCATCCTTAAGGGGTAGAACGGGAGTAGGTTTTTATTACGAGAGAAAAAAAACTCGATAATCTTAAAGTTTTATTTTTAGAAACGATATCACAGATTATCCAATCTGTGATATCGTTTCATTTTAATCTGTGATATCGTTCATCTGTGATTCGTCAACATTTTAATTTAAAGACTTGCAGTTAATGTTGACGCTTGGGTATCCACGTATTTATTAGTAAGTTTTCTTTTTCTGGGTAATTTCTGAAAAGAAATAGTTTTTGGTTATTAATGATTCAAAAGATTTTCATAATTTTCATAGATTGAAGCATAACTTCTTTATAACTTATAGATATTACTTACTGGTTTACACGATGGTGGTAATTTTAGGAATATTGTCGGCACTGCATACGAGTGTAGAATTTTACGCTGATATCCTTGGCGAAAGCAAGAATCTTCAAAGTTCATCGAGCATATTCTTGTATATTGCGAAGCTCTCCAATCGTCGGCTTTTCTTACATTTTTTGTCCACGTTTTTTTTTAAATCGATGTCGGTGGGAAATCTGTTATAAATTGGTAAAAATTACTTTCAACCTGCAGTGAATGCTAGAAATTGTCAACACTCTACTAAAAATAAATTAGTTATCGATATCGATAAAGTTATCAAGATCAGACTACAGCACTATAAAGCAAGACAAATGTCAAATATTCCGATTAACTTTGGTTTTTGTAAATTTTAGTTATAAACACCAGCTTTTCTTCAAATAAATCAACCTTAGAGCTGTGTGTGCATGTACAATGACACATTTTTCGTAAATAATTATAAAAATTTGTTTACAAAACACCAAAATTAATGAGTGCGAGCTGTGCGACTTACCGGTGAAATGATATGTTTCCATTATTCTTCTTCAAAACACCCACTCTACTTGGACAAACGGGAACAGTACAAGCTATTCTTGGCAAGCAACAGATTTATGAAATCACACTTTCAGGTTTTTAAGTATTTTAAATCACATAAAGCTAAACGCACTTGTTAACCAGCATGATATAAACAAATATGACGTTGCCTCTTTTATGGCGCGCAGCGTTTTTAGACGTCATATTCGGCTATTGTTATCTCTTTTTAACATACGAAATGCAGCCATTAGAAAGACGGGTATCGAGTATCGAAGGAATCTTCATTTTTTATTGTTCCATCTATACAATACAATTATCTTTGGAATAAAGCCTAAATTATCTAGGTTTTGCTCTGTCATTACACACATATGTTTACATTTTGCTTGAGACGTAATTGTAGTTTTTAGCTTTGAATAAATATGCACACCACTGTTAAGATATTATTTCAACATATATACTTGAAGGGATTCTATTAGGGTCCTCCGCAATGAAGGAACATGATTAGGGTCCTCTTTATCATTGGTCTCCATATTATTTGATCACGACATATAGGCGCGAATAGTCGGGCGCGGAGAATATAATTCAACATTAGGTCATGCGTTGTAATTCTAAACCTAACGCTATAATCAGTATAAAATAAGTCCTCGATCGCATTGTCCACCAGCCAATCACACCAAATCAGATAACACTCCACCAAACACGTAGCACAATTCACTTGATGTAAACCGATTGCCTTCTCGTAAGGTGCTCGGCCACGATGCCTCTGCGTCTCTGCGCTAGCGCTCGGTGTTGTGTCAGAGTCCACGACAATGACATTCCGCTCCCGCTGTCCAGTTGACAACTGACAGTTGTCATTGCTGTTTACTCTCGTTAATCAAAAGCGCCGACACGGCCAGACTGACATGCGCACGTCCTCGTGCGCTTCTCCCCTCCGCTTCGATCCATGTTCGATTAATCTGCACAGAAAGAAAAACTATCTGGCTCACCACATTCATTATGCTCGTCCTATCCTGACCTACTAGATATAATTTCACACATACGCACTCATGCAAGCACATTTACCCTTCATTTGGCCTCATGCAAATGAAATTAACTCGAGGTGTCCCTTCGACCAAGCCAAGACTCGTCATCTCATATGACGGTATGAACCGGACGGCCTCGCAGTCATGCAAATGAAACTAGCTCGAGGTGTCCCTTCGACCAAGCTCGTCATCTCATATGACGGTATGAACCGGACGGACTCACAGTCATGCAAATGAAACTAGCTCGAGGTGTCCCTTCGACCAAGCTCGTCATCTCATATGACGACATGGACCGGACGGCCTCGCAGTCATGCAAATGAAACTAGCTCGAGGTGTCCCTTCGACCAAGCCCGTCATCTCATATGACGACATGGACCGGACGGCCTCGCAACTTCCCTGTTACACACATTGTGATATTTGACCTCGTGCAACTAACAATTACTCTTACAGGACTACTAATCTGTTCAAGTCTAATCATGCTTTTGGGTTCGTTTGGGTGTGATAACTCACATTCTAGCACTTTAAGTTAAGTCTATCTAGAAACAAAACGACACGGTCTATGTCCAGCTTCACATTAAAATTTTAAGATAATTATTCTCGCATAACAATAACTGGGTGGGTAGATCGAATTATTAGTAACAACAGATCAACATGAAAGAAAACCTCAATTAAATAACTCTCATCTAAACAACCGATGATTTTTTTTTTAGTGTTGTAGGTAGGTAAACTGCGTGATTAGCAAGGTCAGCTAACGTTACATCACAATGTCGATTTTCGTTTAACTTATCGGCTGCGCTCTCTACCCTAGAGACAAAACAAAATGAAAACGACTCACCGTTATTATTCACTAGGGTCAACCTCACTGCATAGGTAAAAGCCATCGAACTAAAAGCGATGATTTCTCGAAGCCGCCACCGCGCTCGAACCCGATAGGCTGCCAACAGGGGTCCCCCACAGCACCTCCACTCTGAGACGCGGTTGCCTCGCGACGTTCCGTTAACCCGCACCAAGAGCAGATCCCTTTTGACTTGTCCAGGATGGGCCGCTGCTGTAACATCTTCATATTTCTTGCTCAGCTATCTGCAACTCCTTGTAATAGTCTTTCTGGGAGGCACATGTCCACATTGCTGCACCAAGCCCACGAATCGACATCTGTAGCTTCAGGGTTGAAGTCTGATAACTTTAAATTCACTCGTCGTAACCGGATCCTTTATGGCTCCGATAAAACTGACGATTCTCCATCACTCCATCAATCCTTATAGCAGTGTTCGTGAGGTAATCCCACTTCTGATGAAGGGATTCTATTAGGGTCCTCCGCAATGAAGGAACATGATTAGGGTCCTCTTTATCATTGGTCTCCATATTATTTGATCACGACATATAGGCGCGAATAGTCGGGCGCGGAGAATATAATTCAACATTAGGTCATGCGTTGTAATTCTAAACCTAACGCTATAATCAGTATAAAATAAGTCCTCGATCGCATTGTCCACCAGCCAATCACACCAAATCAGATAACACTCCACCAAACACGTAGCACAATTCACTTGATGTAAACCGATTGCCTTCTCGTAAGGTGCTCGGCCACGATGCCTCTGCGTCTCTGCGCTAGCGCTCGGTGTTGTGTCAGAGTCCACGACAATGACATTCCGCTCCCGCTGTCCAGTTGACAACTGACAGTTGTCATTGCTGTTTACTCTCGTTAATCAAAAGCGCCGACATACTTTTTACTATGTCAACCTATTTTAAGTTAATGTCTGTCACAAAAATATATATTTTATGTCATTGTATACTCGATACCAAAAGAAATATAATATGTCTAATTGCTAATCCGTTATTATCAATATATTTACTCCCATAAAATTAAATAACCACAATGTTGATGGTTTTTTGTTTTTCGACAAATCTTCGTACGACTTTTCATATTTTTGTTTAGATTTTTGCGGCAATACGTTTTCAGATAATAGTTTAGCCTCTTGAATTATTTATCTATGCCACGTGGAGTATCGCTCATAGTTTCTTTCGATGAAACCTTCTTATCTTTCAATGTAACGATTTCTAGAAGCAAAATATTCACAATATGAATTGACGATATGAATAAAGCGGTCGTGCCTTAAAACTGTCCAGCAATCTCTATAATTGTCCTCTTGGACTATGTCGCCGTGCGAACGGAAAATAATCGATTAGTGTATTCTTTTTTTTTTAAATAATGAAGCCATTTCCGAGCAGGTGGGAGAAATAAGGTAAACAAGGTCAATGTCGGTGAATCGTTAATTCTGTCATAATGTCTCACTTATTTGAATAAAAATAACCGAGCCGCTCTCGGTATTTTTTTAAGCCTACTTAGAATTAAGATCGTCACAATACCTAATTGCATTGCAAACGACGATTGGAAGATTTGGAAGTAAGCCGAACATATTCGTTATTAACCAGCGCCATCTCACAAAATTTTGAATTAACAGTTGATTATCGTTCATCGGCAATAATACAAGTAAGCTTACAGATTCATAAATAGTTATAAAAAAAATAGGTGTTGCACTGGGGGAGTGCCGGCAGAAGTGAAAACTTGAATATTAACCTTGTGCATTTTTGATATTTTGGAATAATTTTGCACGAATTGCTTTAATTGTCAGTATAGCGACTGGTCTCCACTCAGTGGCGACCGTCCACCTACGTCACCGCTTGTGTGGCTACCGGACGCCACTCTGGCGACGCTCGCCAACACTCCTAGCAACACAAAACTTCAACCTTGCGGAGACATTAATCCATATACTGCATTTTATCTACACCCATATATATATACCAGATATACGCCGCGGGGGGCGTATATCTGGGTCCGGGGTCTAGTTGAGTTAGTCTTACGAATTTTCGATCAGGTTTAACATTTTTTCCTCATCGCAAAAACGCACAGCGCCGCTGAAGAAGTTTTCACTTCAAAACTTTTTGTATGTAAATTAGCGTTTCTACAAAGCAATACAAAATTTTATCGAAATCTTTAGAGCCGTTTTTGATCTAAGAGGATGTATTTAACTATAAACCTTGACAGAACAAAGATGCGACAAAACCCTCTACAAAGACAGTTGACAGTTGTTTCATCATGTGCTGAATTATGACATTGTTTTACTCAGCTCGGGGGCCACTAGCCGATGCGGGCCCCTAGGCAGTTGCTTAATGATGATCCGACCCAGTTACCGATAAGTATTGTTTTGAAAATGATAAGTGGAGCAGTAATGGAGATGGAAAAAAATAATTTTGTCTATTTTAATAAAATAATCCTCTATCATAGTCGTGGGGGGCTCATTATTCTGAAAATCTGAAGTGTCCAAGGCAAAAGGCGGCAGAGGGGTATCATGACATTGTCAATGTCATCGCATGTGTTGCTGACAAACATGGACCTGCGCTTATGGTTATATGGCATACTGGAATATTAAACTATTTCTTAAAATGGATTATCTGCAAGCTGTATCAATCATGCAATATCTGCAATTTAGGTACTATAATAACAGAAGAAACAATAGCAAACGCTTTAATCACTTTATTTCAACACCTCACCCACCAGCAGCTCAGTCGGTAAAAGTATCATTAATCATATCTTCCTACATACATACATAACAGTTAGTCACGATTGCGCCAGGGTTCCTTAGTAGGGTTCCTCTTCAACTACGGGACATCTTAAACTCTTGGGTGGAAAATACACCAAATTGGGGATAGCTTCAACAGTCTATATATGTTCCCACTACAGGGCCACAGGCCTAAGCTCTCAACGAGGGTGTATGGGTTATATGGTCGCCACCACGCTAGCCCAGTGCGGGTTGGTGGACTTCACATGCACGTTAGAATTTCTTCTGCATTTCGATTAAAACAGCTCCGCAAAAAACCTATTGTTTTTTATCAACATTTTAAAGATATTAATACGGTTGCTATTAATTTAATTCCTTAGAAGCACTGCATTTCGCAGTCTTTTGGGTAGCCCGTTTGCCGGAAGACCACCGTGAAAAAACATCACGTGTGCTGTTGTGTTTCGGTGAGTGAGTGAGGGATGCCAGAGCCCATTTCCCTATCTACTCCTAATCCCTTATCCTTAATCCTACTTGCAGCACCCGTGGCTTTGCTTGTGTTATAGGCGACGGTAGCCAGCTACAATGAAGTGGACCGTCAGCCTGTCTGCCAACTTTAATATTAAAAAAAACGGGACAAGTGCGAGTTGAACTTGCGCAAAGAGGGTTCCGTACGATGTTACCTATCCGCACAATATTGAGTGATTTACCATGTCATTTTAATATCATGGACTTCTTATAGGTTTTCCTATAATCTATAAGTACTCGTAAAAAACTAATTTCTGTATTTATTTATTTTTCAAAATTTTAGGTACAGTAGTCTCGGAGATAGGGGGGGGGGGGGAATGGTCGACACGAGTGATCCTGTAAGGGTTCCGTTTTTTTTATTCGGACGTACGGAACACGGAACCCTAAAAAGGACCTTTTTATGGACCTTTTTTATTCAAGTCCAACAATTTTATCACAGCATAATATCAAACTGAGGTAAAAGCGATTAGGTATTTCAGACCGTTACTTTTACAGAGCTTTTTGATAAAAACTGTAATAACTCGACATATAGGTATAGGTAAGTAACAGAAACGATTGGCGCTATAAAAACAAAACGTGAAAATTGTGCTTTTCTCGCTGACTGTACCATTTTTCCAAAATATTTGTATGTTGATATGAATAACTATTAAAATTATGGATCTAAGACTCCTAAGACTCCGTTCTAGCTATAATGGTTTAGGTAGCTGCCCTTCCTGACCTGTCTCAAATTACCATCCTGTAATGTATTACATACAGTAGGTACATTAATTACATAAATGTACATTAATTACATGTACATGTATTACTTACATAAATGTAGTGCAGGTGATGACATTTAAAATTTGAGTCCCTCAGGGGCATTTTTGATATAAGCTTCTAAGAAGCTTTATGAATCCACCCTGAAGAAGGGGCACAAAAAAATGCGTTTTTTTTCCAAATTATACAAAAATAGTAAGGGTTACATAAAAGTTTCAGACAAATATTGTAGAGAATTTATGTAACTTTTTTGCAAAAATTAAAATTAATGGAGCTGGGGAGGCTAGATGATAAGGGTTGATGCTGTGAAAATGTTTTAAAAAATGTACATTATTATCAACCCTTACAACATCTAGCCACCCTAACTCTGTTAAATTTAATTTTAGCAAAAAAGTTATATGATCATTTTTTTTTTGTAAAACCAAATTCTCTACACTAGGTATTTGACTTAAACTTCCTAAAATTTTTGTATAATTTGGAAAAAAAAAAACACTTTTTTTCCTACTTCTGCAGAGTGGAAGAAAATTTCTGTCACCCATCGATATTATTACATATCTTCTAGAACCTTACTTCAAAAATGCCCCAAGACACTCTGTTCTTTCAGCTAAACAGCTGTACAGCTAGATACTATAGTACCGATTAGACAGAAATCTTTTTTCATACACTTATTCACTAGGTATTATGTGTATAAATAAAATCCATAAATTGACCCTGTCTGTTAGTCTGTTGCCTTTTCACGGCTTAACTACTCAACCGATCTTCATGAAATTTTGCATACACCTTTTCAGGGATACTACGGACCTACGGAGGACATAGGGTATATTTCATTAGAAAAAAGTCAACTAAACAAAACTATAAGAGCAATAAACATTCAATAAATTATTGTTCGTTTCTCAATGCGGACGAAGTCGCGGAAATAAACTGAGTATAGACAACATTGTGTGGGCTGGTGGGCTGCATGGCCGCATCAGAAGACGATCTTTCCGCTACTCTCGAGATGTAGGTAGGTATAAAAAGTTTGTCTATGCATGCCACGCCTTTTTTCCTCATAATATTCCATTCATTAGCCCTTACGAAAATAGAACCACACATGTATCACCGCCGGCCGCGTTTCGAAAAAGGCGAAGAGCTCTGGGAAAATAAAAAATTCAAAACGCACGCTCCTCGTCCAGTCCAAAGCAAACAACCTAATCAAAATTCAAATCAAATGCCGACCAAATGCCATCTCGTTCTGTCCTATGCACCGTAAGAAAGAGATATCTATTGAAAAGTATTCGGCGCTAACTTCACAGTGCACTGTGTGCGTCATGTTGGCTGCATTATAATAACAATGGGCGGGACAAGTGTAGTTAAGCGCTGACTGAGCGCTTCATACCGTGCCAAGAATGCGGTGCGTCTAATCTTAGTTTACTTCGCGAGCGCTTAGTTGGACATTCACGAGGGCAGAGTTGTGTAAACTTTTTTTATTACGCTTAGCTAGCTTACTTACGTAGTTAGTAGGTATCGCGGTGATTGTGTTGTGTCGTTCGTTCGTCCCGTATGGGTGCACAGCGTCATTATTATATCGAATTTTTGCATTTCGATCGGACTTTACAGTTTAGTTTCGTTTATCGGGAATCGTTTATGGTGTTTCTCGTTAATATTTCCAAAATAGAACCGTTCGTTAGTGTGTGACGACGATAAGGAGATTAAATGTCTGATTCGCATTAATTATGTGAACGGTGACGAACCATTTTAAGTGCGCGATAACACGCCCTCGATGTTCGTAACCGCTATATATAAACTTATTGTGTCGACTTGTGAAGAATTCACTCTTATTATTTTGTATGTGACTAAAATAAAATCAATACCTATAAACTCTTAATGCGTTGCTTCTTCCCCCTGCCTTAACACAGTAGTAACATTAAATTTGAACATATCAATGTAATCGATTCTAAGGAGTTTAGACGCGTCTTATATTTTTCTTTTACAAAAAACTATATAATATGATTGATCTGAACTTTGGCGGTCGTTTTTGAATAAATCTGATCATAAATTTCGTCCGCCAGAGGGCGTCTTGCGATTTAATATTGTGACGTTGTCGCGCTTGCGTCGAACATAACTCGACATCACAGCGTTGTTCGCATTCGGACGAGGTTCGCGTCAGTGCATTAGTCCCCAAAACACGGTTACATAGGTTTCATGGTGGAGTGTTAATTAGTAAAAAGATTATTTCCGTTTTTGTCGCGTTTGGTACGCGTGCTGGTGCATTGTGGTGCAGTGTCGGTGTTGCGGTGGCCGGTGGTGAAGTCGGGCGTCTTAGCCCGCGAGGAAGGCTGCGGCGCAGATCAATACAGGGGCGATATGGCGCAGCGGGGATGAGCCAGGGGGGCTCTCGCAGACCGTTCTCCCGCGGGGGACCGCGGTGGCACCCGCGCTACAAGGACTACTGGGACTACGAACAGAACTACAGGTGCCACCATCCCCGTCGCTCGTTACATAAACATTGAACACTTTCGCCTCCACGCGATTTCACAAATCGCATTACACAGACTCGAGAGATCTTTCTTTGGCAACATTCTCATTTCGCTCTCACTCAATTATCAGAGCTCCCACTTTTATGTAAACGCACGCATTTATTTCCATCATGACATTACACAATACACTTTCCTTTTTTTCCCAGTATTTATAAAATTACTCATTTTGGACGGCATCAAAGACTACGTGCTATCTTTTTCTTCATTATTTTTTTATCATTACCATCAAGATTTCAAAGTAGTGTTAAACCAAAACGCATCCATATGAATCATTTTATACCTAACACCTAATCGTCTAAAAGTATTATAATGACTGTTCACAAAAAATGAATGTTTTAGCTGGGTATTACTAGCAAAAACTCTGTAAATTCTATATCCTTTGATATATCTATGTACATAACATCAAATATGAGCTCATAGACTTCCAGCCTCAAATGGTTCGCTCTCCGCAACTACAAAAAACATGGCCTTATTTGTTATTTTGGATATGAAAAAACAAAAATAAAAACAATGCAATGTTACACATATTATAATAAAATCATAAAAGATCTGTGTCTGTACATTAAATATTAAAAAAAAAAAAAAACAATTTGTACATGTACTTATGTTACAGAGATAAAAAAAAAACATTTTTAGAATGTTTGTTTGTGCATTTGTGCAAGCTAATCTCAGAAACGGTTCAACCGATTTGAATGCGATTTTCAGTGATGTATTGTAGTTAAGCTTCCCGTAACATGTAGTGTTTGTTTCATTCAAATCGGTTTACAAACAAAAAAGTTGTATACCACTCCTAAGAAGTTGCGGGCTCAGCTAGTATTTAATATGTCCTTATTGCTCCTTTATTCGATATTAACTTGGGAATGGTATTTCATTGCTCTTTCGGACGTATTTATTATCTATTATAATATTTTTACTTTGAGCATCAATACAGTCATTTTACACAATAATTCTTTTTGGTCTTCACTTCGTTGCTACAGATGTTTCATAGAAGTAGTAAGAAGATTGGTTTTTTTTGGGAATTTTGTTAAATGGCTTAAACAAAGTTAACTCTTAAATATTTGTGTTTTTTTGATCTTTTTTAAATAGAGCAACATTTTCTTCAGCACCTGGCGGCTAATTCGGCTAACCTGAAGATGACAATGGTTTAAAAAATCGCCATTAAAAGTATCCATCTACCGGTGTGTTTTTTTGCTGCAATAACTTTTTTTTATGTTAGGTGGCTATTCTCGCTTATAACACAAGCAATGCCATGCACTGTCAACTACGGTAGGATTAAGGAAATGGGATTGGAAAAGGTTATGACAGGGAAATGGCCTCCAGCATCCCTTACTTACTCACCGAAACACAACAGCACGTGTGCTGTTATTTCACGGGGGTCTTCTGTAAGGGGGGTGGTCACTGCCACCAGACGGGCTGTCCAAATAACGCGAAACGCAGTGTCCCCTGCCTTCCCTTTCCAGATCCAAACAGAGCCAAAATTTGAAAAGTGAACTTTTCAAAGTTGATCCTGCCAGGAATCGAACCCGGGAATCCTCGAATAGAGCACCCTAACCACTCATCCAATGAAATTTCAAAATTGAAACTTGTTCCAAAATTATTTATATTGATTAAAAAGACTGTTTGTGCAATTGCTCCGTGTTCTATGTGTAAATTTCAAAGCAAACTTATTCAAATATGTTGCTATCCATATTAATATTATAAATGTCTGTCTGTCTGTTATCTTTTCACGCCTAAACCGCTGAACCGATCGATCATCATGAAACTTTGCATACACATGTTATCAGAGATGCAGGAGAGGACATAGGGTATTTTTCATCCAGAAAAAAGTACTGTTCCCGAGGGATCATCTAACGCCTGGCAAAGCTACAACTGCAATAAAGATGTTAGGCGTTACATTGCTCACCAGCTAGTTATCTGATAAAATCATACAAGAAGCTCCTATAATATGTCACGATTTTACTACATTCAGAGGAATAGAGATGTCTGAGGGGTGAATAGAAAGGAATAAAAAGGAGATAGAAATATATGGTTGTCACCTTTTTACCCAACTTCAGAAAAATGGTTATTAGGTTTCTTGCTTAAGCATTTCACATAGAAAAATATATTTAAAAGATATTTATAATTTTTTTAATTATGTATTTTGTATTTTAAGTACCATACTCAGGTAAAGTTGAAGGCAACAAGTGTAATTGCTTTTTTACTCACTCCATATCCAACTCTACTTTTGTCTCACTCCATATCCAACTCTGTCATATTTTCCTCCATACCTCCTTGTCCTATCATTTCATCATGTATTCGGGATAAATAGAAATCTTTTCTCAAAGATAAATGAAGATTTGACATTTTACATTAATTATATACTGTAAACAAACGAGATTTCTAAAATAAAAATTACTGTGATTATAGCTTCGCCAGGCGTTAGATGATCCCTCGGGAACAGTGCTTTTTTCTGGTTGAAAGGTACCCTATGTCCTTTCCTGCATCCCTTACAATGTTTATGCAAAATTTCACGATGATCGGTTGAGCTGTTTAGGCGTGAAAAGGTAACATACAGACACTTACTTTCACATTTATGATATTAGTATGGATTTTGTTTGAAATCTGAAATAATTTCTTTTCACCCCATTTTACGGTAAATACTAGCATTATTACGAGACTTTAATACAAATGAGTGTATGTAATCTTAGAGTTAGACAACAACTCCCTCCGTCTTTGAGGTATCTCTAGTAATATTTGTTCCATGAGTTCACATAAAACCTTTTGCACCATTATATCCATTGTATGTTCAGAAACCAGCATTGTGCCCACTTACAATGGTGAGTGCTCAGATAAGTTTTTCCACTTATTAGTGGTGCATATTGTCCACCTCCCACCGTACCGCGCTGCGGGGTGGACCTCTTATAAAGAGTAATAATAGCGAGTTAACAATAACTGTTTTCATGACATATACGCCTTGGCTTCATCGAGATTAAGTTTCTCTGCATAGATGGGGGTTAGGTCAACATTGATCGCCAAGATTAAACACACCAATTATATGGTGTCATTCTTTGAAAGTTCATTTCCAAAGTTGGCTCCGCCGAGAGTTAAACCCGGGACCCCGAGACGGTGTGCTAAAGCAAGCTCCTTAACCACTCGAGCAATTGTAAATGTAGTTGTAGTTTTTCTTTTGTAGGTATATAGATTTTTAATCTGTTCTGTTCAGTTGTTGTTATTGTGCCAGGCTGAGCATTTTGAATAGCCTTATGAGGCTAACGCTTCACAAGTAGACACTTTCGTACCTTAAGCGTTCTTTTTACTAGCTAATCCTTATTGTCCCTTATTGACCTTATGACGAATTGTCCCTTATTGACTACACTCATTTTTTAAAAAGTATTATTCACTCACTGGTTGAATCATAATTATTTCCAAATTATTATTTTTTTATCTATAATCCACCTTAATTGCTACTAAACAATCAATTTACAAGCAAATGAGAACAAAGTTTGGTCTAGCTTTCATCCCTGTCCCTTTTAGGAATTTTTAGAGAAATAATTTAAGTTTTTTTTTTTTATTAAAGATGCTTATGTTTCTATAGTCCTAACAGCACACTTGTAAAATCTCATGGTGACCCATAGAGTGATGAAACAAACTCTCTTTGGCATTTATTATATATGATTAGTTTGCATAAGTTATAGGCGAATTAAAGTAAATAATAATAATATCTAAAGAAGGTATTAATTTTGCAAAAATTTAAAGTTACAAAGGAAATTTTTAGTAGAAGCAGTGCATCACCATCGCCATCTGTGAATATGATTTCTTATTATACAAACTTTTTCATTGGTCGTGTTGTATTGTATCAAATACAATACCTACCAAACGGTGGGCCTTATCGCGTGACGCATAAGGTTGAATTTGGCGACGCACCGCGTCGTTTGTTCACTGGGACCACTCGATGACCTTCCGTGCGTACTGTGTATCTGTGTATACACACCGTTTTAAAATTTATTGCCTTCGTATGTTACGACTGTTAGCCTACCTGTGTTTATTTCAATATTAATAATATTGTGATGAACATCTGTCATCTCTATACATGTAGGGACTAAAATTTGCCCCCTTTTTCTTTGGTGTTAAAACGTACGTTCAGCCAGCTGACATTACTATTTTTTCAATGTAGCATATGAACTGTCATCTGATAAATTTTCAACTGAGAGGAAATCACTGAAATACAAATTATTATTTTTTCAAGTTTTGGTGATCAGCTGACAATTATTAGCTGACAATAGTTATACAATCAATATAATTTATATATATTTATATAGTCACCTTATACTATAGTCAGGGTACCGCTGCTCAACCCACTCACGAAGTCGCACCTGACGTTCACAACAAACAAACTCACTTCCTCATTTTATAATATTAATGAGGCTTATATATTTTTAACATTGTACTGCGCGTAAGAGATATTATGATATTTTATATGATCCAAAAATAAATGATTTTCAAGAACTTCAAAAAAGGTTCTATAAGTTTTCCCCAAACATTGTTTTTTTTTTGTTATTTCACGTTGAAATTTTCAACTTTGCCATTCGACGAATAAGAAGCTATTACTCCGTTTGTATTATTTTTATATATCTATATTTTTACTGCGAATGATTTTTTTGATAAAATACTTACTTTTTGAATTATTCACGAAAAACTCAAAAAACGTCTTGAAAGTTGAAAAATTTACATTTTCGCTAGTAAAAGCAAAATACAATAAGTTGCTTAGAATTAGTCAATCTATCCATTCCCGGATGATTTTCTATGAGACATTTTTCAGAAGGGGTGGTTTCCACCCCGGGGATGAAAGCAACCCCCGTCACAGGATCAACACTGAAGAACCGGAATCCAAATTTTTGATCATATCTGTGCTGTTTGGCAAAATTATATGAGAAAATGGTCATCGATTGGACCATAAATCGTCTTAAATTAGGGCACTTTGACATTGTCTTGAATCCCATTTTGTTGCTGTCAACTATAAACAGTTAAAAATTACCAAATACAACCCATTGAATTCTGTAACTAAAAATATTTTAAAAAACTAAAAATAAGTATATTGCCTACTATTTGTAACAATAAAATATAAAAGTCATAGTGAATAGACAACTATTGTCGTAAAGTAAAAACTTAAGGGATGGTAAGGGCTTTAAAATTGTATTGTGCTCTCACAACTGGCATGTCTTAACCATAAAAACATAGAAATTGTACCATATAACCAATGAAAAAATATTTTGAAAATATTTGAAAGCATCTTTTGTCCCTAACTTTGCTTGTGTGTTTTTATATGAATTGTAGCCTATTTGTTATTCTTATTATAAGGTGTATTGCTGTAAAGTTTCATCAAAATCCGTTCAGCAGTAGACTTAGCACGAAAGACTGACAACGCTCCCCATTGGCGCTGGTGGGATTACTCGCGGGTTGACTGGGATTATCTATGTTTTAAATAGGTAGTAAAATTGTACATAGAATGTTTGAATGTAATGACAGTTGGATCTGGTGAGTGGTGACAGTGCATACAAGCGTTCCGCAGTGACTTCTCTCTTGCACAATAGATTTAAAATTGGAAGCTTTCTCTTAAAAATGAATCCCCATTTCCCTCGGTCACGGCATCACGCGTGAACTGGTAGACCGATTTTAATTCTGTTTCGACTAATAGAAAGAGGGATAAACGGGGAATGTTCATATATATAAAAATTGCACCCCGAGCGAAGTATTGTATAAAATATGAAAAAAATCAATGGAAACTTTAGTACAGAACTTAAGTTAATTAATAAGCTTAAAAACAAATGTAGTTCTCTCTTTTTTTGGGAAGTAATTTACTTATTATTACTTTTTTCTCATAAAATAGAATTATTTGTATAAATCTGCCAGATTCAAACTTTTTAAATATAGTCTTCTTCTTTTGATTATGGCTCCATCAGATCTTCTCTCATGTTTTTGCCAGTGTCTATTGTAAGAATAGCAATATAAAGAACTCAAAATTGATTAAAATCAAAAGTAGCAGAACTAGTCAGTCAAGTATACATTTTCTCTTTAAATTCAAAAAGTCAAATTAGGCAACGAAAATAACGCTTTTCTACTATTGGACTGTTATAGTGAGAGAGACAAAAATATGGTCGAGTATTTGTCGGAATAATGAAGAGGTCGTTTGTTGTCATTGAATCGTGCTCGTACAGCCACTTCCTGCTTCGCAATATCCATAATTTGTATAAATAATGGTGGTCGCGATGTGGCTGACGCGGAAGCCGCACGCGCATTGCGCAAGGTCTCCGCTCTGCCCATTGGTCTCATTGGTCTCATCGGTCTCATTGGTCGCGGTCGGAGCAAAGCAAACGATACTTCACTTCATGCTTTGTCCGACCGTGACACTACAGTAAAGGACATAGGGCAGGTCTACCTTTCATCCAGAAAATATCACAGTTCGCGAGGGATCTATAAAAATATATGAGCAACTACGAGTAAGGTTGAATAAATAACTTGAAATGTCCCGGCTTCGCACGAGTGGACATTTACTTTTGATATTACTCGTGGAAAACGGCAATTTTGTATGGAGGCGAGTAAAGGGGGGAGATGGGGGGAGGGTGAGTAGTCAATGTCACTCGCTGATAATGTAGCTTTCTATGGTGAAAGAATTTTTAAAGTCGGTCCAGTAGTTTTTGAGTTTATTCATTACAAACATACGTACATACAATTTTTCTCTTTATAATTTTATTAAGTATAGAATATAATAATAGTAAAATATTTCTAGAATACAGTCATGTTTACAGCCATGTCTATGGCAATAAGGTGCAATATAGTCGAAAGAGGTTTGTTAGGAGTGCTACTAGTGAAGCCTCTTTACCATCAAATTAATTTATTATCAGTGAGGAGACAAAATTTATATATAAATAGCCCTTTTTTCCATACTGATAGTTGTATGACGACGTCGTCGGTCTCTTTGTCATTGCATCGTCACACCGAACCGGTGCTGATTTTAATGACAGCCTGCGATCAGTGACCGTCTCCATACGTGGCCACGGTGACCACATATCATCGAGTGAGCAATGGCAGCGGTGGTCGATGACGCATCGGTCACCGCGACGAACGGTGAGAACGACGCTCGACGTCCTTGTATCACTTGCCGTCGCACCTAACCCGCTACACACCTGGCTCCCATTCCCATATTATACGCAATAATTCCAACCGTCACTGATCGAATGACGTCACGTTCATTGTTGCGTTACTCTGTAACGAGGGAGGGATTACGCTGTATTTGTCCGAGAGAGCGCCCGCGAATTCGAATGCGGTATAATAATATTCCTAAAAAACGCCCGACATCTTTATCGCTGTGACGACGGTGAATTTTCCCTCGGGAACCTAACGTTTTTACAGGATAAAAAGTGTCCTATATTTTAATCCTGATAATAAACTATCTGTGTGAGAAATTTCATCCAAATTCGATTAGATGTTTTTACGTGAAAATGTCATACGGCATACACAATCTTTCGCATTTCTATAATCTCCCGATTTCAAAATATAATATCTCTATAGATTCTCCCGACCTCAGTGAAAATAATAATAATAAGAACCAATATGGACTCGCTCATGTCAGTGAACTGGCTACGTTTCGGTGACCTCTTTGGGGAAACTGAAGGCTTTGTCTGTGCAATTGCGGACGACGTTATTGAGACGAACGTTTACCGGAAATGTACCCTGAAGGACGGCACGGTCGACATCTGTCGGGCGTGCCACCGCCCCGGAGGACACTCCTCGGGTATATTATTTCCGGTTGTGCTCATCTTTCTAACGGCGAGTATCTGCAAAGACACAACCGAGTGGCCAGGATCATTCATCGGCGACTTGCCATTCGATACGGTGAGTCCTTCCCCTTAACACACATTTAAACATTAATTTTATTACAATAGCTATTTATGATTCATACGGGAGTCTTATTTTGACTACATGCATATGTGATTTTTATTACTTTCTGACCGAGTCTCCTATTACACCTTTCTGCTAAATGAAATAATGACTAACTAATACCGTTTACTAGAAATTGTATGGTTAATTGCTTCCCATACCTCGCGGAGTGATATTTTTAGTGTTGACACGAACAAAGGCTGCACTGCGCCCGTACGGCACACGTGCGCGTTGACTGGTTGGTTGCGGTGACGTCACTCTGTTTGTAAACTACGCGACGCGAGAGGCGTGTGTGTACTCTGTGTACTCCCGTACTCCGCCTGCCGCCTGCTAATGAGGATGTCGACTCCGGCGCTCGCCGTTCGGCTCAATCGATCCAATTGGACCCAATATTTCATTGCGAATGGCTGAATCTGTCGAACAAACGTTACCTCCCTCACCTCCCTGCCGGAGAATAAAATGAGGCTTTTCAAAATTATATCACAAGCGTCCGCGTACAAATTCTCCAAAATTGGAAAAAAAAAACTTCCTAAAACCAGTCTCGTATTCGAAACGCTACCTACTCACGGATTGTCACCCGTCCCGCTCTCGCCCGAAGGAGAGACTCTCGAGTGCGAGAGAGATATATTATTCTCGCAGGCAAATTTGAGTTGTATGTAAAAATATTTTAAAGCATAATTTCGCTCGATACATAAAGTGAGATTTTATTTTTACGTGAATATAGTTTCTATTAGAGATTTTACGAAAATATTACAGATGCCTTCCACGGTCTACCAGGAAACAGGTGTTCGCGGAGGAGTTTAAGGATTCTCGACAGGTAGACGAACGGTACGGGGGTCGCCGTCGAGCGATTGTGCACTCTATTCGCGTCGGGCTAGAGTCTCGGTTGTCGGGCGCGCTCATAGTTCCCCAAAAGTCGGTTCGTTGACCCCGGTACGCCCCTATGCGCTCGCAAGAGGGGCTGCTCTCCGGGGTACCTTTTCGAATGCTTTTTTGGACCCATTTCTTATAATATTCTTATTGTTGCGGCTAGGAATGCGACTCGTCGAGCGGCCGACTCGTGAATACTCAGATTGGAGAACAAGGTGGACCGAGAGAGAGCACCGGCGACATCTGGTGATACGGATGTTTATAAATGGCGGAATCACTCCCGACTCCCAACACATTTATTTACATGGAGAAGAGATAGGCTTGGAAAAGGAACGTCACTTCTACCTATCTATAGTTTGCGAGTCGAATCTCATCTTTTTTCTCTTTATTTTACTGGAGACTCATTTATAGATGAAGACAAGATAGATGACTATCTTAATAAATCAATATCTAATCCTACTATGATCGGCAGCGCACCTGCAACACCTATGACCATCCTATGACGTAGACGACCGTACTCGCCTTCCAATATCTTTATGGTTTCATGGTTTTCTTTTCGATTAAATTTACCATGTTCGACTTTGGTTCCTACTATTTCAAACTCTGCCCGTTCATTTATCGTCACATAAAATGAATTCCCGTTAGGATGTCGCGTTCTTTTGCACAGTGAAATGTTTAAAAAGAACGCGTAGATTTGGTCCGGCGCGGCGCCTCGCCTCCGCTTCCGATGCCCGATAACGGTGCGTCGCTCGCTTTTGCACCATTTTTACTTTGACCGGTTTCAGAACTCGCTTCAGTTTCGTCTCGCCCTCGTCGATCTTGCCGACCAATTTTATTCTGAACTAGCTGAGCCCGCAAATTCGCCTTTTTTCGTTTGAAACACTAAATTTTACGGGAAGCTTGCTACAATACATCACAGAAAAGCGCATTCAAATCGGTTAAGCCGTTTCAGAGGTTAGCGTGCACAGACAGACAAAAATTCTAAAAACTTCATTTTTGACCTCTGTAACATGAGTCGTGAGAATTGTTTTAAAAAAAAATGAATGTACAGACATTTAAAAAAGAGTAGTTAGAATAGAATTTCAGGAGGGACATAAAATATAGGTAACGTGTAGGCAAAATACTCGAGGCGTGTGAAGCCGCAACCACCGGCGAGTTTGTTTGTTAACGCTATCATCGTGAAATTTTTCCATACACATTATAGAGTATCTTTCGTTCAGCAAAAACTAGATACTTGTTCCAATATCACCTAAAAATTCAACGCCTGACAAAAATAAATGAGCAATGAAGATGGAATAAACGGCGCCGACGAAGTCGGGGGCGAAAATTAGTAGTGGAACAATCTTTGGTCAAATCACACCCTGTGTCTTTCTGTCTTGTACCTATTCTAATCTGCAATTCAGTGTATGAATTATTGTCGAGGGCTCTGTTTTTATGGAGAGGTATCTTCTCTCGAAAACGAGTCGAGCCTCCAATTGGGCCATTAACGATAGTAGGTGTTATGACCTTGGCCCGGTGATCAATATTTCGCTTGAAGAAACTCGAGTCGCCGAGGTCTCCGAGCATCGGTGACCGATTGAGTCTACGCGACCGTCTTACGCAGCTACGCGAATAATATTTGAGCGATTCGAGCGATGCGGGACGCGCAGAGGGACCTCGGAGGGCCAGGCTTCGGCCTCGGCGCGAATGAGGCCTGGCCGTTTTACGCTCTAACACGTACGCGCCAAGGTCGAGAATGGAGAGCGACTACAATGGAGCCAGTGTGCCAGTGGGTCGGTGACGCAACTCGACTGGCGACCGTCGACGTGGTGGGCGGGGGTCGGGTCGCGGGAGGGGCGGTGTTTTCTTATCTAAATAACGTAACTCACAAGTAAATCATTGCGTGCTCGCCTACCTCGAGCCCTAGCCGCGGTCCAAAAAGGCTTCAATGTTGCAAACGATTTCTCCAATATCTCATTGCAGTCGCACTATTTGTCGACGGTCAAGTCGTTTTTGGAACCCATCTGGCGGCAGTGATCACCGTTGTTGCGAGAGAGATGCCAGAGCCCATTTTCCTGTCCCACCCACTAAAGTCGGCAGCTCACTCGTAACACTCGTGGCGACGGTGTCCACAACTTGTGCACAAAATTATAAGCCACAATATAGGACATCAATACTTATGGCTACGCATTGGACCCTCAGTCTGTCTGTAGACTTTTACGTTGTATAAGAGAGAAAAACCTTCAACGAATAAGCGACTGCGAGCTCCGATGTCGTAATGTGGAAAGCGTCGGGCGGAGAGTGAAAGTCGCCCAATTCGCGAACCGCGCGACACTGGAATTGTACTTTACTAGAGGCCGGTTGCCATCCATATCTTTAGTTTATTTGAATCAATTTAAGTAGAAGAATCCCTCTTTCCACTGAAGCAAACGCGAACAAAATTCGTTCATAACTATCCGAGATCGGTGCATACATTAAGACAGACAAACAAAGCAAAAGAGCGACTATTGTATAAATAGCTGGTGTCCGCGGGTGGCGCCGCCACTGCCACAGTTGTGACCGATTTTCTTTTAGACGATCCCTGGGGGAACCTAATATTTTTCCAGAATAAAAAGTTCTCACGTGACAAAGTAACAACTATACATACATCACATATCTGCACAGATTTAGAAATAAAATTTTTCTCCTATGCTCGCGCTTATGATCATTTTGTGCACTAGTTTTGAGCTTCGCGTAAGAGCATTAATTTTCCCCATTGTGCAAGCGGGGTGACGTCACCGAACGGTGCGCGTGAGCATCGCCACCTTCCGCCGTCACGTCCGTTGCATACTTAAGTTTCATAAATAAAATGTTTATTTGTAAAAGCGCACGTCTAAAAGATCCTAATTCATCACTCGACACGGGCATACAAATATTTCCAATTCAATCTGTCAAAGTACTCGTGAATTGTACGCTTTAATTGCCGTTATATAATAGGCATGATGATAGATTTTGAAATTCCCTTCCATAATGTAGCACGTCTACCATATCCGAAAAAAAACTAAATTTCAACGCGAATTATTGAATGTTTTTTAAATCTATTTTGAATTACGCGCGAAAACGCTCTCGGTGTCATGGCGTCGCGTCTGATGAGACGTGACGTCACAAACCGACGTCTCATCAGATTTTTCATTCTTGCAAAGCAAAGTCAAGCAACACGATGGCACTTACCTGGGAGTGACGTCATTCGCTCTGATTGGTGTTTCAGTTAACGTGGCCGATTGCAGTTATTTATACTTCTATTTTATTGAAAATCTTATTAATCTCAATTTTAATACAAAAAAACTCCTTTCAACATATATTTTTCTCCAAAATCATTTATTCTTTGATTCTTAATTCTTTAATACCGTCATCATGCCTATTCTAATATAGATTTTGGTCTTTGCAATGAATCACTTTGCCTACTTATTTTAGACTCTATTTTGCCATTTTTGACAAAATAATTTGGATATTTTCTAACAAATAAACGCAATGTTTTTATGAAGAAGCAATTTAAGGGAAGTGTACAACTTTTTGAAAAGCGATACAGGTCTTTAGAGTACAGCAGTTAGAGTCCAAGAGCATTCAATAATAAAATAAACAAATCATTTAAGTAAACAGAAATCAATACTATGAGCATCTTTGACAGTGTTCTGTCATCCAATACTTATATCAGTATCACTCTGAACTTTTTGTTGATCGTGTAATATTAGTTCTCGCTGTTGGTATATCTTAAATAAGTAAATATATTTATTAGTACTGTATTTTGTATTTGTGAAACGCATACATCCTTTTAAGATTACCATCTACTCGTAACACCGGGACACCTGTGGCTCTAGCATGAGTTTACGATACTACACTCGCTAGCGAGAGCGTAAAACATTTATATGGAAAATTGATAATTTGACATTGACAGATCACGATTTTCCATACTAAATTTTTACGTTCTCGCTAGCGAGTGTAGAATTAGTGTAGTATCGTAAACTCATACTAGAGCCTCTGTGCCACCCCCTCACGGAAGACCGCCAGTCTGCAGATGTGTACACAACAATGTAGCGGTAGTTCTTGATCACATGCGAGTTAGCCTTTCGGTGACTTGTGAGGCCGGTCCGTCCAGTGAAGAGTTCGTCCTTTATTTTGTTCCATTATTTTACCAATTATGGTAGCGTTTAAGCCTCTCCAGTCTCCACCTGTCTCGCTTCTTCCAGCTCTACGCTGTGTCTTAGAAATTGCTTAGAAAACATCATTGCCTCCTGAACATACGTAATCATTATCCTCGAACGATCCATACTAATATTATAAATGTGAAAGTAACCCTGTCTGTCTGTCTGTTACCTTTTCACGCCTAAACCTCTGAACCGATCATCATTAAATTTTGGATACATGTTGTCAGGGACGTAGGGCACCTTTCGTTCAGAAAAAAAAGTAGTGTTCCCGAGGGATCATCTAACGCCCTGGCAAAGCTCAATATTTAGTCAGGCGTGCACCAGCTAGTAGGCAATTTATAAAAACATAATGAGCTTTCAGATTTTTTTCTCAGCGAATGCTAACCTCATAAAATAAAGGTAAATTCAAAATTTCAGCTTTTTGATCGTCGATAGTCGGTCGGGACGAACGATTTTCTAAGTAGGCCCTAGTGATGCTTCAACGTTTCCTTGATGATGGAGTCGATTGTTGATGAACCTCAGCATGTTCTCGATCTGCCTTGAGGTCTTGAAGATGGTCGTCACTCGCACAAAGGGGGAATATTGGAACGTTAGAGCTGTAAACACTCAACGGTCCTTCGATGCGATGTTTTCGTAAGAAAAGGCAGATGGAGCTTCTGTACGAAATATGCACTTGTTCGTACGCGTGGTATTCGGCATAGGGCGTAAATTTTTGTTTGTAAACCGATTGGAAAGAAACAAACCCAAATGCTATTCTAACACTACAATACCTACATCAGTGAGAACCGCATTCAAATCGGTTAAGTCGATTCTCAGATTAGCGTGCACGAACGCATCAGACAAACAAAAATTCTAAAAACAATTTTTTGACCTCGGTAACACAAGTGTATAACGTGTATAAATTGTTTTTTTTTTTTTTTTTTTAATATTGAATGTACCCTTTACGATTTTTTTTAATATTGAATGTACCCTTTACGAGACACGGTTCCTTTACGATTTTATTATATATAGATAAATTAACATTTAGTCCTATACTTTTGTAACGAAGCTTATCATAGTTGTCTATGTACAGCCATTTTTTTTTTGTCCGGTCAAAGAGAACCGCGTTTACACAGTGCGCCCGGTCGAACGCAAGTTGTGACGGGAAGTGATACGGCCGCGAACGCAAGTTATCGCCGTGCGTCGTTCGAAACGCGTGTAACCGCCGTACGTGCCTCTGCCTGCACTGTAACGCCGAGCGCGTGAGATAACGCTGAATAAGCAACTCTCATTACACTATTACAAAAGTGTTCGATAGCTAACTTCGTTGATCGCTTATAGAGTATCTCGAGAGTTTCAAATAAGAACTCGTGTTAATTAATAGGGGTCGAATTTAAGACCTCGTCGACCCCCAAAATCAGTTTTCGTTTATGTCCACCGTTTTGAGAATCCCCGATCTAAGCGGATACTATTGTAGGCAAATGCATTACAGTATTATCTCGAAGCCTCGACGGAAGAAGACCCGGCCGAGACAATGAGCACGATAGGACAAAGAACCTCTTCCTTTGAACTATCTCTCATCGGCAATACAAAGAAATGCCATCGTGCACATTGTTTGTAACAGCGACATCTAGGCGTGGACATGACACGAATGACACACAGCGAGCTGAAGTATATAGTCCCACTGTGCCCATACTAAGCGAGACAACTGATTAATATACTTACTTATACCTACTATTTGTACGTATTTTGTATAAATACGTATACATATTCGAATATGACATTTTTAAACGCACCTGGAAGAAAAGTACTGTAAAGGAAACATTCCTTTATTTTTAAGAGAACTGCATTTGAAAATACACTTCTGCAGCAGGGAATTGAATCAGCTAAAGTGTACTTTTGTGACATCAGTCGATAGGATCAATCGGAAGTATCAAATTGAGTACTTTTGTTCTAGGTGTGGTTAAATTCCACCCGATATATAGACAGACAAAAGCTGTGTACGAGTAGCCATTGCGAATGTGTCCAGGTTATGTGAACAGCCTCTAGGTGCAAGTGTGTCGGGGACTAAGTGAATTGCGTTACCGTTGCAGCGATGGGAGCAGCGCCGGAAGCCCGAAGGACGCCTGCGTGGCGCAGTCGCCTCCGCCGGTGCCAGCCAAGCGCGACGTCAGGCATCAACAGCACCAACATCAACACCACAACCAACACCAGCATCAACATCAACACCAACACCAGCATCAGCACCAACACCAGCATCAACATCACCATCACGATCAGCGGCGGCTGAGTATAGGTAATACACAGATCGACTTCCACTTAAGCTCGTCAGACAGGTTGAGGGTCCACTCGATGGTAGGAGCGCTGCCGACCATATTAGGATTAAGGATAAAGGATTAGAAAGGGATAGGGAAATGGGCTCTGAAATCCGTTATTCACTCACCGAAATACAAGAGCACACATGCTGTTATTTCATAGTGGTCTTCTGTAAGAGGGTGGTTTCTGCCGCCAGATGTGCTGCCCAAATGACGCAGTGTGCCCTGCTACTACTTACCAAATCCAGATCGGAGCCAACTATGAGAAGTTACTTTCCGAAATTGGCCCTGCCGGGATTTCAACCCGGACCCTCTTTAAAGGGAGAACATTAACCATTGCCAAAGAGCCTTCACAAGTAAGCAGCAGAAATAGTAGCCTGCAGGCTGCTAGTCGCAAATGAGCAATAAATCCACACATAAGAGTCCATGCGACAGCGAGGGAAGCCCTTCAACGACCGAAGCCCTCGAGCGTCGTATCGTATCGCGTTCGAACACCGCAGCCTCGTAGGCCCGTCCGTCACGCGCTAGCATAAAATGTGGCAAACTTCCAGGCGGCGGTGGCGACCCTCAGTGCCTGGACCGACGCGCGCCTCATCAGCCGCGGTTGGGCTCCGGTCGCGCGGCCACCATGTCCCGCTCCATACATCGCGGCGACCAAGCCATGGGTGAGTATGCGCGCCATTCGGAGGAGCTGCCAAGCATGTTCGATTAATGTGAACGTTTATTGCGGTCGACAGAGATGCGCGTGAGTCCCGGGGCCGGGCCTTCCGGTGAGCATCAGCATCGCTCGGACACCAACCCGCTCGAGTCGCTGGTGAGCGCCGGCTCCTCCGACGGCGAACTCTCCTCCAAGGCCGGAGACAGCCCCAGCAGAAAGAGACGGCGGATCGGTAATGTCATTGAGCAAAAGTCGCGATCCATCAGCCTGCCAGTGGATATAACGGGTTACGCTCGATGTTTCAGGTGAGGGGTCGCAGTCGGCGCCCACCGTCGAGAGGCGGCCGCCGCGTCTGCCCTTCACTGCACAGTCAGTAATCAGTACATTACCGCTTCACCCGACTCGCTCCAGCGAAGCAAGGTTCATGAGCTATCGTGTCGATTCCAGACGTCGCATGCGGTTCGTGAACAACGGTGGCGGGGTGTGGCACGAGCCGCATCAGCACGCCGGTCACCCGGCGCATCCTGCGCACCCCGGCCATCCCGCACACCCCGCGCATCCCGCTCACCCCGCGCATCCCGCTCATCCCGCGCACCCCGCGCATCCCGCCCACGTGCAGCATCCGCATCACACGCCTCTGCTGCTCGACATTAATCAGGTACTAGAACTATTATAATATTATAACTATTACACTGTGACCTAAAGTATTCTATGCTCTTTTATGTCTTATATATGTATATAATTATGTTCCTTGTAAAAGTATCGTAATCGCAGTCTGCCTACTTTTTTATAGTCAGTCTTTTTAATAAGTATGCATGTGGCCCACAAATTGTACAATCCGTTACTGTGGCTTTATAAAATTATATCTAAAAAACTTTACTCAATATGTGTACTTTCAACATTCACTATAAAACTCATAAACAATCATTGCCGAATCATAAAATAGATGTCGCTGCGTGGCGCTCGGCTCGGCGCCTTGGGCGGCGGCGTCGCGTGGCCGCCCCATCCGGCACACGCCGCGCACCCCGCGCACCCCGCGCACCCCGGGCATCCCGCGCACGCGGCGCATTCCGCGCTCCCCGCGCATCCCGCGCACCAACACAGGGACCATACGCAACGGACGCAGGTACAGTGTGTACGCATGCACCTAACACCGATTTCGATGAGTGAATAATGAACACACGAATTCACACAGGCCGACCCGATCGGATCAGATCGGGGGGACCTATTTTTGACACCCCGATTTATTGTAATTGATAAATAGCAGTCGGCTATTAAGTACGAGTATCTGTATCTTTGTCTGCAAAACCTATCAAACAATATTGAATCCGCTGAGACGACTTTAGTCAAAACCGTTTGGGTTAAAAGTGTCAATGATGGGTCATTTTACAGATGAGATAGTTCATTAGAGAAATAATTTTGTTTACACTCAAATCCATTTAATGAGGAACGAGATTATGCTTCGGAAGCACTCTCGCGTCCGGTGGTACGCGTGGCGGCGAAGATCGACCGACCTCGTCCTCGAGTGGTCCATCTTCGTCCCACCGATCTGGGCATAGCGTGTACAAACGAACACTTAGTTCGCGACGGGTTCGTCGAAAGCCCGACGGGTCGAAGGTCGCGAGTCGAGTGCGAGTGGCGGGGCGAGTGTTCAATGGTGTAGCGTCGGGTGCAGGTGGGCGCTGCGGGCGCGGCGGGCGCGATGGGCGCGGCGGGCCCGGCGGCCGACCTGTGGGGCGCCGCGGTTCTGCCCACGCTGCCGCACCTCCGCTACCAGGTACACGCCGATTCGATGCGTGTCACGTGCTACGTAAGGGCGATATCGGTTTGTGTACGGCTGCACCGGCTCGGATATACTCCCCTTCGCTTCTCCTCTCCTCTCCTCGTCCTCGTCGGGATCTCTCCTCCGTCCGGGTCGACCGGGGCGACGTTCGCGACTTCTTTTCACTCCTTTCAACGCACGATGAGCGTTCGCGGCGAAGCGCTCCGGTCGACCGCGAGCGAAGGAAGAGCGCGGTCAGCGCGAGCGTCGTCCGATCTGGCGTCGGACGCTTCGGCGCGTGCATGACCCTAATCCCGCCGCCTTCCTCTAGTGTCAACAACGCTAACGACTTAACACCTGGGTTTGTTCACGCGTATACTTTTGAGTGGCCGGTCCCGTGGCTTGTTCGATTCGTATCCGATAGCAACCTTTCCTCCGGTCGTAGTGGAGTTTGTATCGTTGGTTTCTACTGTGAATGCTTACATTTAGAGCACGGGGCGAGGTGGCAGTGCATGACGGCGCCGTTTCGATCGCTATCGACCTTTCCCATCTAATCTCTGTCGTCGTGCGGCTTCGGGTCTCTTCCTCTCGTCGTACATTCGTGGAGGTCGGATTCTACCGCGACTCGCGCGTCGCGTCGACCCGACCGCGCATCGTCGGCTCGGGCCGACGCGACGCTCCGCTCGGAGCGTGCCCTGAATGTTGTAGCCGTTTGTTTATATATCTCTTATTATTACTCTGTGTGTAGACGTCACTGGACTCTTTACTCTAGCTTGAACCTAGCCATCTACGAAGTCACGGCACGCCTTTACTATTGTAATTATGTCGAGTTTAACATGACCCATCACTAGCTTTATACTAAGTGGACTAGTGGCGGTGCCAGTAGCCGGGTTGATGTTTGTTGAGAGAGCACCGCGTCGGTACGACATGCATGCCCGGATGATCGTCGGCGACGTTCGCTCTTAGTGCGCGGGAGCGGGCTCACTAATGCTGCCAATACTATTTTACATGTTTGTTCCTATATGCATACAGTACTGTAACGCGCGCACTGCGACGGACCGCACGCCCTTCCCGTTCGATCTTTCACCATTCGCCATCGCGACGGTGGGTCCCTCGCAGTGCGCCTCCACCGACGGTCGACATTGTAATAATGAATTGAATAGTTAGTGTTTCTCTATCAACACAACACATTCGCTAATTTATCCAGCACCTGTCATGTTAGTGGATTAAAGCTTGCCTCTCGTGTGTTTGTGGCGACGAGTGGCGACGCACACCGCCTCTCCTCCCTCTCGGCTTCTTTAAACTAACCGAGTAGATGAACGAGTGTTTTGTTTAGATCCATTTAAAACGATAGATGATGATTCAGTGCGAGCCGAAGGCGAACGAGGTCGGTGTGCGTCCGCGCACTGCGGCCGTCGGGACTAGGCGTCGAAGGTGGCGGAGGCCACGCCCCATTACGTCACTTCTCGTGTACTAATAGTGAACGCTTTGCGTGACGACCCCTCGACCCCCCGCGGGTTGAGGGCTCGTCGAACGCCCGCAGGACGAGAGTCGCTTCCATTGTTAGAACTTGGCTGTTTCCTAAATATATTTTATTGTTATGTCCACATGAATAACACTTTTTTCAATTTCACTTAATCCTTTTAATGTACGAGTGTGTGGAGGGTTGCGGTTATTAACGACTGGCGCTGCGTGCGCGATCGAGCCCGGCCGACGCGACGCCTCCGCGAGCGGCGTCTCGTCGGCCGGGCGCCGAGCCGCGCCTATCCTAGCCGATGCTCGTGCGCAGATGGGGGGCGTGTACGCCGGGCTGCAGTACCACGGGGGCTTCGCGCCGCCGCCTCCGCCGCGCGGGCCCTTCGCCGGCCAGGTGCTCGGCGACGGCGCGCTGTCTCCGCTCGCGCCCGCCGCGGAGCTCCACCACGCGCCGCTGCTGCTGGCGAGCGAGGTGCCCGGTCGTCACGCGCTGCACGCGCGGCGCGTCGGCTCCGGGGGCGCGGCCGCCGTGCGTCACGCGCCTCGCTGGCCGCACCACCACCGCGCGCTGCACTCGGGTCTGCTGAGCGCGGCCGCCACTCTGCCGCAGCTCGTGCCGCAGACGCTGTCCCTGCCGCCGCCGCCGCCCACTTACCAGGTCTTCCTCAACCTGCTCGCCATGTTCCCGCTGTCCCCGTACGCCGAGGGCCGCGGCGAGGACGCGCCCGACTCGCCCGAGACGGAGAACTACGAAGCGCTGCTGTCGCTCGCGGAGCGCCTCGGCGAGGCCAAGCCGCGCGGACTCGGCCGCCACGAGATCGAGCAGCTGCCGAGCTACAAGTTCTCGGAGCAGACGCACCGCGGCGAGCAGAGCTCGTGCGTGGTGTGCATGTGCGAGTTCGAGTCGCGGCAGACGCTGCGCGTGCTCCCGTGCGCGCACGAGTTCCACGCCCGATGCGTCGACAAGTGGCTGCGCTCCAACCGCACCTGCCCGATCTGCCGCGGCAACGCCTCCGACTACTTCGCGCCGGCCGACTGACCCTCCCTCCCGCAGTAACCGCTCCGCCACTCCCTCTTCCGACCGCGATCGAGTGGATTTCAGTCGGCCAGCTTGCAGCGTCGCCGCAGGCTAAGCGGGCGCGTCGGAGTTCAGTGCCATCGGCCAGCGTCGGCTACCGTTCTCTTATTGTTGTCTTTATTATTAATATTAGGTATTATTATTAAAAAAGCGACGCAGGTCCCCGACGTTATTATTAAGTTTTATCTGCGCTATTGCATACATAATAATTAGTTATTTTAGTCGCTTCCCGTTATTTACACTTTGTTGAATCGCGCGTTTAGTGGAACGCTCCCGTTTTGTTGTCTCATTTCGTTTGTTCGTTTGTTCTGTAAGTTTCTGTTTGTTTCGCTCGAGTGCGCGTGCAATCCTCGGCCGCATCCGGCTCGAAGGACCCGAAGACTTGAGCCATTTTACCAAAGCCAAAGTGGATTTTTATACGGCCCACCTCTATTTGTACATAATAACGTCCGACGCCCGCTCATTGTATTAAACGCACTGCTCATTTAATCGTTTTTATTTTTATATCTACTCCCGCACATTTTCTCCTTTCTACCCTCTCGAGTCGTCGAGTTGTAAAGGAATCGTCGACCGGTTGTGTCTTCCTCGTTTTCGGCGGGATAAGCCTCGAGTCTTGTAGCTGATGTAAATAAGGTTCAGTTTGGATTGTTGCCTGTACGCTACGAATGGAGCACCGATCGTAGAGATCATCCCGAGTGTTTGTGTATAATAGATGTTACGTCACGAACTTTGTAATTAATCACTTTTATACCTTTTCGGTGCGCGAACGCCGCATTATACTTCGACATTGAAGTGACAATTTCCAACAGAATTTTCGAGCTACCCGCAATTGCACTTTCCAATTGCCATATTTAAATTGCTACTTCAGTGTAACCGTTTACATGTGTTAGTCCATAGAGGTGTTGAAATTGTAAATTGTCCTAGCTATTATATTATGTAATGAAGCTACCTCCTCGAGTCTTACGTGTTAAACACCAAATTGTAACGGAAATAGATTGTGCCTGTTCGATGTTTTTTAATTATAATTGTGATGTCGCTTCCCGGTCGTCCGCGTGTCGTTACGATAGGCCAGAGCCGGGCGCCCTGCCCTCATTCGAAAAAATAACCACCTTACACTTCAACAAAGAATGAGCGATGGATGTATGAAGCCTCCGCGATTTTTTAAAGGAGAACCCCGTTTTTTGGCCACGGCTACGGCTGTACGAGCCGAATGAAAGACATTGTTAATTTTACCTCATTAACATCATTTCTTTGCGAACGCACCTTGCTATCCTTTGTGTGTTCGAGCCACAGACCGCACATAATAATACAGGCATACTATGGAACACGCTCGTATGGGAAACTGGGTCCTCCTTTGCCGCTCATTTCGATAATGTTCTAACAAAATGTTTTTTTTTTTTCAATTGTTTGTAATAAGTATTTGCTAGAAGTATAATTATGACGAAATAATAGTCGGTCTGTAATGAATCGGTGGCGAGTTTGAATGAATGATTTATTTTGCGATGTAATCCTACGTTAGCGGCGCGATGGTGACGGTGTGCGTAGACGCTAGACAGGGTTTTAAGAGACATAAATTTCCAACGAATACGCAATAATGCTTTTACACGTTGTACATTAAGCAAAGGTCGTTTGTATTGTGATCGGCTGCAAATAAAATAACCTTCATTTAGCACACGTTGTTTCAATCCACTTTTCCTGACCGCTTCCATCCCATTGGGAGCTCACTCGATGGGAGACGACAGACATATCGTCGTTGTCAAATCAAAGTCTGTCGTGTACTTTTGAGATTTGACAAAAAATGTTTTGTTGAGATCGTTATTCGTAGACATTTTGACCTCAGTGAACTATTCACTGAGGTCAAAATGTTATAATCTAAAAAAACTTAAGTTTGACAACGACGATACATCGTAATGGTTAATACGTTTTGCTACAAAGACGCATCGTGTTCAAATAGGGCACTATTCGGGCGTGTAAAGCATTCTAATTATAATAGTCACTTGTCACATCCGCCATTTTGAATTATATTAGTTTTCTGTTTATTCTTATTAACTTTCTGCAAAAAACATGCGGTAAGAGGTCTTCAATCAAATGCTTGAATCTGGAAAACAAAAGATCTGAAGGAAAGGTCGCAGAAGAGGGATAGGTACGGTGTTTGTTGATATCGCGGACGGTCGCCGGAGTGAGAGGTCCTATAAGAAAAATTATTCAGAACTGTCTGCCGCTGCAGCCATAATTTGGAAAAATACTATATTTTGGGGTAAAAAACAAATACTGCCTAGTATTTGCTACGGCAGAAAATCTAAACAAGGTATTAAAAGTATTATACTTCGCAGTAAATAAAACACCGTAAATAAATTAATTGATTACGTTACGAGTTTTATTTTTTTGTATATCCTAGACTTCAATTTTACAACACTTTATATATAGATACAGCCAACACCTCTTGGAGTAATAGTGTTCTGTGGCCAACACCATAGATACTAGACACAGCACAAAAAGTTAACACGGGGTTGCCAGTTGTCAGGTTATGACGAAAAGACCACGTGTGTTTCAAAAACTATAGTGGGCCTTCGACGGATATGGAAAGTGAAATTTTGGTGGAACATTTGCAACAAACTTTCATCTTTGGCTACTGAAACAAAATATCAACACACCACAAGAAAATCAATATTGACTATACATACACAAAGGAAATATACGATGCCATCCTCACGCTTTTGAGGACCAAAAAGTGGCTGCTGAAGTTATTTTTGCGAAATAATTGGAACTATACATAAATACAAAATTCACAGCGCCACCTCGTCAACACATTCTGTGTTAATTGAGCTACGTTTTTCATGTTGAACAGTGCCATCTACCGCAAGGTGGGCTCACCAAAGGAAGCACAGCTTAGGTCCTTTGCTAATAGAATAGCGACATCTAGGGAAGGACTGGGAATAGGGTCGATTTTAGTAGTCGATAAAACGGCTTTTAGCACTTTGGGTAGCGGTGATATGCCTGAACCAATCAGGAGATAGAGCATTCGGGAATAGGTAATTAGATATACGGAAATTAGATAGCTTCCGGCGAGGTAATAAAAGGCAGTGGCAAGAGCTACGCGTCTTTTTTCTTTGGAGCCCGGCCATCGCAGTCGGAATACCTTTCTTTCGACACCTGGAGCACTCAAGACGCTTTCTTTGTTCAGCAACCCGTTTAGCGAGTACGCTTAAATTATAGCCGGGTCGATTAGCGCGTCATTCCACATTAAAATCTGGCATCGAAGGCTACCTGCATTCGCGGTAGAGGGACACCTGGCAACACTGCGTTCGCTGCGCGAACCTCGACGCGGTGTCAATTTGTGCTACCACTCACAGAACATATATACTCTCTAGCGAGAGCTACCACTGTACCATGCAATAAAGCAGTCAAAGAATCAATTGTGTATCTATTATTAACAATAAGACCCTGCCCTAGCCCCGACGTCAAGTCTCGCCATCACAGCTGCGTCGCAGTTGGAAGGACTGGCAACCGCTGGAACAACAGGTATTCCAGGAGCACGCCTTTTGGCGTCGAGCCGTCACCCCGCATCATTTCGAGCGAAGTTTGGTCGTTAAGGCGACGCCAGCCCCTAATGATAAAAAAATCCACTTATTTGTAACCGTTTTCCATAGGGATCCACTGGGGCAAATGAGATTTACGATTTGACCTTCAACACTTACACGCACTAAAGGTTAAACTCTAATACGCCTTCAACCGTATTAGAGTCGCACTGCAACAAATTCTGTCAAAGATTAGACAACTTGCAGATGCGATGTGCATACCGAAGTTATTAACCTCAAGTACTGGAATTATTATTTCTATAGCTATTTATAGTCATTCAATTTTATTGTTCTTATTTCAACTTATCTATACTAATAAATATTGTAAAGAGAAAAGATTTGTATGTATTTTTGTTTTTAATAATATACTCAAAAACTACTGGACCGATTTTAAAAATTCTTTCACCTACAGAAAGGTACATTATCACCGACTAACATAGGCTATTCACCCTCTCCCCATCTCCCCCCCTTTACTCACCCTCCATACAAAATTGCCGTTTTTTACGAAACAAATGGGGATATCTCCAAAACCATCAAGGATAGGGAGGTGGTCACTTCGGTGGATAAACATAACTCCACGTGGTCCAACCGTCAGGATCGTCACCCTCCTCCCACCTTCCTCCTTTCACTACCCCTTCATACAAAATTACACCGTAATGGCGAACTTTCACCAAGACGGCGGTCGACCTGCCGCGGGGGGTCTCGAGGCTGGGGGGGCGAATGACAATAATATAATAAAGAGAACTTAAAAACAACTGAACCGATTTTAAAAATTCTTTCACCTATAGAAAGCTACATTATCAGCGAGTAACATAGGCTGTATTTTATAAAAAAAGTTACGCGCCCGTGCAAAGGCTAGTATAGCCATAAAATGAGAAGGCTTAGGTGGCAGGACCCAGTTGGCGCCATCTAAAAATAAAATGAGAAATCAAGATTTAAATTATTTTTAATTTTTCATGCCCATATACATACTATCGTTATCGTAAATTATTACCATAATTACTGTTTCAAATTATACAAGAAAATTATTTCAGCAAACTAGGTTTTAAACAATACTTAGATTACCTTACGTTTAGGTTTTCAATGCACCAAAATAGGGTTAATTCAATTTCTATATTTCCATACATATTATAATTTTTCAATAATCAAAATCTAAACATTTATTCATCAAATAGGCTTTCCAAGAAATCCTTTAGGTATATATATTTTTATTTCACCAGGGTTTCGGAAAAAAATTCTCAAAAATAGAAAGGGACACTCAGTAGGTACCATTCTTTTTGGTCTATTCCCATTATGTCCCACAAGAAACGTCCAATTTGGGCGTTTTGGGAATTATAATTTTTTTTTTGTCATCTTTAAAATAACAATCATAACGACTATAATAATTAAAACTAATTTAACACAAATCAAGTAAGTATATAAACACAATACCTACTAATGACCTTTCGAAAAGAGTTTGGATTTAATTACACTTGTACGCACTTGTACGCCCAAGAGATGCAGGATGCATCCCAAGGGAAGTAGGGAAATGATCAGTCAGAACACCTTTTCACGTGTAGAAAGATTTTTATTATGAAATAAGAATTAATTCTAACAAACTACCACAAACGCAGCGTTAGCGCGATTTAACATTGCGGACCAACGCCATCTGTTGACACCGTTCTGAATTAAATGTCCAACATTCACATTTATGTTAAGAAATTTATACAACACTTTTAAATTTGTTTATAGGTAAGGCTCAGAAACTTTATTATAAAACCGTACCCTTATTGCTTGACCAGTAAAAGAATTACCTACTAAGAGTCGCATTTTATGTAAATCTATATCATTTTTAAACCTAGTATTGATATTATGCATATTACATTTAAATTGTCTAATATTTTTATGCATATAAATTAAATTTTCATATATACATATACTGACAAGTAACAATTAAAATCTTTATTTCCTTGAATTTTCCTCGGAGGAAAGACCGCGGACCTAGTTCATCTAATGGCACTTTTAAGGTAAATGTCCCCTATTTCGGCATGTTAAGGCTCTTAAGATTTTAAGATTTTTTAAATATATTACTAAACATGATACCAGTTTGAAAGTTTTGTGTGATGAATGTTGGTACTTTGCCGGCAATTTCACCCTAGAATTATATAGTTTTAATATGAATTGTTTTTTATATTAATTTATTTGTGAGCCTCTTGTTTGAACCCTATTTCGTGATAAAATTTGGCTCTGCTTCTAAGTTCGTGAGCTCGTGGCCCCTGTTTCGTGATAAAGATTTTTTACAGTCAGTAATGATAATTTATTAATAAAAAACATAAATATTTAAAGGGTTTAATAGTTAAAAACAGGATAGACTTTTTTTAAATAAAAAAGGTGTGAGCGTGAGATTCAGCTTAATACCAATAAATAAATTACTTACAAATTAAAATTTAAAACAAAACTCAATGTGTTTTTCGTTTAAACCTTTGGTTTGCTAAAGTATACACATTGATATTAGGTATGTAGGTACATACATTACAGTAATGTATATATATATTACATTACTGCTATCTCTTTGCTTGATTAAGAAACAAAATTATGAACTTAGTAATAAAAATAAACTTAAATGAATTTTAATAAATCTAAATACTTAAATATTTAAATAATTTCAAATAAACTTAAATAAATTTAAATGATTGAACTTTGAAGAATAATCATTAAAAAACTCTTTTATAGACAAAACATAAGCGTTGCTGGTAATCCATCGATTGGAATCGATGACTTATTGATTTTTTTTCTTTGTTTTCTAGTAAAAAAGATACATACCCACTTAATAAACACAGAGAAATGAGTGTATCGATGTCACGAACTTGAGGAAAAGTAACAGAATCGAGTTCCTTGTTTCGTATTATTGATTTTTGGAAATTCTCGCACTCAAATTTGTAGATCTTCTTTAAATTATGTAATTAAAAAATTATTTATCCGATTTATAATTAAAAATATATAATAATAAATAAAATAAACAGAATAAAAAACAAAATCATGCCAGTAGTAGCTATGCGAATTTACCTTAAAAATGTAAATTCAGGTCAACTTCAAACCCGTATTATAAGAATTCTAGTAAATAAAACATATACCGAATTTAGCTCATAAGAAACTTAATTAAATACATTATATTTTTTTTAATTTACGTTTAAATTATCTTAATTATTATATAAATGCACAAGCAACAAAAATGTATCCAGAATATCTCTGATTCGGTAGTGACACGAACTAAGGGACACACGAAAAATAAATTGACCGCTATTTCGTGAGTCGATTTATTGCAATTTTAAAGGAATTCTATGCTTGCTATAACTTTTTTCAAAGTCTAATCGATTGTTAAGGAACACAAAAAAACACAATTAAAAGTTCTAGTCAAATGCTCTTACCTTTGCCTGTCCGTAAGCTTAAAAAATAAGAGCGCTAACCTTACGGTGACAAGGTATATACGCACGCCGCACAGCTGTTAGTCGCCGATTGAGAGTTTCAAGCGTCGTATTGTTCTCAGTTTAGTCGCCAAAATGTTGGTACTTGATTTTTTAGACAGTTTAAATGATAGAGATTTGGTACTAATCAATAATTTAAATAAATAATGTTTAAATTGCTTATTTTTTGCGCCACAAACAAAACTAACGAAATAACGTACTAGCACGAACCAGGGGCCCTTTACCTTATATAGAAAAAGTCGCTGCCCGCGTATGTTTGGTAGAGAAACTATGAAAATTTTATTTTTACGAGTTAAAAATACCAAAAGCATCATAACACAGTATCTGCGATGTCCACTATACGTCTCCCTATATATAACTTTGCTATTGCTGTTTTCTAATGGTTGCGCTCGAGTTTCTTCAATAGTAAAATTTGGCAATTCAATACTATCTTGAATATTCTGAAAAAAAAAAAGCAATAATTTGTATTTAAGCAATAATTTGTACTCAAAATTCAAAGTAAATAGTAAAACGAAGTCAATAATCACAATAAGATTATTTTAGTCATATTATAGTTCGGTCAAAATAAACACATAGAGCCGAAAGGCTTCTAAGTAGGTAGTACATGAAATTTCATTCTTTAATTGTGAAAATGATTATCCCTTATAGGGATTTCTTTAGTGTAAGTATGTTTAAACATAAAATGCATCAACTGCTAAAATTTCAAGTTTTTAACCCTTGTGTAAAATATATAGATTTACTGTATTTTATTGCATAATATATTTTTTTAAATTTCATAATTCACGTACGAAAAGCTAATTTAAAAATGAAATGTATTTAAACAACTTAGTTTTTTAATGAGGAATATTTCAATGATATTAAAAAACCCTTTGACTCGCCGACGAACTGAAACGAAATATTAATATAGTCCTAATGTCATAGTCCGGTGGAAATTTAAAAAAAAAAACCACGGTTAACGGCATTTAGTGAAACTTTTTGCCACCGGGTCTTTTTAGACTAATTCGACCCTGCTGAACACGATTCTGCCCGGTGTCACCCCCTCCCCCGCTCCCTTCCCCCCCTTTCCGTCCCAAATGTGTCCCGATCTGCGGTTTTTTCAATTTTTTTCGGAATCTATTAGAGATAAAAGAAAACTGTCTATTACAAAATTAATCTGCATTAAATTCTCTACAAAATTCGTCTATAAATGATTTGATAGACATAATAACTTAAGAAATAATGTGTGTCCAAACTATGTAATTTTTTATTTTTTTATCGTTATTAAGTACAGTTAATTTATCGAAAAACAAACGAAGCTGTTATAAAGTAGTCAAGGAGTGAATTATTCTTTATACATTTACTTACAAAACAAGACCTTACTTATCCTCGTACGAGTAGAAGCCCCGTCGCCCGCCGCGCGTTACGAAGATACATAATATATAGGTGGTATGAAAGACTATACTTAAATATCATAAAATTTATTATTTATTTATTTATTTATTTTCTAAAGGTACACCAACAGCACAAACAAAAGAAGTTTATAATAGGAATAGGTAACACAAGGCAATTTTAAGGCATACACAAATAAACTGCAAACTAGAAATTGAGACGATCGATAATACACGCACAGCAACACGCAAATTCTATACAAAAAAAAAGGACATGAAAATGAAAATTAAACAATGAACAACTGAAATCAAGAACAAGAACAAAGAATAATAAACTAATTTATCCATATTTAAATAACAAAAATAAAATAAAATACTAATAAAAAGAAAAACCGCTCAGCAGAACAGTATAGCTGTCAATTTACGTTTAGCTTCAGCCGATTTACAGTTAAATATATCAATATCAGTATCAGAATCAATACCCAGCCTGCTTAACAACATGTTAAGCAGCAGCATTATATAAATTATAATTAATTAATAATTTAATGCTTCAGTGTTTATAATTGAGTGTTTTACATATTGATCCACCTATATCTTTCACCTATAGATACCTATAGACATATCTTTCACCTATAGAAAGCTATATTATCAGCGTGTAACCAGGTCCTGATTCAGGCTTGAGCGTAGGGCGCAAGTTCCGAGCGGGCGTTGCGCTGAGATGGCTTCAGAAGCATCACTTATTTACAACAACAAACAAACTCTGCAGCTTTATAATATGGCTTTATATTTTGTTAACTAGATTGTGCGCGCTGCCGTGGGCTGCAAGCAGTCCGCGGGGAGGGGGGAGGGGGGAGGGGGGCTCGAGTGGTTTTGCTGTGGTATTAGGTCTTTAGAATTGGTTTGGTAAGGATTTGGTTATTTGTTTTGTATTTCGTGACGTTTCGGGGGTGGCGGAAAAGTGGAAGGGGGGTAGAATTGTCCTCGTTGAGACCTTTCAAATTGTACCCAACACGGTGGGTTTACCTGCTACGGTTACCCACGGTCTACTGGGTAGACCATAATTGTCAATTTTTTTTTTTTTTTTTTTTTTTTTTTTATATTTGGTCTATTGCAAAAAATTCGTCTCCCCGAGACCTCTTAAATGAGGAGGATCTGCGACGCGCCGTTGTTGAGAATGCCTATGGCAAAAAATTCGTCCCCTCGAGACCTCTTAAATGAGTACCAACACGGAGGGGCTGCGACGCACCATTGTTGAGGTATTAAAGAAAGAAAAAATACCTATGCCAAAAAATTCGTCTCCCCGAGACCTTTTAAATGAGTACCAACACGGGGGGCTGCGACGCACCATTGTTGAGGTATTAAAAAAAGAAAAAATGCCTATGCCAAAAAATTCGTCTCCCCGAGACCTCTTAAATGAGTACCAACACGGGGGTCTGTGACGCGCCGTTGTTGAGATATAAAAGAAAGAAAAAATGCCTATGCCAAAAAATTCGTCTCCCCGAGACCTCTTAAATGAGTACCAACACGGGGGTCTGCGATGCGCCGTTGTTGAGATATAAAAGAAAGAAAATAATGCCTATGAAAAAAAATTCGTCTCTCCAACATATTTTAAATGAGTACCAACACGGGGGGTCCGCGACGCGCCGTTGTTGAGATATAAAGGAAAGAAAAAATGTCTATGCCAAAAAATTCGTACCCCGAGTCCTCTTAAATGAGTACCAACACGGGGTTCTGTGACGCGTCGTTGTTGAGATATTAAAGAAAGAAAATAATGCCTATGCCGAAAATTTTTTGGCGACATTAGCCACTACATATGGCGTCGATAATCACACAATGTTTGGCGACAGCAAAACATTCCAATATTTCACTTAGTTAGTTCATAAACTAAAATGAGAATGGACATATAATTTCTAGACAAGGTCCCACTGTTATTTTTCCTTCGTACAAATCGTGCAAGCTATTTCCATATCTATTTCTTCATTGTTTTTGCTTTTCTTGCTGCTCTGAACACAGCCACTCATATTAATTTTAACATATTTTACTAGGACATCCAGTAGATGTGGAATGGTGGGATTTTTACGACCTATGTATCGATTGAGCCTGGAATGCCAGCCTTCAACGCTGTTGGTTGTTGGAAATGGCTCCTGTTCGCAACACCAAAAACGAACAAGTTCTTCTTTCATCCATTGAGTGAAATAACGGTTAAATTTAGCAACATCGTTTTAATTATGCCATAATCATGGGATCGACTATTAGGCGGTTATATAAAAGGACATAAGGTAAAATAATTATTGTAACCTAGTTACGCAGGCAAACAAAACCATCAAATTTGAATTATTCATTTGTAACCTGGTTACAAACCAATAAGAAAAATTCCCAGTTCGCAGCTAGTTACAAAACTTAGTTACGTACGCGGACGAAGCCGATTATTTTTTTTTTTTTTAGTTGAAAATATGGAGCCGTAGGCAAGGACATTTTAACACGAATATTTTACTTTGATAAACTTTCGAAATGTGGACTATCTCAAATATAGCAATAGCACGACCAACGGCGAAGCGAGCAATAAGTTTTTTTTTTTTTTTTTTTTTTTTTTTTTTTTTTTTAACAGTCAAGGTCGAAATTTTTTTTAAAGATAGAGCAAAAATTCAAAAGGAATCGTATAAAGTACATTACAAGACACAAATAAGCCTCAGTAGACATGGCGCGTAAACCGTCAGATTCGTGTGATGATGGCAGAAAAATCCAGGTTGCGAGCGACTTAGGTTGAAATGGATTAGGTTAGTGTATAGCTGGGTCGAACTATAGTTAGGTTAGGTTAGGTTAGGTTAGGTTAGGTTAGGTTAGGTTAGGTTAGGTTAGGTTAGGTTAGGTTAGGTTAGGTTAGGTTAGGTTAGGTTAGGTTAGGTTAGGTTAGGTTAGGTTAGGTTAGGTTAGGTTAGGTTAGGTTAGGTTAGGTTAGGTTAGGTTAGGTTAGGTTAGGTTAGGTTAGGTTAGGTTAGGTTAGGTTAGGTTAGGTTAGGTTAGGTTAGGTTAGGTTAGGTTAGGTTAGGTTAGGTTAGGTTAGGTTAGGTTAGGTTAGGTTAGGTTAGGTTAGGTTAGGTTAGGTTAGGTTAGGTTAGGTTAGGTTAGGTTAGGTTAGGTTAGGTTGGGTTGGTTGCAACTTTTCTCTCTGATTGCTTCGGCATCTATGAAGGAAAGTTGCGCCTCACCGAGACGAGTATTTTGATAGGTTAATCGATGTGGTTTCCACCATCGGTTTTCAAGTTATCGAATTTAAGGTGTTTTCCGAAAAATTTTCGGGAAAAAAATTTTGTTGATTTTCCTTGGTTTTACCTTGCAGTCCGAAAGGGCCCTTTTCAGGGCTACTGCAGGTTTGGTTTTCGTTGTCTTTCGTTTGGAATTTTTGGAGTTATTAAAGTTTTTCTAATTTTGTTGAGATTTTCTTTTCGTTGCTTCTCCGTTATTTCTTAACGGATTTTGTTGTGGATTGCTTTGTTAGAAGCCTTTAGTAAGGCTCTACAGGGTGATCCACAATAATTGTTGTTATTCGTTGTTATTTAGTTTTTATGGTCGTTAATGTTGTTTTGGCAAAAAACTTCTGATTTTTGCTGATTCCGCGTTTAGTTTTGTGCGCTATCCCCCCCTCACGTAAGGGTGGATTCCCCAACCAACTCGACGGTCGACAGGGCCGTCAACTGGTCCATGTCGGAGGGTGGCGAAGAAAGTGGGCATGACCCACCAAAGAAATTGCAGCAAACACTGCTTTATTCTAAGGCGGTTACTCGTGCAGAAACGAGGAGGCTCAGTGCTGCGACCGGAGCGATCGCCAAGGACTCCTCCCAGTCCACTGCACAGAAACGCAGCAAATTCTTTGCTGCAGCACTGGCGGACTCGTCTGATGTGGAGGAAGATGAGGAACCTGAAGTTCCCCCGAAAGTTCCCAAGGCGGGAAAGGGCCGCGGGAAAGCCCACGGCCACTATGTTGGTAGCTCGCGGGCTAACCGCGAATTGAAGGAGAATGAGACGGACTCTGACTCTCCTATGTCGGAGACTGAAACAGAATTTGGGTCGGCGTACTCATCCTCTGGTTCAGTAGAGACGCTCACAAAAAAGGCGGAGGCAAACGCAAAAGTGATCACGGAGGTGACCCGCAAATCAGGTAATCTCAAAGGAACATGCCAGCGAGATATTAAGGTCGCCATTGAATCACTGCTAGAAGTGGTGCACGCCATGGCAGGACGGAAGTCATCCCGCGAGGAACGAAGACTTAAGGCGGATAATAAGCGTCTCCGCGGACAGGTGGAAGCCTTAAGCAAAGAAGCAGCGGCGTTTCGAAGGGCTTTCTCCGAAAGGTCCTGCCCTGAGCCTACGCCGAAGGAAATAGCACAGTCTGAGGAACCGCCTGTGATGATGGCGGCCACGCAGGCGATAACCAAGGCTGAATTTTTAGAAGCTTTTGCCTCTCTACAGGCTGAAATCACAGCGCATGTGGGGGGGGTTGTGACTGCGAGGCTGGATAGTCTGGAAGCAGACGGCAGGTTACTTCCGGCGAAGGTGCATAGACCGCCACTCGCCGCGGATAAGAAGAGAGCGGAGGGGAGGACAGTGCCCCAAAAACATGTGACGGGCTCAACTTTGGCTCCACCTGCCAATCTCCCGAAAGCCTGGAGAGCTACGCAAAAAAGGTCGAGTGCAGCAGCTAGTGCTCAAGCACCGGCCACTAACGAGGGGGACGGGCCTTCTGGTTTGTCCGAAGGTTGGACGGAAGTAAGAAGCAAAAAGAAGGCTTCTTCTACCAAAACACCTGCTCGCCAAACCCCAAATAAGGAAAAAACCACTAGTCCAAAGCTCCCTAAGAAGCCTAAAAGCTTGGCGGTGGTGGTGGCGTTAAACCCGGAAGCGGCCGCGAATGGTATCACATACAAAGATGCCATAACCAAAGCGAAAGCTTCGGTATCATTAGATGCCCTAGGGATAGGCCCGGCTAAATTCCGGACGGGTGTAACAGGGGCGCGAATTATCGAGCTCCCCAAAGAAACGACGGCCTCGCAGGCAGATCAGTTGGCTGTCAAAATTGGCGCAGTCCTTGGAGATGCAGCCAAGGTTACACGACCGGTAAAAACGGCTGACATTAGAGTCAGCGGCCTGGATGACTCGGTGTCAGCCGATGAACTGAAGGCCGCACTGGTATTGAGCTCAGGGTGCCCTTCTGAGCACATTCGAGTTGGCACTGTCCATGTTGGAAGTAGGGGGGTTGGCTCGGCCTTTGCCTCGTGCCCGGTGGAGGCTGCGAGGAAACTGGCGGAAACTGGCCGTCTCTCAGTTGGATGGAGTTCTGCCTCCGTCCAACTGTTGGAACAGCGGCAAATGCGGTGTTATAGGTGCATGGGGCTAGGCCACCCAGTCATCAAATGCCCGTCTAGCAAAGATCGCAGTAGAATGTGCCGCCGCTGTGGTGCGGAAGGGCACATGGCCAACGCGTGCGAAGAGGAGTTGAAGTGCGATGTGTGCACAGAGGCTGGACTCCCGGCAAGACACAGGATGGGGGGCTTAAACTGTAATCCCCCTCCGACGAAGGGTCGTTCGGGACCGGTCAACTCGGCTTCTAGTAACAAGCCTGCCAGGGAGGAACCAATGGATCTAATTAATGCCCATTAGCTCCAACGGTAACATACTCCAGGCGAACATAAACCACTCCGCC